>OY284478.1:25880664-26418142 GCA_958336345.1 Dorcus parallelipipedus | reverse complement strand
TTTCCGTACTGTTTATTTTTCATTCTTTTTCGTGTTTGCTCATCAAATTACTTTTTCATGCGTCATTGATGCTTGTCTAGTTTCTTCTTTTATTTTTATTTTTCATCTTTTTCTCCCTATTTCAGGCTTGATTTCCTATTATCGAATCGTTTCGCTTCTTTGCAGTCTTCTTTTATTTTCCAACCCTAGCTGGATTTTTAAGACGCTGCCTGAGAATTGTTAATTTTTTATTATTATTCGTACTTGTGATTCTTATTATTAATCGTCGATGGTAAAACTGCAATATCATACAGCCCTAAGCAATACAAGTGTGGTTTTTTTTATTTGACTTCTAACATTTTTATTTTCCTTTATTTTCAACGCCATTTATAAAACAAAATTAGTCTTCGAGATGCAAACTGGTGTTGCATAATTATGTAAACGTGCACTATTTTTTTAACCTTGAAAATCCATTTCGAACTAATTAAAACTTTGTTTTATCTCGGATTATAATCAGAAATGAAAATTATAAATTTCAACTGACGTATTACGTCTTTAACATATTACGTAGGCATTCATGTTTAACATGAACACACCTTGTTTCCCTTGAAAGCAAGATCAACGTGTACATATTTACATATAATGTTTTGGAAGAATATAATTAAGATGACTGTTTTTAATTGGGACACCTGTATAGATTCATCTTGAAGAGTCCCTAAATGGAATTTTGCTGTAAAGTAATTAGGGAAGCCAATATTATTTGAACACCTCTAAATTAACAAGGGATTTCCTATGTTGCGTTCATCAATGCAGCACCCTGTACACAAAATTAAGTTTGCTAATATCATTTGTTGTTTCTTGTTACCTGTGTCTTCCAAATAATATCACTTATGTATTTATTGATTATATATTTAGGTTATCTGTTGACTACATACTGTAACGCGCCCATTTACAATCCTTGTTTGTTTACTTTTACTTACAAGTAAATACTTAATAAAAAAATGTCCAAACAAACACAACTTAAATTTATTGCCAATTTAAATAACTGGGCCGTACGGACCCGGCCGTTTATCTAGATTCCCGAGAAAGGTTACCCAGATGTTTCTTACTACAGCTGGTCATGCGTCCCTATCTACCGCTACCTGATTACTTGTGATTTATTTGCCGGCCGGCACTAAGAGCTAAGCTGTTAATACCTACGGATTGTGTTACGGTTGAATGACCCTTGCGGGAATCCGCGGTAAACGATAATACTTTTAATTACGGCTCGTGATCGCTACTAATCTGGATCTACATCGTGATAACCTGTTCTTCTTGGTGGATCGGTAGAATAAGTCGAAAGAACAAAGGAGCTGATTACATTAAATAAAATACGAAGCTAGATTTAATTAATTACTTATTCCAAAAAAAAGATAAAAATTCCTTGTACCAGCCACTGCGGGCCTAGTATAATGAGCGTAAAATCCTTGCGTTGAAATCAAATACAAAGAAACAAAAATTACGGTTCTCAGAAAGTACAGTAAGACTCGCTTAACGAATTTCACTTTCGAATATCGGCGCAGTCTACTTTCTTTCAAATCACACCGTCGATGGTTTAACGTCTACGCAGATATTTGTTGGAGAGCTCTGCTCCTTAATTCGATTAACAATTAATTGAATTTCAACTTAGATCGAGTCTTGGTACTAGTGTTTGTCACTTCAGATCGTACTCTTAAAACTTGTTCTGTTTAATAAACCAAGACACAGTGTGTCACAATGGGTCTACAGTGTACTTAATTAATCAAATGTTTTGGAGGAGTATGTGATACAAAATGCCGCCTCGGCGATCAATTTGCAGGACAATTAATAGCAATTACTAGTTTTTCAGGGACTCCTCTTGGAGGTGATGGGATAACCCTAATACTAGCTAAACTAATTCATTAAGGTAGAATGAGTAGGGTCCCTCCCAGCTACTTCCAATCACCTTGAGAGAGTGGCTCTGTGGCACGTTTTTTCAAATCTCGTTACATTTTAAAGCAACTTAAAACAGTCAATTTTTATTTAAATATTGTCTTTCTACATGACTACATGAGGAAACATTCGTATAATTACTATTACTATTTGTCATCCTTTTTTCAAAATCCTGTCTGTTGCAGTAGAAACTGAAAGTAGAAAAATGTGACAAGAAATGTAGAAAAATGTGACAAGAAAAATTTTTATTTTCAGGCTTTCTTTTTGGGCGTTTCTTATGACGTGATGTTAGAAATTTGCAGGCATTCAAAAAGCAACCGTAAGAAAACATTCATTATGAACATCGGAGCACCATTTCTATGCAAGAAATATGTCGAAGAGCTGAAAAGTTTGATGCCTTACGCAGATGTAGTTGCTGGAAACGAAGAGGTAAGCGTTAAAACAACAAACGCAACGCAGATTTAATTCTTTGACTCTTTTCTTAAGGAAGCAAGATCATTGGCTGTTATTAACAATATTTTCGACACCGATATTAAAACCATCGCCAATAAACTTAGCAGATTGGAACACGAACGCGACAGACGTAAACGATTGATTATAATAACCAGAGGTCCTAAAACTGTCTTAGTAGCCAACCACGGCGACGTTAACGAGTTTGAAGTGCCTCGAATTAGAAGAGAGCAAATTGTTGACACGAGCGGGGCTGGTGATGCTTTTATGGGGGGTTTCATTGCTGAATATGTGCGGAGTATGTCAGTCGAAGAATGTGTGAAGAATGGAATTCGTGCAGCTCAAGAAATAATATGCACACACGGATTTAATTTTTAAGTAATGCAATATATATTCTTTTTTACTTTTATAATTTTGTACATGCCTTTCAATTCAATACACTTGAAAACTGTGTAAGATCATGTTCTTTTTTTAAACGAAGACTGACTTTAAGTTCTTCTTGAAATTTACTTCCCAAATACTTAAACTAGGAATCTAAAGTATTTATATGTTAAGAAAGAAATGCGAAATTTACGAGTTGCGAGTTTACGTATTTTTAATTTTTTGTTATGAAAATTGTCTACGTCCCAATTTGAATATATATAAGATATAACAGTATGGGATGATACCAAATGAATTGATTGCAATATTAGTTAGCGACATCAAATTGAAATAACCATCAAATTTATACATTATGTAATGCGCCCACTTGGTTATTAATGAATTCTGACAAGTAAACAGACAATAAAATTGTATAAGCAAATAATAAATATGGGTCAACAAATCCTCAATTAAGATTTATTGCTAAGGAATGCCGGCTAGACACTACCTGCTTACGGCTTATCGGATCCTAACGGTCAACCCTCCAGATGTTATTACAGGGTGAATGACTTTTATGGAATTTGTTCAGTGCTGGAGTTAATTTTAATATTATCTAATTATGACCCAATCGTCGGATGTAATCCGCCGTTACGTTGTGATACCCAGTTTCTTTGTTTGGTGGGCAGTATAATAATTTCTTTACAACAAGGAAATTGGCAAGTTAATAATGAAACACAACAATTAAATTTAAGTAGTTGTTTATTGAAAAAAAGAAAAAAATATCAGGCAAAATCCTCGCTTGTTATTGAAATAACAAATGTAATAAATCTGCTTTTTATTTTAAAACAATTCTTGCGACCGTTTCAATTATTAAAATGTTAAATATTAATCTCCAAGTGAGGCTCATAATCAGAGAAACTCCATGGCCATCTCGTAACTTGGGGACAGAATACAGAATAAAATAGTTTTTTTTCCTATACATTTAATTATGTAATATGTATGTATATTCGCTATATATCTGCATACATCAATTAAAAATTTAATCCGGAGCTGTTAATTACGAAATCGTGTCCTAATAATCACGTGCATTTTAATTAATTTTTTTTTGTTCAATAAAAACCCTGAACCCCTCTGCACTACATTAATTCTAATCAGGTAATTTCGAAACAACTTCGACAAATAAATTATTTAATGAAGTTCTATTGGATTAAACTCAAATTGATTAGTTTAAATGTAAACGAGACACAAATTAACTATGACGGACAGCAAGGCCTGAACATAGTTGTTGTATTTGTTATCCATTTAGTGTGTGGTATGTAATTTCATACCTAATTGTTTTATACTGCATTTATACTTGACACACTTATATGTTGTTTTTATTGATATTATTTCGCAACCCGTTTAATTCAGAGATGAGTTTCTGTATAGTTAAATGCGAATACCGCAATTTATTGCAATACGTACAAACTTAGAATGCTAATGAATGGTCAAATAACGTCATTAAAGAACTTCAAAAACAATCGATTGAAAATTGAGAAAGAGAATATCACGAAGTTCATGGAAACTTCTTATAATTGCTTTAATTCAAAGTACTAACTTTAACTGCCAAATTATTTTAATGTGAAGAAAAAAAGTTGTCCAGCATTTATGATTTCGTTTCATATTGTTTAATATTGTTTTGTAAAGTATCACAATTTCTTTTCTGAAAGTGCAAAGAAACTTCACTTCTATCTGTCCTCCAGCAAATTGGATTGAAACGGCAGAACGAAAAAATACAGATTCGAATAAGAAAAGCAATTAATAATAGCAATAAAAGTGGACGAAACCGATTAATAATCTCGCTTTTAGATTCTCCTTTCTCGTCGTTTCAAGTGCAAGTATTTAGAAAGAGCGCGATCACAAATCAAGTTCACCTTTCAAATGAACTTGTGCCTGAATCACCGCGAAAGTGAATTTCCTTTGATAGCGAAATAAACGGCGATTATTTGTTTTGATTCAAAGAAAGCCCATAACGCCGATAAAAATTATTGTTCTTGCAACGCACGTTGCGAATTTACTGCGCGTCGAATTGTGTTGAAATTGCGTTCAATTTGGAAACGTCGATTACATGTAAGCCCAAAATTGGTGCTTCTTGTACGTGAAAATGTGCGCGATGAAAAGTGAGAGTCTCGACGATTTCTAAGAACTCTTATTATGTGAACATGATTTTTGGCACACACACAAATCCTTAGTATTAGTTTGTAAACCTACATATCTAGCTATGATGAATTAACATGGGATTTTACATATTATTTTTTTTAATCTTCTGTCCATCTGTTGTCACACGACAATCTTATTCTATAATTTTGAATTGCATTTTTCGAATACGTTCATATCAAGATTCGGTAAAGCAAAATGAAAACGAATAGTTCTTTTCTGTTAATACTAGGTAGTCATACTAGGTAGAGAAGGTAACTATTTGCGTTTTCTTTTGCATGCTCAATAAATTTTTCTGGTTTGTTGTGTATGTACTTTATGAAAACGATCACACCACAATCACACGTTCTGAATAAGCGTCAGTAAAATAAATTTTATTTACATTTTACATAATGTTCAAACATCTATCATTTATATTAATCATCTGGTTTAGGAGTTCTACTGACGACAGCTAAATAACAAAAAGCTCCGCATCTTGGAATAGGCTGAGCAGCAAGGAAGGCGCCACCATCAGGTGAATGCTGATAAAGTAAAGGCCTCGCGTCTTTATCCGGTTCACCACCTTCAGCCCATCGACTAGCACCTTCAAGACCAGCCACAGCATCAGCACCACCTGGTAGTAGATGAGCGATAGCTGGCAGTGGTCCTGGGGGTGGATTCTCGGTAAACGGAGGCCTCAATTCTCCATTTTGAACATTCATAACCAGATAATACATGAAATCATTTCGCAATTTCATCTCGTCGATGGTCCTGTTGCAGTTGGTGAGCTTGCGCATCCACCGCACAGCTTTCTGCCTATCTGCAAGCAATTCCCGTTTAAACCCAGCTGTCATTTGAGGAGAAAAATAAGTTTCGCTCACCAGTCAGGTTCGTCAGGAGAGTCAGCATGGATTTCGTGAGGAACATGTTGTAATTGAAATCGTAGTTCAAGTCTTCCACAACTTCGCCCATTTTGTATTTTTTTTTTGTAAATTTCGAACCGTATAACTAAGAATTTTAAGAATATCCTTTAAAACGTTTTGACGCACGCAAACATATAAAAACGAACGCATAATTATTAAACACACTAACTTGATTATTTTTAATTCTATTTCAAGCAATGCAAATGTCAAAAATTTCGATAGTCAAGAAAGAAAGGTCAGGACATCAGAGTGGGACATTCCGATTCATTACATGACCCCAATCAATACGAATTTCATACTTTTTATTTCTGTCTATGTCTATGTAATTTCTAGCAACGTATTTCGTTGCTGTTGTAGGAAGGGTCAATGGGGTTTTATAGCACAGCCTAAAGTTAACTTAACAGAGAAATTTTGTTATTTGTCGCTGCCGCCACCGAAATTAGGGGGAGAGTTCCGGTCTCTTCTAATTTATCACCGTTTTGAAAAATTATATTATCTAATCAAAATGTTTAGTTTTAAAAATGACGATCAATTTCTTTTAATGCGAAAGCACTTGATTGATTTTTACATAATGCGTTCTTGTACTGTTTTTATATGAGAACTAAGTAATACCTTTGAAATGCCAAGGTTAAACAGGAAATACAGGACTTCTTGGAACGGATGAGTGTGGAACTTGAAAATTAACGACAGACGAATTTAGATAGTACAGATTTACTGGGTGACCTTAATAGTTATGCAAATAATTTCACTGGTAGGTAATAGATAGGAAAATATTACGATAATAAGTTAATAGTTTTCGAGAAAGCGCAGAAATAATTTTACAAAAAAATTTTACAACTTCTAACGTGAATAACAACAAAATTCAAAGGAGGCTGTTTTATCAAATTAAATTTTCCCGGACTCGTCCTGTCGTTTACTTTTTCAACTTCTTAATCCTTATCCTTCTTAATTCTTATCGTTCAACCGCAATATTAAAGGAACAAATATGTCACTTAGGGCCGTTTTCATAATAGTGGTAAAGGAGACTTTAATTTAAAGTCACTTTAAGTATAGGAAAACTAATGTTTTTATAGGTTAAAGTCGCTTTAAACTTAAAGTTCTATTATGAAAACGGTAATTAGGCCCAGTATTTCATTAGAGTTTAACTTTAAACTTTGTTTTATTCCCATGGTAATAATTGTAAAGACAATTGTTTCCGTAGAAATAAAATGAAGCTTAAAGTTAAACCACAGTATATTCATCAATCAGTAGGGACAGCTTTGGGTTTCCGTTGCTACAGTTTCTGAGTGCGCATGTGCGAAAACTGGCGGACTTTCCACAAACGGCCGCGTGTGGCGCACCGGTGAATTCATCAATTGCTTTTGACTGGGCGTTTTTTAATTCAGCATTTTGTGTGATGGATGCGGAGTGATGAGAACGATTGAACAGAAAACCATCTTTGTTAGATTATAATGAATTTATGTTGTGTAGAAAGCCTGAAGTTGTGTAAAACAACATCGCATTCTATGATTTGCTTGCAATCATTTCTATCCGTGCCATTTTTCAAACTAGCGACATCTAGTAGCAATAAAATGAAAGCCCGCCAGCAACGGCCATATTGGCTCTGAAAACGATAATATGAACATCAAAGGTGCCGATCATAGGTGCCGACACGAGCTGTCCCTACTGATTGATGAGTATTTTTTTTTATATACTCTGGTTAAACTATGAATGAAATACTGGGTCAGAATTAGAATAATTGTCAAAGGTGCAAAAATGTGACGTGTGAGACAGTCCTCCAGTGAAAGTCTTTTTGATCATGATTCGCGTTGCCATGGGATACATTTAAAAAACTCCAGTGATAGTCAAACTATATCTATATATATATAACTATACAGGTGTCCACAGTGTCGCGGTCAAAAATTTAGGAGTTTTACTTAAGAGTTTGTAAGATATTGATGTTTAAGTGTAAAAAATTGCCATAATGTGAGTGCTTATATCTTTGTTATATATTTACATTTCGTCTTGAATTTTTGTAGGTACAAAATACAATATCTTTTCTACAGAAATGTCAAAACAGCTTCGGTCTATCAGTTATTATGTGTACAGGGTGTTTAGTTATGCAAAAGATAATTTTTCTCAAAATTTTCAAATGGAACACGCAGAGAACGGCAGAGAAGACCGCGGCACTCGGTGGAAACCCTGTATATTTTCTCTCGAAAACTATAAACATTTGTATAGGGCAAGTTCGAGAATTTTGGCATCCTTTTCCCAGTAAGCAAAGAACATCTGTGAAACATTTCATTTTTAACATGATACGTTTCTTTTGAAACATTTACAAAATATGTTTCAGCTATGTTTTTGAAAAGTATATTTCTCCGAATCAGTCTAAGAAACATTACCTATTAACATGAAGTGTTTATTTTGAAACATTTACAAAGTATGTTTCGGATATGTTTATGAAAAGTGTGTATAGGGATATTTCATCGAATCGTTATAGGAAACATTATTTAAATTTCGCGCCGTTTGACTATCACGTTTCGGCTGGGCACTTCGGCAAGTTTACAGTGTTGCCAACTGAGCGGTTTTGCCGCTAGATTTGGCGGAATTAAATTCTATTTAGCGGACTAGAAACCAATTTAGCGGTTAGCGGATTTTTTAGCTTCATTTAGAAAAAAGTAGCGGTTATTAAAATATTTTGATCGTGAAAGGTGAGGTAAAATGAAGGTTTTTTTAATATCTGAAATTCAGGTAAAAGTTGTGCTTAAAAGTTGGCGCAACGGTCACTTCGGTCACGTAAAACCCGTAAAATAATCATCAATCACACGTAAGTAAATATTTGAAAAAGTGTGTAGCAGGTGTGTACTTTGTGAAATTATTATTAATAATAGGAGTTTAACAAATGTGCAACAATGTCCAAATATCATCAAAGGTTTCGAGAAGCGTGGTTAAAAGAGACTGGATAACTACAGTAGAAAGAACTACTAGAAAAATTGCGAAATGTAAATTTTTTCAATGTTTTCAACGCCATTTAGCGGATATTTAGCGGTTTAAGGGATGCGATCTAGCGGATGTGAAATTCAGACTGTTGGCAACACTGCAAGTTTGGCGTTATTGGGCGTGTTTTTTAATTACTCGAACAGCTGTTTGAGCGTTCGAGTAGACGAAAAAGCGTTTTTTTAATTATATTCGAGCAACGAAAGTAGCGTTCGAAAAATCCACAAACTGTTCGAGCTAAGCGTTCGAGCTTCGCTAGCATGCACCAAGTGCCGAGGTAGAGCAGCAAAGTAGAACAGTGAACATAACCTAACAACGTCATTTATGTATGTTATGTACAGCAAGCACTAACTGATCGTTTTTTAAAGTGTTTTTTAATTGTAGAATCGAGCAAGTTCTCGAACTATCTGACAGCTTGTTCGAACACATTTGCCTCGAGGAATTGGTGCATTTAAAAAACACGCCCATTACGTCTACGCAGTGTTGCCAGATTTTCAAAACGCAAGGCGCAAACTTTTGGGTGTAAAATCGCCCAAAAGCGCCAACATTCCAATCGAAACGCTAGAATAGAATTTTAGGCGGGGTTTAATTAATTGAATACAGATTGATACAAATATGCTTTTTTACAAAACAATTTATTTACACATCCCACCACTACTCATATTTAATTTACAGCTTTCGTTTAGCTTACCTTTGAATTGTGTTTCTACTTCCCTTTCCTGTTTATGTGTTTTAGAATACTTTGCCCATTTACCCATTTCTAAATTACAATTGAACAGTTTTCACATGTACCGAACTCTGAGAAAGCGTGAATCAGCCGTGAATAAATAGGTTGGATCACTTCAGTATCTAGTTGGCGCTATTTCGCCTGTCACCTAAGTAACCAACCAACCACATAATACAAAAAATACCTGAGGTTTGTAGTTAGTCTATTATTACATTGCATGCTAGGTATTTCCGGATAAAACAAACAAGACACAAAAGGTTTTTTTTATACCGCCGACTTGCAATTACAAAGCGCAATTTTTATTTTTAAATATCGCCCGAATTGCGGCTTGCGACTTTTACAAAAATTGAAGCGCAAATTATACCTCAAAATTTCCCAATTTGCGCTAAATCGCCCAATCTGGCAACACTGCGTCTACATGAGATGTGTAAGATGGTGTCGTATTTACGATTCAACCAAAATTTAACCTATGACTGTTAACGTTTATATTCCTTTTGCTACTGGGCTTGTGTGTTGTAATTTATAATAAATGGATGTAAGTATTTATATGTGACAGTAGCTACATAGATAACATAAGGACGTTTTATTTTTCATAACCTCAAAAGTACATTTCGTTTCTTGTTAATTTTTCGTTAAAGTGATAATCGCATTTGAACAGCTGGGTTAAAAGTTAAAATCATAAGATCGAAAAACTGCACTGTATATTTATTTATTATCTGTTTATTTATGTTATGTATTTATTTATTTGTTGTATTTATTATAAAATTATGTAGGGCGTTTTTCAGAATACACCGGTATCGTGCCTTCCATGTTAATTTCGTGTTAGTAGGAGTAGGAGACTACCGGTGGAACAACTCGTGAATTTTGAAAAATGTCCATGTTTCCAGTTACTGTTTTTTTTTACTTTAATATCTATGTTTAGTCGTATATTATATTGTTTTTTGTATAGAGATATTTTAGGCAATATTGTCGGCTGTCTTACGTCTCTATAATATCCAATATTAAATACACTATTTCTGTATCTTACTATTGTTTCATTTGTATTTTTCCTTAATGACAAATTCTATTGGTATATCATTTTATTGTTTTGATTGACGTCATATGTGTTGTAAAGTTCTTTTTTTTGCTGTTTCGGATGCAAAAGCCTCGCATCAGTTCGATCAATCAGATTAACACTAATGTTGTAAGTATCTTGTAAAATTTCAATTTCAAATTTTTCAGAAATGCCGTCAAAGTCTGGTGAGAATCGATGTTTTCGAAAACAATAATCTCGGATCAGTTTGATTTCGAAAACATCGATTCTCACAAGATTTTCGCGGCATTTTGACATAGTGAATGAAAACTAAGGTATTTTCTTCGGACATTATAAACTATCTCTGAAATATCTGAAAATGCTAGTAACAGGAACATTTTAGTTTCATGTTACAGATACATTTATTCTGAAACGTAACAGATAATAGTATATTATTATACAAGTTTCACAAGAAGGCTTATTGTAACACGAGTGGGGTTGGGGTACGACTAGCGAAGCGTAGCGAGCTAGGAGTGCCTCAACGGAACGAGTGTTACAATGCCTCTTGTGAAACGTGTATAATATACTATTTTTTCTACTTTGCGTCACTTATTGAACAAAAATATGAAAAATATTGGATCTTCTTAGTATATGGGGAATTTTAGTTGTAATGCGTGGCAACACTGAGAACCTTTCGTTTTAATCAAAAGTCACATTAATAAGTTATTAATTTTTCTTATCCAGCTTCATTGTGAGTATATTGTTAAGTAATAAATAAATACTGAGTTATTTTGTAAAATCTATTAAATATTTTCAATTAAAAATGACTAAAATTTCCCCAAAAACAGTGTCACAATGAGCTTCATTGTGAAACTGTTTTTGATGTCACAATGAGTTCATTGTGAACGCAAAGTAGAAAAAACTTGTTTGAGTGCGGACACTAGCAGTCTCTGAGATGTATAAGCAACATATTTGAGATCTAAAAGTAACAACACAAAGGTTCAAAAATGTTTCAAACATGAAATTTTGCCTAGTGGGTTTCTGATTCATAGTTCTGAATCTACTATAGCACCGATAAAACATATTTTTCTACTTTGCGTTTACAATGAACTCATTGTGACACCAAAAACGGTGATTGAAAATATTTAATAGATTTTACAAAATAACTCGTTATTTATTTGTTACTTAACAGAATACTCACAATGAAGCTGGAAAAGAAAAATTAATAACTTGTTAATGTGACTTTTGATTAAAACGAAAAGTTTTCAGTGTTGTCACGCATTACAACTAAAATTCCCCATATACTAAGGAGATCAAATTTTTGACAGTATTTTTCATATTTTTGTTCAATAAGTGGCGCAAAGTAGAAAAAATACTATATTTTACACGTTTCACAAGAGGCATTGTAACACTCGTTCCGTTGGGACACACTCGCTCGTCGTACCCCAACCCCACTCGTGTTACAATTAAGCCTTCTTGTGAAACTCGTAAAATAATATACTATTTTAAAATTCTTTTATCTACGACCACTACTATAAATGACGAATTACGTACAACACATAAACTAAGTAAGCCGGTGTTTAAAAACGTCGTGCGTAAAGTAAGAAAAACGCATAACGCACCTACATTACGCACGCTTATATATAATTAGATCTACGTAGCCGCATCGCATTAGATTGACAGTCGTCGAAATCGCAAGTGTCATGGCTAATTACTTTGAAGGTAATTTTTGTGGTCGTAGATAAAGTATAGTACAAAACTCGAGTTATAAAGCAATTACGCACTTGTGGAATTACTTGCATTCGCCGCTGCGCGGCTCATGTGCAACTTTTCCACCGTGCGTAATTTGCTATTTACAACTCTCGTTATGTAATATACTATTACACTCAAAGAGATTCCAGATTCCGAAAAAAGATTCCAGATTAAATATTGGGAAGAAATAAAGAAAATAGAACAAGAAAAAAACAGATATTAATATTAATATAAAAATAAATCGACCTACGAAATAACAACCACGACAATGTTGTCGGCCACCTGATGATTAGTGGTTGAATGAGGTAACTTTCAAAAATGTTCAGTCCTGGTCAGGCTTTGTCAGACTTCACGGTTCCTAAATTTAATTCTTTGAAAAATCTCTAGGACCATTTGAAGCGACTTTTTCATATACAATGATAATTGCAGTGTAATATCTTGGATTGCATTTTCATATGAGAACTAAAGATTAATACAGACAATTCAAATACCATTCAGGATATACTGGATTACCTTTTTAAGAAATCACACCAGAATCGTTATCATTCAATTTTACATTGCCTCCAGAATACTTTTAACGTTTCAACACCTTGAGGACTCTTACCACAACGAATAACGGCGCTTTTTCTTCTTTGCTAATTGACTCGCCCTCTTATCTTCTTTCAGTGACTTTTGCTTTGAGTTATTCCGATTCATTAGGTGCCAATAATTCTTTTAATGTCGTCATGCCAACTAAAAATTGATATTCTTCTTCCCTATTTTACCATCCCGGATTTCCAATGAGTGATAAAGGTCGAAAAAATTTGGTGTGAATAATCTAAAGACGATGATATTAATGACGTAAATAGCCAGAAATCGTAAATTATTAAATTAAAATAAGAATCAAGTCGCTTTTAGATGTATACACAACAGTACTTCATACATTAATTTTTAATGTAAACAGTTTCAGGTGAGAAGGGGCTGAAATGGAAATAAATCCCGACAGAAAACCCTTAACGTGTGAGAACGGCTAACCGGCGGCGCATACGGGAGGGGTGGCGAGAAACAATCCGTCAAAATTGACTGTAGAGTAGGCAACTTAAGTCACTCCAGTGACCCAAGTGTGCGGGACCAAAAGGGGGATTCGCACAGAGGCCCGGCACTTGCTTGACGCAAGTTACAAAAAAGGGCAGGACTTCTGGATTTCGAAAATGTAAACAGTGCGGTTCCGCAGGGAGAGAAAATTGAAAAATTCACTTTCAACAACTTCTAAGTCCAAGGACACGCTCTTTGGCAATGAAATTATAAATAAATAAATGAGGATAATCTTTGTCTCTATAAGGGTTCGGTGTGCTTTTTTATCAACAATAAAAATCCTCATTTAAGGAACGGCCTGGCTACATTAGATGAAGACTGCGCATTTGTCTTATTTCTTGATAAATATCTATAATTTTACCATACTTTAACATGCTTATTGAAATTCCTTTGTAAAAGAGTCAGGATCTTTAATGTAAATGGTAAAATCGAAACTGTTTCTGTCGTCACAATGTAACTTCATCTTGCAAGAAACAGTTGTCGACTTCTTCCACAAGGTCTGGCCCTGTGCATATTATGTACTTAATATGTCAAAACTGGCAATGAGGATATTATTTGTATGAATATCTCTTCATAGTGTGTAGGACCTAATTCGTCGAAATTCGCAATGAAGGCATATGAATGTCTTCAAGAGAAATCGTCTTCAGGTAAGATCTTTTGTAAATGATGACTCCTATCGCTTTATTTTTCCGTTCTCTTTCTTTCTCTTCTCTTCTTTCTTTTCTCTTTCTTCTTTCTTTCTTGTGACGACTAGATTTGTTTGTACTTTTTAATTTTCAACGAGTATTCGTCGTGATTCCTTCATTTATTTCTACACTGACCACTGACTAAATCCAGATTTTGGTAACCGAAGTTATGGGTTTATTTACCTTTTCGGCTAGCAATTTTTCCCTCACTCCATTTAAAAATGATTATTAAATGAGTGATAATAATTAGTTTTTGTTCGTGTAATTATTATTGAATGCGTATTTTATATCTTTAGTATTGGAACATTTTTCAACAGAACCTTTGCTTCCTTTCCGCGAACTAATTTAAGTAACACTGCAAATAACCAAATGCGTTATAGAATATAAACAAGCGAAAAGAAGAACACTGAACATAACATGGAGAAGAACAATCGTAAGAAGGATGAGTATGGGATTTGGAAAAGGCGAACGAAACCTTAACGTACTTACACAAAAGCAGGGGATGATTAGATGCAATAACCGAGAATCACAAAAGACTGTGGGAAAGGGGTGAAAGACAAAAAAATTGGTTTCAGCCTTCATTTAGAACCATCAACAACTTCTAGGGCTTCTTCGAACTTCTGTAGGAGATCTTGACGAAGAGTCTTCTTTTTTACACCATTACACCAGAAATTAAATTGAACACCCACTCGCGAAAATAAAAATAATGAAGACACATTTAAGTGAAGTCACCAAAAACTTTAATGAAAAATTCACGTTTTTGAAACAAATAATTTTGTAACAAAAAATATCATGAGTTATATCATCTAAAACCACTCCAAGTATCTGACGGTGCCAAACTGCGTCTTGCTCTCGGTAAAACTCTAACATTTTCACGTGTCGTACTCGACGCCTGAACTCTAACGGTTTCCATTTCTGGTGGAGGAGGTGGAGCAGCACGAGAAGAAAACTCCTGTTGAGTTGCTCCTCGGAATTCGGGTGGAGTTTTTGGTGGGGAATAATGAAACGGTGATCTTTGTTGCTGTTGCATTCGAAACTCAGGTGGAGTTTTCGGTGGGGAGAAATGAAACGGGGATGTCTACAAATAACATCAATAGATTTCAAAAAACAGTATTAACTTGACGTACCTGTCTAGCTTCGCGAGGTGCACCTTCAGGTGATTTCATTTCTTCTTTCTGCTTAATCTTCATTTTCTTTTTAATCTTCTTCTTAACCGCCGCGGTCGTGGTACTTTTACTCGAAGCAACTGAAATTCGACTGGCTTCAGCAATCAACGCCTCTGACGTCGTCTTCTCCTCTATTTCAACAGCCGCTTTTACATTCCAGTTCTCCGGTCTTCGTACTTTCAATCTGCGTGAATGATGTGGAGCTCTAACTTCTGCTTCAGGTAAGGGAGAAAGGTAAGGTACGTCTTCTCTAATGTCCTTCTCCTCTTGCACCATAGATCGCTCAACTGTCTGATTCATATGATCCAACCTGACAACCCAAATCATCATTAGAACAAGCTAATTCCATTAATTTATAGATTTAACTTACTGAGCTTCCAAATCCGTCTGCGTCATTTCAAGTTCGGCCCTCTTCTGTTCGTGTTCTTTCTCTATTTCGGTAGCCCTCACCATTTCCTGGCGCTGCCTGCCTTTCAGTTCGTGCAAACGAAACTGCAACCTGCGATTTTCTTCAGCAAGCCTTTCGCCTTCCGACCGCAACCACATCAAGCGATGATAGGCTTCCTGTCTTTGCTGATCCTGTCTCTCGTCTTCACTTATTACAGACTAGAAATAAAAAAAGCTATGAGTTGAAGGTTAAAGCCTCAGCCAAGAACATCACTTCTTTTGCGAGGGGGAACAGTTCCTTCAGGTAATCCGAATCGGTGTAGTAACGATCGAAATCGAAGTTTGGTGCGTACTCGTGAATTTCGTCGATCGACCTCATCATTTTATCCGTGTAATGAGCGTGCCTTTCTTTGCCGGCTTCGGTCAGTTGAATATGTTCGTTCATCAGGACGTCGCTCACATCACGAGACATCGTGTCGTAGACTTTTCTGGCCATTGTTCTAAAACAGGTCAGTTCGTTCGCCAGAATTGTCCGTAGGACAGTACCTAGTAACAGAGAAAAATACTCCTGTTGAATTATATTTTCAGTATCAAAGTTTAAAGCTGTAAATCAAAGAAAACAAAGACAAATAAAAAGAAAAGAAAACAAAGCAAAACCGTTGTCTTTGTCAAAGAAATGTTTAGAATAGAAATATGTAACGCGCCGCCCCAAATTAGACGTAGTGATTGACATTGTGATTGATTATTGACAAGTAAACAATAATAAATATGTATCAACAAAACCCCACTTAAGATTTATGACCGTTTTAAATAACTGTCTCAGGCTTCCGAGAGTTCGCTGCGCGAACCCTATACTAAGGGTTTGCTTGTTACCTGCTATGTCTACTGCGGCTGACCAAAGGTTATTCCTACTTGCCTAATTGTTCTGTTTACAGTTGAACGAACTTCCGGAGGACCCAATATACAAAATAATATCTTTAATTAAAGCTTACGTGATCTTGTTAAATAGGACACTACGCCGTGAAAACCTGGTTCTTCTTTTGGTGCGAGCAGAGTATAAATCTTTATAACAAGGAACGTGACACTTAAATCAAACGCAACAATCAACTTGGATTAATAATTTATTGAAAAAAAAAATTTTTTAAAAACTCCTGCTCTCCGCCTCTGTGGGATCAGAGAGCTTGAGTGCAAAAACCCTGGCGTTCAAAATCAATACAATTAATCAAAAATTACGATTTTCAGAATGTACACTATAAATCGTTTAACAGATTTCACTTTCGGATATCGGTGCGATTTATTTTCTTTCGATGCACACCGTTGGTGGTTTACTGTCTACACAGATGTTGTTGGAGAGCTATGTTCTTAAATTGGGTTAATAATCCAATTGAGCTTCAACCTAGCTCGAGTCTTGGTACAGTGCTTGTCACTTCTGTTTGTACTCAAAGACTTGTTCTATTTAATAAACCAACACGCAACGTGTCTCAGTGGGACCACAGAGTACTTAATTAATGGAGTTAATGGATGACTTGATCCAGTGGATTCGAGAGGTAAATCAGTCGCAATCGCCTGTTTTTCAGGGGCTCCCGTGGGAGTTGTTGTTTTAACCCTATCGCTATCTAACCTAATTAATAGTAGTGCGTGTAGTGAGTCGTACTACTGCTACTCCGCACCTGAGCGTTAGTTAATGCCTTGAGAGCGGTGCTTTACCCAAAGCCTGGCCTCTCAGGACTCTCTGTTTGTCGCTCTTTCGCCGTCTCCTCTAGCTAATTAATTTAAAAGGCGCAAGGACCCAGATCGACTGTTTTTCGACACTATACTATGGGTGTTTATGGCCATTTCAGTCTCTTGGCAAATCGCTAGTAATTAACCTGCAAATCTTTCGGCAAAGACCACCATTCGGCTCACACACATACACAGAGTGTGAGAAAAACCTAGTTCAGAAGAGGGCTACGAACAGGTAGTTCAAATTTTTTGGTCTCGTGATTTCACGAAAATTCGTAGAGGCAATTTAAATGTCTTGATTGAGATTGACGATTTCCCTGTACAAATCGAAACCAACCATTTGCGTGTTTCCGACTTGTCGGAGAAATTACCCCAAGGGTAGAATGATTCCTAAGAGCACACTGTATTGGATTCCCCGTTAGATGTGTTGAATCGCTAATTGCTGTTGGTTGACTAACTAGTCTAATAATTAAGGAATCAATGAACAACAAATCTTGCTAAGCCGAATGCCTCTAGCTAGTCTTTTAATACTTCAATGTAAATAAAATTAGTTTAATTAAAGTTATCTAAGTGCAAGGTAATATGAACTTGACTGACTCTTTAGTCACTAATTAAGGTAAATCCAATTAATGCTACTCAATGTTTACCACCAAAAGTGCGCTGGAGAAATCAAATAAATGTCAATTACCTAAGCCATATAATCCTTTCACTCGCACTGTACACTGGATTTAAGAAACACTCGCGTCGCGGCGCCCACGTGTATGGTTTTTATTTACTTTCTTATCACTAAATTTAAACCGGACCGGAGTAAATGATTTAACAAACAACAAAAGAAATATAAGAATACAAATTTGAATAAAGACTACAAGCGCCTAAGTGTGAACACAATCAAGACAAATTGGAATTCAACTCGACCGTTCTCGCTAGAGCTTCAATCTTATCTGTCGTATCTTCCCGTTCCCGCTTCCCACGAAAACAATTACAACACCCCCTCGTAATTGCAGCAAAATTCTGAAATCCATTCGACCAATGGCAACCGTAGCCTTAAGTTCACACGCCTGCCTCTCACAGATGGCAAAATGTATCAAGAGATACTCTATTAACTCATCGGAATGTTCGCTGTTCGTGTGTCTTAAATGAAACCTCTATAAATTTTACTATTTAAGTGTGGAGTTGACATTTTTAAAGTATCCGTTGCCTGACTGAAACGAGACAGACTCCAGCAACGCTTCAACTCGCAATGTAACTCGATATCTTCGACCACTTGGCCCGCTTGTCTGCAATTTTGACGCGGCAATGTATACAAAAATTTAGAAAAACAATTTAAAACGTCAAATGGATTTGTTTATGGTGCCTGGGTGGCCCCATCGCTTCGAGTATCGCAGGTTTCGAGACAGCACAGATAAACAAAACACTTTAAATTACGCGTAATGGATATGGCTTTTCCGATAGCGTATAAGCATCTGTGATTTCTGCGTGACCAGATTTGTACAGACATGCGAAATACTAAGATACGGTTTGGACAGATTTACGGCTTTCTGTGTGGTCTAACATTAATCGAAGGGAAGCACGTCATTTTGCTGCTTATCGCTTGAAAAAAAAAATTACACAGGATACGGACCTGTGTTTGTTATTGAAATAACACATGCAACAAAAAGTTTTATTTTGAAAACAAATTTAGCGACCGCTTCAAATCCTATACACAGATAAAAATCTGGAGTTCCCTCGCGTCTGGTGTTTCCTCACGTCCATCCGTTTTTGGTGTTAAAATAAACGGAGTTAGGACTTTTAACTTTAGAAAGTGTTAACGTGGTCTACAAAAGTAGCATTTTAATCCTTGCGGTAGTTATTTCTATATATGTATTATATACAGAGTGGAAAGTTTAACTGGAATAAATTCTGTAACTTAGAAAACTACCATTTGTAGCAAAATTCTTGGAACAGGTCAATTTTTAATTTTAATGGCGCATATTACAAAGGGACTTCTTTAACTTTTCAATTATTTGGAGGGGTGAAACAACCCCTAACTTTTTTTTTTAAATGGAAGGGTATGTTGAGTATTTTTTTTTCTTAAAGCTTGTTCAATTGGTAATACAGCTACGTTTTTATTTTTTTATTTTTTTAATTTTTTTTAAATTTTTCTTTCCTGAAGTTCTGCTATGTCGTTTGGTTTAGTCACATAAACTTTACTTTTTAAATACCCCCCCATAAAAAGTCTAAAGGGGTGAGATCTGGAGATCTTGCTGACCACTCAATCGGTCCTGTTCTTCCTATCCATCTACTGGGAAAAACGGTTTTAGTAAAAAAAATAAAAAATCTTTTTTTTTTAAATTTTTTTTTCCTTTTACTGTTAAAGAAAAATTAAAAAATAAAAACGTAGCTGTATTACCAATTGAACAAGCTTTAAGAAAAAAAATTACTCAACATACCCTTCCATTTAAAAAAAAAAAGTTAGGGGTTGTTTCACCCCTCCAAATAATTGAAAAGTTAAAGAAGTCCCTTTGTAATATGCGCCATTAAAATTAAAAATTGACCTGTTCCAAGAATTTTGCTACAAATGGTAATTTTCTAAGTTACAGAATTTATTCCAGTTAAACTTTCCACTCTGTATATATATATATATATATATAATTTTTAACACCTATTTTTAGACGCATTTTAATCAGGAAAAGATTTTAATATCACTAAATGAGATGAGCTTTACAACTTTTCAAGTAAAACTCTATCCGTATTTTTTAACACCGATTAGGAGGAGAACATTTTATCTCAAAAATTTTTATGTGTGTATTATTATGTATTAATACCTAATCTCAGAGCCCAGTTAATTTATAAAAAAATATATTATTACCATTGTCTCCCGTATAGGGCGCCATTAGACCAACAAATTCATGGACAGTTATTTCTTCCCCCTTTATGCCCTTCAGTATTTCCCTTATCTTTTTCAGATTCTCTCCTTGTGGGGCATTTCTTCTTATCATTTCTTTTTTCATTTTTTCGATTACTCTTGTATCTAAAATATAAAACCACACGTACGTAAAGCTTGTTAAACTCGGTGGAGTTCAAGAGATTTAATTATTTATTAATTTTATTAGTTGTTTCCATTTTTTTTTGTCTGATTCCCTGAATACATTCTCCAAACATTATGGGTTCCTCACGGAACAGGCTGTATATTTTGAAATAATTTCAAAGTATAGGAAACAACTATTAATTATCATTTCATTCAAGTCAAATAAATCCTTAAATAAATAAAATAATGTAACTAGGACGAGAAGACCGCCAACAAACGTGCAGCTGCGAAACATAAACATAAGTATGATTCACTTGCATTTATGTAATACCCGTGTGCAAATCTAAATGTCAAGGCGTATGACTCATTCGTGTACACATGAAGGTAAATGTCGTGCCGTGTGCAAATCCGAAGACAAATGTCAAGGCAAATAAATAAAAGGGAATAAAACCCCTATAAAGACGCGACAAGCCGAACGTTAACGGCATTAGAGTACCATCTAGTCAAGAGTGTCATGTAGTCTGAATTGTCTGTGGGTGACCAAAATAAGATGTAAGTAATTGTAGCTGTAATTAATTGTTAATAAATGTTTTGTTATACTGAGCTACGACTCTTATTTCATGTTACTTAAATTATTACCGTAACAATATAAAGACCCTACCTTTTGGTGCTGGTTTAAAAACACTAAGCGCAGGCAGTAAGTAATCGATTTCTTTGGCAGGTCTCTTTTTCTCCTTGGTTTTACTAACAGTTCCCTTCCCTGGTGCTGCAGGTTCTGCTCCTGACACACCGGAGGCCACTGAGCCTCCCCCTGCCTTGGAAACACCTGGAGCCACCGAAGCCGCTCCCGTCTTAGACGCCTTGGATATTTTTGAAATACCCGACACCATGGAGGTCGTTTCTGCCTTAGCAGTTGCACTTGTCTTAGCTGCACATGGTGGTTGCCTCGCCGTTGATTCGGCTTGCGGTTGAAAAGTGGCGGACGGCCTCGGAATGCCCCCGCTTTTTGGGGGGCCCTTCGAGGTAGGACGTGGTAACTTTGACATTATTTATAACTTTATGAAGCCGGATTTCTGAAATCGGTTTAAGGTATCACACACAGAATTAACGAAACAAAAATGGCCTACCACTAGGTTCCTCCGAAAATTTATATGACTATCTTTAAAATTAGCAGCAGCAACAACATTTCTTTCCCAAAATGCACAGTCCGATAGATAAAAGGATCCCACCAATGATACCTAAGTATATTGCCACCATCTTTTATAGATCCTCGCCAAGTCGATATCTTTTAGTTTCGTTGTAAAATAAAATTCGATTCCAAAAGTTAAACGGTGAAAGTAAACGCGAAATAAAACGTTGAGGAGAAGAGCAGAGCTGTCACTTAAAAATTTTGACTGAAACAAGCTAGGTGAGGCAAAGTAGCCATGATTTATTTTTTTTTTGTTGGGAAATTTCAGTCCTAACTTGCCTTTTTTGAGCGCATTGTTTTGCATAAACTGAAATTAAAAATTAAGAGAAAGTATGTCTTCACCATTAGCTTCGACATCGTTCTTGCTAAACTTCCTAAGTGAAATAGAAACGTCTGATATTTCGCGACTAATTCAAATTAAAGTAGACGGAGGATTCTTGAACTCAAAAGCTGTGAAAAGCGAAAGTTAAAATGCAGAAATATGCCCAAAATAAAAGGTCAACAGTAAGGACAATAATCGACTACATCAGTTAAAAAATATCATTGATAGACCAAATTATGGGGGTACAAAGCATTCCTATCTCTAGGGAGGACGAGAGGGCCTCTTTCTCCCAGCGTTTCCTTAGGATCGTCCCCTGGAGCTCTAGAGAATTTTCTTCCTTACACTATCTCATCACCCACACCAGGAATTTTTAGTATTTAAGTTTATGTTGTGTAAACTTTGCATTGCAGCACTTAGATCGGTTTTCCAATGACAAGTTAAACTTTCGGTTTTTTATTTCCATAGTAACAATTGTTTTCTTATGAGAATAAACTGAAGATTAAAATTATCTTGTGTTTGAGAAACCGGGCCTTAGTTATACAATTTATTTACATGTTCCTACTTATATTTACAGGTTTCGTTTTTTCACTCTACCGTTGTAAGTAGCGCCACCACACATTTGGTGAGCTGCCTCCATGTTAACACCGAGTTTGTCTCCAGAATGGGGCGTCGAATTTAAAACATTTGATGAGCCATCTCTCTAACTCTATTATCTGAGCTTAAACGCAACTTAATTATTCCTTATCTGAGGGAGAGTCAATATTGAAGAAAATCTAAGGTAGTAATTAAATTTTAACAAAAAAACTTACCATAACATTAGAAAATTTACAATAAATAAACACAAATGTATGCTTATAAATTTATTAAAAATAAATTAATAAAAAAAAACTTATTGTATAGCAAACACAACGTCGGGGCTCGTCCTATCGAACGCAGGATCTATGAAAGGCAAACGCAGGAGTAATACAAGTCACCGTGACGTCTTAATGTTCACTTACTATCGACGAGTTCTTCGAGTTTTCCTTCCCTGAAATACTGACGGGTGTTGGAATGCAGTCCTATGCAAACTTCCTTGACGTTTTCTCTAAAGTTCCACAGTATGATGTTTTGGTCTCTGAGTTTTAGGTCTTCAGCCAAAGTCAATAAATTCTGAACAAAGAAAAACATATCGAGTTTGCTCGCTCTATTTTATGAGCGGTGACTCGTCAAAAAAAAAAGAAAATACCTTTGCTACAGTTGCATCTATGTACGTCACGTATCTTCCATCAATCACCACCGATGTTCCTGGATAATTACATTCTTTCATCACCTTCTCTCTAATGAATTCGGCGGCCGGAAATTGAATTTCTCTGTTTGGCGTTACCAAAAGTAAGTCTCCTTCAGGCAATTTCTTCCGTTCAAGCTGTACAGGAGGTCGAGCACTGGAGTACAAAAGAAACAGTAAGTTTACGCCAATGCCGATGAGGATTCCATATTCCAAACTGATGAAAAGGCATGCCAGTAACGTCACTAAAAATGGTATTAAGTCCAATTCTGAAAACAAAATTTTAATTATATTCTGGAAGAATTAAAGATAACAATCGTTGAATTAAATGTATCATCTCCTATACAGGGTGTATTGCAACATCTTGGCAAATTATGAACAACACTTTAAAAATTCCGCCAAAAATTGTAAAATCACTTTCTTCTTAACTTTGTAAAGTACTTAGGGCAAATCTATATCTTTAAACGTAGTGTTTTAGAGGTAAGGAATAATTGAATGTTAAGGAGTAATTCATTATCTTACATCAGAAGTATGCAGATTAAAACGGAGTTGATATTTACAAATTAAGAATCCTGTTTTGCGGGGAGGGGCATAACTAATATAAAATCGATTAAATTTATGTAATTACTTACTCTTAGTCCTCCATAATAATGGTATTGCTTCGTATTCAAAGAGATAGACCATGGCACAAATAATCACAGCTGCAAGTGTAGCCTTAGGTATATACTGAAACGTCGACGTTAAAAATGCAACCGCCATCAACACCATGGTGCCAGTTAAAACTCCACCCATGGTTGTTTTTACTCCCGATGCATTGTTGACGGCAGTTCTAGTGAAAGAACCCGTAACAGGCATCGATCCCACGAAAGAGCCCATAAAGTTGCTAACGCCAACGGCTAACATCTCCTGGGTGGCATCCACAGTTTTTCCTTTAGCTGCAAAACAATCCCGTAATCAATCGTCTTCGAGAATTTTTAGGTAAACACTCACAAAACGCTTTGGCAATTGCAATACTCTCCAAAATGCAAATTAAAGGTATAAACGCAAGACTACTTCCCATTTCTTGAGCAACATCTGTGAAACTGTAAGTCACATTCTCGAATTCTATGGTAAAATTGGGGAACTCAAATTTGGGCAGACCTTCTCCGAGCGGACCTTTAATAATAATTCCAAAAGTAAATCAAAGTTAGCCTTCTAGTATTCCTCACCTGTTATGATGAAAGGCTCTTCTCCGTTTTGTGCGAAAAGGTATGCCATCAATGTGGTCACAATAACGATTAAAGCATTCCTCGCCAAAGACAGCAACCACGTTACTTTTCCAACGACCTTCCTAGTCGTAGACCATTCCGGATTTGATCTGATCCCCCCAAAACGCTTCAGCTCCTGTTAGGTGAATCCAAAATGTAGCGATCGAAATTCAAAAAGATTTTTAAATTACCCTCATCCCAAGCAGTAGCAAAATGCAAATTACACCCAAAACAGTGTCCCACAATCGCGTCTCTTTAATGTTTTCTATCACGTTTATCCATGACTCTAAAAACTCATTGGCTTTTCCTGGTATACCCAAGAGACTTTTTAGTTGAGATGATGCTATTTGTAGAGCGGCTGCTGAAGTGAAACCAGCAATAATTGGGTATGAGAAGAAATCGACAATAAAACCTAAAAAAAAGAAAACAAATTAAATTAAATAAATCCAAAAGTAAATGACCCAAACATAAGCATGTACTAAGAACTTCATTGAATATTTACCAAGTTGAAATAGTCCTAATAGGAAAATAATACATCCAGTCAAAAACGTCATCAATATAGAGGCTTGAAACCCAAATTTGGTGACGTAAGGCTGTATCATCAGAGCCATTATGGCCGTAGGTCCTATATTAACATCTTTACAGCTGCCAAGGATGGCATAAGCGAAGCAACCCATGAAACCCGAATACAAACCATACTGAGGTTCTAAACCTGGAAAGCAGAAACAGAAAGTAAGTAAAGATTTGATGACGTGCCATTTCGTACCTGCGACAATTGCGTATGCGATTCCTTGAGGAATTTCAGTCAGACCGACGCTGAATCCAGCCAACATGTCTTGCAGGAACTTCCCGAAGTTATATTGGGGCAACCAATCAACTATGGGGATTCTTTTTCTAATCAGTTTGCTCCATTTTACATTCGCTAGTCTCCTTTCCGTTGCTGCAAATGTATGTATGTATAATTAAATATAATTGCTTTTTTTACAAAAAAAAGCAACACATTAGAAAGAATTATTAGTCCAAGGTATTATAAAAATTTGATTGTTAGCCTAATCTTGATTTGTTCCACAATTGACTTTTTTTTACTAAGAAATCACCGATTAAATACAGAGTGATTCTTAATTAATGAGATAAACATCCAAACACTTGGATGTTTATCGTGATTAAAGCATTCTCTACTTAATGTTATGTTTTAAACTTCGATGATTATTAGGCGATCGGAAGATAAGAATAAAGTTTTGTTACATTTTAAATACATTAGAACAAGCGGTACTATCCCAAAAATTCTTAAGACCAGGTTTTCAAAAATCAAAATATAGTAAGACCCGTTTACTTGAAAGACTTCTTTTTTAATTTATGCAAATTTTTAAAATTATACTTTTTAATTATCCTCTATATAATCAGAAGTACTTATTTAAAAAAAAATCTCAACCAAATGAAAACATGTAGTCTGAATCTTGCCTTAGGACGATACGTCTCCGTGTATTGAAAAAGATTTGATATGTTAAAAGCAAAAACAAAAAAGAGAACTAAATCGCACTTTGTTTTTAAAGTGAATTGATTAAAATTTAACGTCAAAATGTTTTCGACATTAACATAAATAATTTTACCGCGTAGATGAAACTCGGATCTCTTAAGTTCTTAAACATTACGTTTTAAATGTGAAGAACATTGTAACTGCATATCCACAATTCAAGGGTACCTGCATCTTAACAACAAAACTCTCTATCTTTCTCATGCACTTTAATTGAAATGAAGTTTTAGATTAAAAATTTTTTTTTTGAGGCGCCGCCAGGTTATGAATGCTGTTATGGCCAACAATTACACAACGATAGATAATTACATTAGACAATGAATAAGCAAGGATAATTGTTTCTTTAACTATTTTATCGACTCTCTTTAGGCGATAATCAATGGAAAAATTTACACGTAAAGTTTTAATCTAAGGCAAACATCGTTTTGAAAACAACTCTCGGTTTCGCTTGATCTAGTTCGTCCTTGCTATGTTTTGAAAACACATGCAATAAATTTTAATTTTCCAATTACATTTGGAAAGTTTTTTTTTATTTCGTTCATAAGCTTTCCCTAATATTTTAGCCTTTAAAGCTCCTCAACATTCGAACAAGTTTCTAAACTATTTAAATGGGGTAGGGAGTCTTTAGAAGTCGACCCTCATGCTGAACGCTCGAATTCCGTCACCACACCAGAAAACATTCAAAAAAATCCAGAAATTTATTATCGAAGATCAACGAGTTAGGATTCATCAGATAACTAAGGCTGGGTTTCTCAATCCTGGTGTAACTTTAAAGAACGATTTGTTGAATTACTGACTAACGACCGGCTAATCTTAAACGATATAAAAAATAATGACAAAGTTGATGACCAAAAACAAAAATAAAAGATTGAAATCATTCACCCAAAATCTTATCAGTGACGATTCTCCACTCGACACTCCTCACGTTCACATTTTCATTGGCGAAAGAATCTGGAGTAACTGCCATTGATGTCAGCAGCAATATATCACGGCGTCTTTGTAACGCTAACCTAGTAAACTGATGTAAGCATGTTTTTCTGGCGAGTTCCGAGTATTATCAATAAATTATCGCAAGCAGAAGCAAAAAAAACAGTGCTTTTCTAAGAATCAGAACGAGTAAGGTTACGGTCAGAGAGACTCCAGTCAATCAAATGAAGAGTGAAATGTTTAGAGGTTCTACAACAAATTGGAAAATTATTTAAAGGTATTAAAAATTGCTAAACTTCACTGAACAACAATTTTTTTATTTTTGTATTAATTGTTTTAAGAAAATGACAATTTTTGTTCCAAATTCTATTTCATTGTACATCAATTTTCACTTTACAATTTCCGGTTTTCATTAACTTTAGTTTACTTCCCAAACCAAAGGAAAAACTACATACAGTGATTGAACTTTAACTTCACACGTGATAATAACAACACAAAGTTAATGAGACACATTTAACTGTTCAAAATAAAGTCCTTCCTTTGATATAAATTTATCCCAACGAACTGGCAACTTGCAAATACCGACAGAAAAAAATTCCTTTGGTTGTCTGCGAAGCCAGTAGCCAGTAGCACCGCTACTATTACCTACTCATTCGGCATAAATTTATTGCGCCCCAAGTATCTACTAAGAGGCCTAAACTCTGAATTTATAGTCTTTCGGTCAATTAAGAAATCTGATAAAATTGGACCGTGAATATCCCAAAATACCGAAACCATCACGTCGCTTGCTGACGGTACAGTTTTGAATTTCTGTACCGTTATTAAAATTAATAATTTATGTTTTGTATTTATTCGATTTTCATCTTGTTATTCAATTCATCTTAAGACTTGATGACATTCAATTTCCGTTTAATTAATAAATTATACACACGTAATATGGACATAATTGGAAATTGTTACGTTTTTCTTCTGGATGTATGTTATATACGTATGCCCGAGTTTCTGAGAAAACTAAATTATAATGTTAAATCTAATGGTTTTGTTACGTCCCTATTCCCGGATTGAATACAAAGTAATTTATTTGTTCAACAATTTAAACGTTTTGGCAATTTACGGAAATAATTTGCAAGTAGATAATTATTGTTTTTCAATCATAAAACTCATTACATCAGCTATTACTCATACTCATACAACTTAATTATTGCAAATATAACTGATACGATAAATATACACACTAACCACAGTACGGTATATCCGAATTAAAATACTAAACAGGTATCTACCTACGTGAAACGTAAATATGTCTTTTGTAAGTGAACAAATAAATTCTTAAAAGACAAATATATCAAACTCTGTTATTATTTTTCATAGCTTTTAATTCGTATATACCTAGAAAAATGTGTTTAACGTCAGAAAAATTCGCCTTGATAAAATTGATGACTTATATGTGACACAATATCTTTTTTAGGTTTATAGGTTCAAGTTTTTTATTGAATACTCGTTTGCACACAATGCGACATACATCTCAAAACCCATTACATCAGCTATTACTCATACTCATACAACTTAATTATTGCAAATATAACTGATACGATAAATATACACACTAACCACAGTACGGTATAACCGAATTAAAATATTAAACAGGTATCTACCTACGTGAAGCGTAAATATGTCTTTTGTAAGTGAACAAATAAATTCTTAAAAGACAAATATATCAAACTCTGTTATTATTTTTCATAGCTTTTAATTCGTATATACCTAGAAAAATGTGTTTAACGTCAGAAAAATTCGCCTTGATAAAATTGATGACTTATATGTGACACAATATCTTTTTTAGGTTTATAGGTTCAAGTTTTTTATTGAATACTCGTGTGCACACAATGCGACATACATCTCAATTCGTTTTATTACACGTTTAACAGCTGGGAACGGGAGTCGCTTCTTATCGTGTTTTTTTTTCAGTCATATCTACATGTAATGTTGCACACTATACACTTCATAGTTGTATTTTCTGACATTATCTGAAATACTTCTTGCGGATATCAAATAAAGTTAGAGCTAGTTTTATACCTGCCTATAATTGCACGAAAAAGTTGTTATTTATTACCCCACGTAATACGTATCTCTGTTTACCTACTCACAGAATAAGTTGTTATTGACCTTAACCTTCTCTAGATATGTATCTTCTTTTTTTGATAAATTTCTTGTGATAAGTTCTTTATCAGTTCATTCATTTCAGAGTTAATTAATTTTTCAATAACAAAACCTTCTTCTTAAGTAGGTACTTATTGTCATGGCACTCAATGCATAAAGGAATTTTTTGTGCTGGATTATTTATGTATATTTCTCATTACTTCACTAGAAGTAAAATTGCAACACCTTAATTGCAAAATATTACAGAATACCTGAAATTATCTTTTGCAAAAAAAAAGAAAAAAAAAACATCTATTATTCACATGAGACTATAATTTAATAACTAGTATAATTCATTTAATTTTTTGGTAGCTACTACCATACTTGCAGATTCTATTCGGAACACAATATATAGGGTGTCTAAATAAATTCGCCAAAAATATTTCGTTTCGTAAATGTATCTTTTAAACTCTGTTCACAAAGTAAAAGACCACTGGCAATGTTGCCTTGTGAAAAGTACAACCGGCAACAGTGCTCTAGTTAGAAATTTGGTAACATTTTCGCATTTAAAATATTTTCCTGCTTTCAAGGCATTGAAATGGCTTGTTAAAATTAATATAAATGCAAACAATATAATAATAAAATTGATTTGGCAAATTAGTTTGACATGAAATTTCAAATACCTTGCTATTTTGATAATGTTTTATAGGGGACTTATGTTTTATAGCAACATAATGCAGCAGGTGGTGGTTTTTTAATTTGTGAACAACGTATATACGATGTAGAGTTGTCAGTTCTAGCGACATTTACGGCCGGTATTAGCAACATTTTAAGGAACGCTTAGATTTAAGATAAGTTGTGTTTAGATGTGGCATTTTATGTTGGTTTAAGAAAATGTCATGTCTAATTAACGTTTAAATTAAAATTTAAGTGTCAGACAAATGTCATATTCTGAACAAGATTTAAATTTAAGCTTTCCTTAAAGTACCGGCCGTTAGAATTAACAATTCTGGCAACGAATCTATTGGAATTCTAATTTCATTGGAAAATCATCAAGGCCCACTTTTCTTCACTTGTTTAAAGTAATCGTTAACACTGCCGAAATGATGAATTCTATAGCTTCTATTATACAGAGTGTACATTAATGATTGAAAGGTGTTTGAATTTCCCGCCCATTAGATTATTTGTAAAAGTTGGTACTGCATACTATTCTGTTTTACCACGGGCGGCACATAAAATTATATATTATTAAAACAATTTATTAGTGATTAGAAATTATTTTACGTTTGTTAATTACATACATCGATATGGAGAATATAAAAAGTAAAGCAGATATAAAATAAAATTGTATCATCTGTTCAAAATGTCCCCCATTTGAATCCAAACCTATCCCCAAAGAACTGTTGCAAATGATTCAACGTTGTTAGTGCAGTATGGGCTTTATTGTGGGCTGTACCTCCATCCTGTTGAAAGTAACCCCGTTGTAATTTATCGTCATGAAGTTCTTCAACGAAAGGATTTAAAATTGCTTCTTTTATTTCCTGTTAAACGGCTGTACTTACCAATGAAAAATGTCTGACAGCAAAAGTGTGAATACCAATCTTGCAAGACGAAAATTACTAATTCGACAACGCGCCAAATTCAAACGCCTTTCAATCATTAATGTACACTCTGTACATATACCTATAGCTTCTTTATTTCAGTTAATATATGTCGCTAAATATCAACTGCTCATCAGTGAGTTTTTTATGCAACCTAATAGACTGTAATCGTCACACACCGATGACGTCAAATAAAATGAATAAAAGAACATGTCTTTACAGTCACTGCTTTTCATCAGAATTATTAATACTGAGAAGTGACAAAACGGGCCGCAGTATCGAAACCACATTTAAAGTACTGAGAAGATGGTTTAAAAGTAAAATGGTACTACTGAGAAAATCTTTTATAACAAGAATCAGTAAATAATACATATTGTTTGATTGGGAATGTAATATTCCATTATACAGCAAAAATGTAAAATGCTTCACCAGTTTCATGAAGTAATTATTACCGTAATTGTAACTTAAAGAAATTTTATAAGTTTCTCTGAAGACTTCCGGGTTTTTCTTCATTTTAAATGTTCACATAACTGTGAAATTATTCATTATCATAGAAACTAGAATTCTCTCTTAAGCGAAGTCGGAAGTCGATAAAAACGCGGAAGTTAAGAGAGAAAATTTCTCCATTTATTTATAACGCACCGTTTTTACATTTACAGCATTTAAGTATAAATCCTATATGTTATACATTTAAGTATAAATCCTGATGAATTTAATAAAATCAAAACGCTCAAAATGAATGCCTATTACTACACATAACGTTATGTTATTAACAAGTTATCATTAAAAATTATGAATTTTAAAAATAAGGTCATTGCTTTTCAACTACACATACATACATAATATGTACTTACATATTATGCCATACCTACAGTGGAATTACTAAAATTACTAATAATGTAATAATGTAAAGCGGTCAATGAATCGATAAGTACATAAGTTGTATTTCTCTCCGAAGGGAGAACACTGCGAGTTAAATTTACTGCCTTCAAAAATTACACTAAACGTAAAGGTCAATATAATGAAAACTACCTTGGGAGAGAAATATCACATCAAGGGAGTACCTTGGAAGAGAAATATAATTTCTCTCCCAAGGGAGTAAATATGTTATTTCTGTCACGATTTTGTCATAGAAATTGCTGTCTATTCCCGATCGTGAATAAACAAATATTAAAGGTGTAACTGTTATATTTCGAAATTATTTTGAATTAAAATAATGTATTACTTAATAACAAGTCGAAAAGAAAATTTCGAGGACACTAAAATAAAATTGAAGGAATTAAACTTTATACTTTATTCAAACAGATAATTTCTATTTCATTAATACGTTCACTACTAAATTATTATTCATTTTTTAAAGTTATTTTAGTTTTTTATTTATTGTATAATAAGTTAGGTCACGATATCACACGGTCATTTTCTGATCTACTAAAATTTTCTGGAAATACTTTTTAAAATGTATTTGTATCTCAACAAGTACAGAGAATCTTCAGAGAATGTTCAGTATAAAATTAATTCAATAAGTGATGGGCTACAATTTAAAACAAAATTATTAAAAAATTAAATAAAAATAAAAAAAACAAATAAAACAATATTTTTTTATTGTATTTTTAAACCTGATTACAAAATAAACTTACAATTTTATCTTGAATTGATTTTTGTTGTACATATTTTTAAATTTGATTACAAAAGAAACTTACAAAATAAAATTATAAGTTTATTTTGTAATCAGATTTAAAAATACAACAAAAAATCAATTCAAGATAAAATTGTAAGTTTATTTTGTAATCGGATTTAAAAATACAACAAAAATCATTGTTATTGTTTTTATTTTAACTTTTTAACGATCATCTTATTTTTTATTGAGAAAAAATTTTCTTCGTGTGGATTGAACATCTTGCAGTAACATTGTTTTTTTATTTTAAAATGTAGCCATCATTTTTATTAACAATTAACAATTTCTGTCAGACGCGTTCCTAGAAACGTTTCTTGGGGGGGGGGGGGTAATCGTAAAAATACACTTCAAAAAAATCGATTTGATCTGCGACAACAAAGAAAATTTTATATGTATGGTACGGGAAAAAAATGACTTGAAGTGGGGGGGGGGGGAACTGATCGATTGACCGCACCTGGTTTCTCTGTAGTTGTTCACCGCACACAAACACATTTTCAAAAGTGTTTTTAGAAAATTTTTAAAATAAAGCATCAAACCAAAATCATAGAGCAAACATTCATGTAATTAACAATCATTTTTCAAACGTAAATAGACGAAACTATTTTCGGTACTATTGTACTAAGTGCAAAATCTTCTGTGTCTTTAGCACCCAGCAGATAACGTTTATACAGCGCGTTAGAAAAGCCTGGAATAAATTCAGTATTTTTGAAAGTATGCACATTCGACAAATATTATCAGACATTTCTTCCTTGTTCACATTTTGATCTGAAAATTTCATAGATGACGCTGGTGAAATAGCGGACATGACGTCATCGATGATTTTTTTTTAAATAGCACCACTATATTTTGAAATGAAATCTTGTAGGCTCTTCCTGATTGGGCAACGATACAGGTTGATTGATTGACGGCCAGCATGAGAATTTCGCTTATTATAAGAGATAGAGAATCGGTTAAATTGAGGCAAAGTTGCCAAATTTCATTCTGATTAATAATCTGTTAAGAAATTTGAATATTTCGAACGGTTTCTTCATAATCGGTGATCGCAGGGCTCAAATGTACGACCCGACAGACAGGTAGCTGATAATAAAACGTTCGCCTCATTATCGCATAGAGACAACTGTTGTTTTAAACGTCGCCAGTATTATGCGTAACACTAATTGGTAATAAATAATTATCGCCACAAAAGAATGATTACTTGAATACATTTGCAAAGTATCCCTTAAACGAAACGGTTTTCTCCGAAAATGCGAAACGATTTATTAGACCTGAAGTTCATCGCCGACTATAAAAACTTTATTACCTGCGACGTTGGTGATATACGTCCAGTTTCTAATTAAACCGCGTACTGAATGAATGTAATAGATTACGTTTAAAAAATTCTAAGGAATACTTCATAATTAATTAAGAATTGAATTCAACGATAGAACGAGGAACAATTTACAACTACTGCGCCAAAAACATAGGATGTGAAGTTGTAAACGTTGGAATTTGCTAAAGTTTTAATAGATTTGTGTTAACCAATTAGTGCCCGAATTAATTTTTAATATTTTATTTTGATACTTTATTAAAAGTTGTGATGTTAGAGTTGCAAAAAAGTATACCAGATAGAATAATTTTATTTTTCAGGAATAATTTTCTAAAAAAAAGGTGTTACCATATGGTAACGCTAGGCGCTTGAGCTACTACAATAATATAACTTATCATTACTTTATTAAAAAGCAACAAACAGAGATGTACCATTATTTGGTGTGATAAATCAAATTACATTCAATACATAACCCTACATTACACTTTTTGCACATCGTTCTAATGCTGGATGCGCAACCTTCTCCAGCACAGCGTCGTTTTTTCTTTTCCGGAACCGATACCAGTAAATGGTTTAGTCCATCGTACCGCAAATCATCAGAAGTTCGATTCAAAGTAGCACTGGATAAAGATGTAGCAGGTCTACCAGCACCACGGGGGGCGTTCCATATCTCGATAAATGCACATTTACAATTTCCCGTCTGAAATTCTTTTGCGTTATTGTGTTTCCGGAATTTTTATACAAAGTCCATGCATTTTCAATAGATGCATCTAACAACCAGGTAAATATTATCCACCACCACTTCTTTACTCTAATACTCGTTCTAAATCTATTGATGTTCTGATCCATCAAGTCAGTTCCACCCATATTATTATTGTAGTGCCGAATCAATGCTGGCATTGGTACTTGTATAGATTTTCTATCACTTCTGCAATACCTCTTTGCTGTAGTGAGGGGGTTTACACCATGACAAGTTGACGCGACCGTAACCACACTATTATCCTCCCACCGAGCAACTAGAACACCAGCTTCCTTGTCGATAGATGAAAAATAATCTCCTCTCCTATTTTCCTTCAGCATTTGTTTCTTTGAAGGAAGAGAGCAGCTTTTAGGTAAGCGGTTATCTCTAAAAGTTCCAGTGCCTCCATATCCACTCTCACGCAAAAAGTTCAACAGATTCATACCCGTAAACAAATTATCGAAATAAAATTTGTATCGTAGCATTTTCTTGTCCGCCGGCATTTCCCTTATCATTCTCATTAAAGGTGCTGCTGCTTTACCAAAACTTTTCTCGCAAATATCATCAGATTTTGGATCTTTTCCCTGGTACATATCAAAATTTACCAAATACTCGTTCTTGCTGTTGAGGCACCACATTTTAAATCCAAATCGGATTGGCTTGTCACAAATGAACTGTTTGCATCCGTGGCGACCGAAGTACTTGATCATAGATTCGTCATATGACAGGCCTTCCTCCGGAACAAAATAACGTAAAAATCTTTCCTTCAGTAAATTCATAAAAGGTCTCATTTTCCATACTTTGTCATTTTCATCTATAAATTGATTGTCGGCACAGTGGAGAAATTGTAAAATGCTGAGGAATCTATTACGTCTCATCGATTCAGTTACCAATAGATTTTTCAGATCATTCTTACTGTCCCAATAATCACGTTTATTTGAAAGCGAATTATAACCGCTGAGTATTAGAATACCTATGTCACACTTCATTTCTTCATAGTTTATTTTTGGGTTAGGGTAATTTTTAAAACTTGCATAACGACTTGATTGATCTATCAAAAAATTGATAATTTCATCATCAAAAAAATTTTCGAACACTTGTACGGGAGTTAAATCTCAAAACTCTGAGAAATTCGAATGTGAAAAGTTTGATGGCTCAACATGAAAATCTCCTTCTATCCAAGAAAACTGCTTGCAAATTTTTGGCGGTATTTCCTTAGTCTCATTATCTACACCTTTACTGTCGCTAGATACATATTTATCATCATCGTCATCGTTTACTACTACGTCCTCGTTATCAAGTCCTATTCTATCATTATTACGCAAAACAATTTCTGCTGCAGCTGCAAGTTGACGACCAGTAATTGATTTATATCTGGTGTTTCTTCATCACCGGATTCTTCGTCAGTTAAAACATTTACATCTGGAGGTTCAACAAATATTTGCTCCACATCCAAATCATCGGCATAAGCCAATTCTAGAGCCTCTTCTAATGTAAATCCGCGACTATAAATAAAAAGGTCTTACTATAGAAGCAAGCAAATTATATACTGTAAACGCCTAGCGTTACCATTTGGTAACGCGCTAAATTTCATGCATGGCATTCTTATGGTTTTACAGTTATATGAACAAAACGTCGGCAAAGGTTAGATTGATCGTTACTTTTAGTAACTTTTGTATATTAGGGCATTACTACGATTTACTAATAAGTAAAGTCACTTACATCAATCGAATATCCATGATGTTGAACACTTTCGCAGACGTCTGAAATTATCACTTCATAAAATAACAAAAACGCTATTGTACGCTATGTGAATCACAGAGCAATCAGTACTCACATATTACCGGTCTAAACTTGCGCCATCTGTTTTTAAAAAGGAAAATTACACTTACAGTAAACTCTTTTATCAGAGCATGTTTTCGTTACCATTTGGTAACGCTAGTCACTAATGGATTAATTCCTCACACACAAAACGAAATTATAATCATTACGAATTGCGAATGAGTTTACTGATTTATTTTTTTATCAGATGTTCAAAGTGTTGTTATTCTTTGCGTGGAATAATCTATTTCAGGTGCATGGCATTTTTTGTCAAGTAAATATTCACGTCGGGCATTGACCTAAAAATGGAGTTGTAAAATTTCACTTAGAGGTCAAGTTCACGGAGCCACGCCGCCGTATCATAAAACTATAAAAACTTTTACGACAGCATTTATTTCGTTCATCTGCTCCTCGACTTTTTAACTAGGGGCACATCGTCGTTTTGGGGCTAATTTTTGATGAACTATTTCTCGAAAACTAAAATAGAAACAATTTTTCCCATAATCTCGGACATCGCTTCTTATCGTGGTCTCATTTTGTCGGATTAATTAACAGTCACCCTGTATAATAATACGTAATATTTCTTGACTAATAAGCTGTGCGGCAAAATTTATTTAACATCCTATGTATTTCTAACTTTTATTTTTTAATACACCTCGCAGGAAATCTAGTATTCACAGAACATCCGTTCAGTAAGTGATCGTAAATTACATCTTTAATCTTTGTTTACATATCTCGTTGACTTCGTTCGCACGCGTTAACTAATTTCAAAGGTTTAATTCATAAATAATAACTCAATTTGCATAATATGTGGCCAGTCATTATAACTAAAAATAAAATTTGAAATTTTTATTTGCATTTATTCATCATCTTATGTTAGAATAGCGCACATTTGCTCTGTCTGATTCCGCCAAGGACACCAGCAGGCAACGCACGCGAGCATGAAAAATGTAATTGTCTTTCACGTTATCGATTGAGTGATTTAAATTAAAAAAACTCACCTCCCAACAAGTTTTCTTCCGACATTTTTACACTTAATTCATTTCCAAGCGATGTATATTTTTACACAATTCATTTGTTGCTGATAATTAGTTTTGCAAGTATCATCACTACTACAGATAACGCGTATTACTGATTGCAAACTTGATTATCAACATACATTGATGTGAACTGAGCAAAAATGAAACTCTTCACGTAAGCCTGTAGAAGAAAGTTCTCGCATTCTTCGGGAAGGGAAGGAAGAATACTTTTCATTTGAATTTTGAAGTAATCAGGGCGTCAAATGCGGTTTCATTCTACTAATGCCAGAAATGTTCACTGTGTGTCGAATACGTACGAGTTAAATAACGCTACGGTCTATAATTAAGTCGGAAATTGCAGTCACACACGCAAGCAGAAAATTGCTGTGTCGATAACGATAGTTTTTGCTCTACACAACAAAAATGATAATAAACTATTATACAATAAAAATAATTGAAGAATACTTAAAATAAAATTAAAAAATCAGCTAAATATAGAAAATAAGTTTAATGTTCTTTGTCATCCATTTGTATATACGTATACAATTTGTTGACCACAAAGAATATTTCAGTAACTGTAAGAATTGAAAGAAACTTAAAATATTACATATACAAGGTGTTCTTAAAAGTTCGTGCAAAAAAATTAATGGTGTATTTGGTAACATATTCTCACGAATGCACTAAAATTAAAACGAAAAAAAATCAAAAAATTCATACCGACATCCGGCAATTCCTTGTGAAATGTTTAGAACCTCTAGACGCGACGGACGGTGACCTTCACGCACAATAAGTGTTCGAAGTTCCCTCCCTGCGCGAGACGTAAACATACCGATTAAAGTGCCGTTTAACATACCTGCGCACACATGCATGTTGTGAAAATTAAACATACCATCCCTTGTAAACATTGATTCGTCGGTGAAGAGAATGTTATTAACAAAGTTTGGATTGTCCGTCTGTTCCCGAAGTAACCACCGACAAAATTACATGCGTTGGAGGTAATCTGCGGGCATCGGAGCCTTGCACTCTTTGAAAATGGAACGGGCATAATTTGCAAAATAATTTGCCAAACAACAAACTGCACAACTGACACAAAGCATCTGCTATTTGGCAAAGGGCGATCTCGGTTACGCTGGCCGTGCATACAAACGTCTTGCAGTCAACGCATTTTGACTACATTCGCCGTAAATTAAAATTATGTCCACAATAACACTATTGGAAAATTCGGCCATATTTTCAACGCTATTATCTGCGACGAAGTGCGGTTGAGAACTGAGTAACTGACCCACTTTAACAGCCGATGTTGACACACCAGCATACTTCTCCGATTACGTAATTACGTAATAAAAATAAACCAGGGACTATCAAACGGTTTCATCGTTCGCCGAAAACATTAATTATCTCTAATATTTAGTAATCAATTGTTATACAAAAACTGCTTCATTCTGTCACTTTTAATGTCAACTTTCACTAGTTTCATTTTTTGCATGAAGTTAAAAAACAGCCTGTATAGTGGGTCTGTCTTGCACTGATCACTTGGTTGTTTTCTCTTTGTACTGAGGAACATGATTTTTGACTCGACTCAACTGAAGAAAGCCGAAACTAGCTGAGACGAGTGTCAAAAACCATGTTCGCCAGTTCAAAGAGAAAACAACACGAGTAACCAGTTTCTTTATCACGAACCTTTTGTACGATCATTTTAATTATCTTGTATTTAATAAGTACTAATCATCGTCATTACTTTACTTTATTTTCCCATATTTATAAATTGTTCAATTCGTTGTTAGATTTTTGAAAATACCTTGTAAAACAAAAAATTGACATCTCTTTTACAGTTTTAAGACTGCTTATAAACAAACAACCGTGAAAGCAAAGTTCTTGAACAGAGCTTTGTTCGATTTCTTATTCTTATTCTTTTCAAAAACCAGAGGTGCAGCTCGAAAGTAGAAAAGAAATAGGCAGTAAAGAATAGATGTGACTCATCGAAATATTGAGGTAATGTACAGTTAAGCAATTTGATAAGTGGAATGAAGAATTAAAAAAACGAACAGATACAAATCAAGAGCAGAGGAAAAGGTCAAAAAGGAGTATAGGAGAAAGAATGTTAGTTGTTATTATTGTAAAAGAAAAGCCAAAATTTCTACATGAAGATAAAAAATCCCTATGGGAAGTAAAAAAAAAACTCTAGAGTAATATAAAAAATAGGAAGATAAGAAAATTAAGATAGGAAGACAAAAAGAGCGAAGATTTGATAAGTGGAATAAAGAATTAAAAAAACGAACAGATACAGATCAAGAGCAGAGGAAAAGGTCAAAAAGGAGTATAGGAGAAAGAATGTTAGTTGTTATTATTGTAAAAGAAAAGCCAAAATTTCTACATGAAGATAAAAAATCCCTATGGGAAGTAAAAAAAACCTCTAGAGTAATATAAAAAATAGGAAGATAAGAAAATTAAGATAGGAAGACAAAAAGAGCGAAGATAGAATTTTAAAATCTGACAATATACATTGAACACAAGGAAGAAAATCTAATGAAGAAGAAGAGAAAATAAATTAAATTAATTGAGCAGAAGAAAAAAAAAAAGAATTGAACGAATACGAAAAATGAAACGGTATTTCAAATACGAAGGAATGGTACTTTAAAAAAAATTTTAAAAAACATTTGGCGACGGGAAAAAAATGCCTACAAGCTGAGATGAAGCAACGATTATGCTAATACACAAAAAAAGTAACGCAGTAATAATAGAAATAGCTACAGAAGAATTCACTTACTAAAAGTAACTAAAATAAGATATTTGCAACATTAATTAAGATGAGATTGAGACCATTAGTAAAGGCTCAACTCAAAGACTGCCAAGCTGGCTAAAGCCAAGAAAAGAAGGACTAAGACAAAATCAAATATTTGCAGTGAAAGAAATATTACTATCTTACTATGACTATAAGATCTCAGCACATTAAGAAGGCACCATGACTCATAAAACATAAAACGGTGTTAAGGCCTTACGGTTTTATGTGAATGCGAGACGTAGACAAAGAATAAGAAGAAGTAAGAAACCACAAGAAAAGCTGCTGTGATGGGAAAGAAGGATTTTGAGGAGATTTTTTTGGTGAGTCATTGTCATACAGCAAAAACAACACCGGCCCAAGCACAGACCCTTGCGGTACGCCATGTTTTACTTAAATTGTCGTCGACTTCTTCCTTGCAAATATGAGCTTATAAATTCAACAGCTTTTTCGATGAAACCATAACATTTTAAAAGTTTCTTCGGTAAATTATTATCAAAAGATACGCAATCAAATGCACGCCTTAGATCACAATACAGCGCCAATAAGCAGCGTTTATTGATAGGATCAAACGATTAATTGCTTCTGTAACTGATAATGACTCTCGATAGCCATATTGTAATGTAGTGAATGTCACATGTCCCTCTACATATTAACATATTCTTCTTACAATGCCTTCTCCAGTATTTTGGTCCCGATGAGAATGATAGAAATTGATCGAAGGTAACTTTGTGGACTAGGATTGCCATAGATAATTTCAATGGCAACGGAATAATAAACAATAAAAATGAGTGTAATTATTTAAAGATTAATCAGATCACAGTACACATAGAAAATGTATAATCTGACTACTGAATACAGTAAAAAAATAGATTGCGTTTCATTTAAAAATACAAAATACGAATAGGCAAGCTTTAATTAGCTAAAATATTTTACTAGCAAATCAACACGTCCTCCTGTTTCTGCATTATCATACTTATAAACAACCCAAACAAAATACTTTATATTATCTTATCTCTGTGTACAATTCAATTTTGACAATTGCCTTGCAATCTTATGAATTCTTGCATTCTCCTTTTCTGAACAGTCTTAAGGTTACCGACCTTACGAAAGTGATGACTTATCGTATAAATCTTTTATCATAATAACATATTTCACGGTTATCAAGAAAACTGACTGATACATTGTAAGTACCTACTCACTTCGAAAAGGCATTGTATGATGTAATCGTAATTTATTTCAGTACAGAGTGACTATGAAAAACAAGGAACGACTTTGATTAGTTCTTAATTTTGTAAATGTTAAATTAATTATGATAAGTAGATCATAGTAGAAATATCTAAACTCCTATGTAACATGTTTGACGGTTGCATCGCGGAGGGTGTCTTTCCGATGAAGCTTAAAATAGCCAAAATTATACCTAAATAAATATGTATAATGAGTTCATAAACGCTATATTGAACTCCTATGAAGAAGCCCTCCTCTTGAAATACAAAACTAATAATCAAGTACACTGTGCAAAATAGATGGATGTTATATACACTGATATTGCAAAAGCGTTTGATCAGATTGATCACTTCATTTTATTAAAAAAGCTAGATTTATTTGGTTTTAGTTACCCGCTTCTACTATTGTTTAGAAACTACTTATCGGATAGACAGCAGTTTGTAGAATTAAATGGTTACAGATCTTCCTTGAAACGCGTTACATCCGGTGTGCCGCAAGGATCAAATCTTGGCCCCTTCTTTTTTTCAATTTTTATAAATGATTTACCAGAGTGTGTACGATGTAATAAGTTATTATTTGCGGATGACCTAAAAATTTTCAGCAACATTGCAACTGTAAATGATTGTTTTAATCTACAAAATGATCTTGAAGAAATTAAAGCTTGGTGCATTCGAAACAGTCTCAATCTTAATGTCAGTAAATGTAAAACCATGACCTTTACTAAAAAACTTAATCCGATTATTTATACGTACAAACTTGATGGTACTCTTCTAGTACGTGTTAATCATATTACAGACCTGGGAGTTATATTTGATTCTTCGCTCACTTTTTCAAAGCACATTGATAGTATGGTACAGTCCGCATTTAGAATGTTGGGATTTATTATAAGAAACAGCAGAGACTTTTCTGATATTCGTACGCTCGTTACTTTATATTTTGAACTTGTCAGATCTAAATTAGAATATAGCACGTTAATATGGTATCCTATTTATGATTGCTATGTGAATATAAATGAAAGTGTACAACGTAAATTTTTAAAATATTTAGCTTTTATTATTGATCGTAAATATCCTCCTCAAGGCATAAGCAATGAGTTATTGTTAAATAGATTTAGTTTTGAGTCGTTGCATGTTCGTCGCAAAATGAAGTCGGTATCCTTTTTGCATAACTTAGTTACATACCATACTGATTGTGCTTATTTACTTCAAAAATTGAATTTTGTTATACCTCGAAATGTATCCCGTCATGAAATGGTCGTTTATAATGTTCAGTATCGCACAAATGTTTTAAAGAAATCTCCTATTGTCGTTAGGTGTAGTAATTTTAATAATATATGTACTAATTGTGATCTTCATTACACACATTTAGGACATATTTTGAATTTATTGTGGTAGGATGTTGTTTAAAATGATTTCTAAACTAATTTATTGTATAAGTAGATACGAATAATGTACGAATATATTTAATATTCTATTTATTAAATTAAGTTTTTTTTTATTGTAAATGTTATTACATATTTATTTGTCTCTATTTAAGATTTATCTGTCCTGTGTGGTATATATTATGTACTGTTGGACAATAAACCCATTATTATTATTATTATTATTATTAAAATAGATAACAAAAGGAATAAAAATATCATCGAGAACCTTAAAAAGTTTATATTTCTTGCAATTAAATGGGACTGCACCAGTCAAACAATATTGTAAATGCTATAAGAAGATTTACAAGAGAGTGATTATGAAAGCCAAACAATTATATAATAACGAAAGAACTCGAATTTATTAATACTAAATCGAGGTATCCTTCAAGGTTCTGCCCTGTGACCACTTTTGTACATTCTATATGTAAATGACTTCCCATTGAGTAACACCGTGATCTTTACAGACGACACGTCACTATTCGCACATGACACAAATAGTATTCAGGCAGTTGCAAATGCACAATGAGATTTACTAGTTGGTCGGAAATATTTTTTGGACAATGAGCTAGTTTGGAACTCTATACAATCAGTTGGTATTAAATTTACCGCATCTCGGGACTCGGGACACAGATCATAACTCGTTACAATAATACCAGCATAGCACGGGTTGAGAAAACAAAATTTTTGGGTATCATAATTGATAACAAATGTAAATGTAAAAAAAAAGTTTTTTCGAAATTTATTGTTATGAAATTTAGCTTCACTGTAAAATAACTTCAAGTAGTGCAATGACTTACTTTTCAATTAAGGTACAAATTTCATGACAAAAGTTAATAAAAAAAACATTCTAGAATCAGAGCCGGTCTTTTTACTTTGCTGTAAAGTTTATATTAATTTAATGTGCACTTTTACACTGTAATACTTGTCCCTTCACCTACTCGATTTAGTTCCATTTAATTGACCGGCCTGAATGTCAAATTAATCTTCACTTATTTTAATCTTATTTTACTAAATGGCAATTTTACAAAGAGATGAAAAGATCGGCCTTATTCGTATAGTTTAAAATTTCGAAATACATAATATGTTACTCACACAATATATTCTTGAGGGTTCGCATTTTTCGAAAACTAACAACGTCTGGCCGATAGTTTCACAATCAATCTATTAGACGTAACAAATTCACTTCAAAGCGAAATACTTTTCCTTTGAATATTTTTCCATTTATATAGCGCGAATAATGAGACTTCGCGCGAAAACGCTAACTGACTTAACAGTCGCGAGTGAAACGAGTGAGTTGATGAGATTTTGGCGAAACTAAGTGGTACTGGGTATTCACGTATACGTACATACTTGTCCTTATGTAATCGTTAATTTGTACTATGAATGTTTCGAACGTACCGCGGCGATAAGTTGAGAAATTACACTCGAATATGCGTTTAGCACGTTTTAGTCATTCGTCTAATGATGTGATTACCGGTTTGTTTTTCTAGTTTTTCACACTTGCTTGCGGTTGAGACTAAACCAGAAATTAAACACATTCGCTTGATTACTTTATTAGAGCCTCAGGTTAATATGTAAATCACCTTCGGGGAAGCATGATTTACTTTTAGTAAACAACTAAATTGAGCTAAAACTTCAATAGGTACCAATTATTAGGTATTATTCGAAAATAATTCTGAAAGAATAAGTTTAATTAAAAACAAAACATGTTACAAATTAAAAGGAGGAGAGTAATGTAGACAAGTCGTTTTTAAGAAAAAAAATTCGCGAATTTGATTTTTTGCTGTAACTTTTTATTTCAATATTATTTAAACTTTTCTTCTCCTCTACTTTTCATTGATATAACATTTATAATAATTATTCTAGGGAAATATGAAGAAAATCGTTTCAAAACGTTTTCAAATCGTTCTCCTTCTGTGGATGAAATTGGAAATCTCTGAAAGAAACGAAGAAAAAATCACTATCTTTCGAGACCTCATTTAAAAGAAGAAGAAAAAGAAGAAGAACGATTTTCCTTTGTTTTCGTCCAAAGATCTTCTACTGTTTATATACACTGCCTATAAGACGACGTGCTTTAAAAAGGACTTGTAGAATCAGATCTGTCTAGCAGATTCCGGTTTAAAAGAAGAAGAAAGCCAATCTTCTTATTTTTTCTCGATTAAACAAATGAACAAAGAAGATATTCCTTATGTTGATAAAATCGGATGTCTTCGAAAGAAACGGAGAAAGAATAAAAAATCCCCGTCCAGGGCCTCGTTTAAAAGAAGAAGAAAAACTATTTTTCTTTGTTTTCGTCCAAAGAATTCAGGTCATCATCATTCAGATTCGATCAGTAATCTCTTGAAGTTAGGCAATCTTAGCAATGGTCTTGAAGACGGTAATCTTGAAGATCGTTTTTACGGTAGGAGACGTGACTCTCCATTTTTCGATCAGCGAACTCTTGAAGACGGCAATCTTAAGCAGTGGCCATGAAGACGACAGTCTCGAGCAGTTCGTCGTCTTGAAGACGGCAATCTTAAGCCACGATCTTTTACGGTAGGAGGTGTGGTCAATTGATAGATGTAATTTCTTTGATCACTGATCGCTTGAAGACGGTAATCTTAAGCGGTGCTCTTGAAGACTGCAATTTTAAACAGTGGTCTTGAATATGGCTTGTGATTTTGAAGATCGCTTTTACGATAGGAGGAGTGGTCGACTAATAGATGTAATTTACTTGATCAGCGATCTCTTTAAGGTGGCAATCTTAAGCAGTGGTCTTGAAGACGGCAATCTCAAGCAGTTTGTCTTGAAGGCGTCAATCTTAAGCAACGATCTTTTACGGTAGGAAGTGTGGTCAATTGATAGATGTAATTTCTTTGACCACAGAGCACTTGAAGGCGGTAATCTTAACCGGTGCTCTTGAAGACTGCAATTTTAAACAGTGGTCTTGAAGACGACATTCTTAAGCAGTAATCTTGAAAGTCGCTTCTACGGTAGAAGGTGTGGTTGACTAATAGATTTAATTCAACGATAAAGAGCTACGAGGCGCGGATTTTCAAACTATCCATTGTTTGATCAGCGATCTCTTGAAGAAGGAAATCTTAAGCTGTGGTCTTGAAGACGGCAATTTTAAACAGTGGTCTTGAAGATGGCAGTCTTAAGCAGTGATCTCGAACATCGCTTTTACGGTAGGAGATGTGGTCGATTAATAGATGCAATTTATTTGGTTAGTCATCCCTTGAAGACGTCAATCTTAATTAATGGTCTTGAAGACGGTATAAGTAGTATCTTGAATATTGTTTTTGCGGCAATTATAGATCTTTTGAAGAGATATGAGGCACGCATCTTCAAACTATTCATTTTTTGATCAGCGATCTCTTGAAGATGGCAATCTTAAGCAGCAGTCTTGAAGATACAATTTTAAGCAGTGTTCTTGTAGATGACAATTTTAAGTAGATGTCTAAAGACGGTAATATTAAGTAGTGATCTTTAATACAGCAATCTTAACTAGTGGGCTTGAAGGTGACAATCTTCAGTAGTGGGCTTGAAGATGTCAATCTTAAATAGTGGTTTGGAAGATAGCAATCTTAAGGAAAAATCAGTAGTAGAAATCAGAAGCAGTAGTCTTGAAGGCGACGATCTTAAGCAGTGGGCTTGTAGACAACGATTTTAAGTAGATGTCTTGAAGACGGTAATATTAAGTAGTCATCTTGAAGACAGCTATCTTAAGCAGTGGGCTTGAAGCTTGAAAATCTTCAGTGGTTAGCTTAAAGATGTGAATCTTAAGTGGTGGTTTGGAAGACGGGAATCTTAAGTAGAATTTTTGAAGATCACATTCTTAAGCAATAGTCTTGAAGGCGACAATCTTAAGAATCAGATCATCTTCCAGATCTTATTTTATAAGACGAAGAAGAAAGACGATTCTATTTTCTTGGCTTGACTAAAACAAGAAAACCAAGACCTTTCTTCTGTTTCGATTTTTATGTGCCAAGAGAAGTTCTCATTTCTGCAGATAAAATTATAAGTTCCTGAAGAATACAGAGACAGAAACTCAAAAGTTAACTGAAAGGTTTTACTGTCGAATAAGTCAGGTTTTAAATAATTCGCAAAAACAACGTAGTTTCTTGTAACCAAAAGACAAGGAAAGGGGAAAAAAGAAACAGAGCAAGAAGAGCGAAGGTAAACGAGGCGTTGAAACAAAGAAAAACGTGTTGGGCGCTGAAGGTGACGGACGTAGATAATGAGAAGTATAAATATCTATTAATTACGCATAGATTTTGTAATTATCTACGTCGTGAAAACTACTTTAAAAACTACGTTGTTTTCTACTTCTTCATTTTCGGGTTATAATTAATTATTTATAAACAATCTAATACCAATTTCGAAAAAGTTCTTTTATCGTTTAATTTCAAAAAATATAGTTTATCATTTCATCTGTATCATATCTTGAGAAACTTGTTCTCACTTAGTTTTTAATTGTTTATCATTTAATCTTTAACGGATACCTTGAGAAAATCTTTTATTATTTCATCTTTATCATGTATACTGAGAATGTTGTTTATCATTTAATTTTAAAAAAATGTGATATTCTTTAATCCGGTGAGTTGGTTATCATTTAGCTTAAGAAACTTATTTATCATTTAATGTAACATGTTTTAATTTTGAGAAACTTATTTATCATTTCATTTAATTTTTATCATTTGGATCGGAGAAATTAATTTATCATTTGATTTTGAAAAAGTCACGCCCTAGTAATCTCACACACTCACTTTATTCTCACCTTACTCACGTGCACTCTCTTTAAACGAATCTTTATTAAAATGGAGATTCATAAAATTTATACAGCCTATAATAAACAATTAAAAACTATAAAGCGAATAAGGGCCGGTCTTTCCATTTTCCAGTTAAAGCTATCCGGTGAATAACTTGATTTTTATGAAAGGTTAATTGATTTTTATGAATTGTTTCCATGGTAATTATCTGTCAGTTAGTTTATCAAGAGGTGGAAAGCCCGACCCTAAGTCTACTTTAATTTTAAAATTCGACTTTTGGTTGAAAATTTTCGATAAGCAAGTTCCCGAGAACTCAAAGACATGGTTATGTTAAAGGATATTCTTCGAACAGTTATTCCGCCCTTATTCCACGATTGTAAAACTTGGCCGTAATGAATATTGTATGGGACAAATAATAAACGCATCAACATTTCTCTGGTACTCTCGTAAGTGTCAGAGCGAGTTTAGGCGCCATTTTCGAATCACCTTGTATTTCCAAATAAAATTACAAAATACTTTTCAAATTACGAGAGAGTTCAGAAAAATAATGCCCTCTTGGCTATGGTGATGGAGCAAATAATATCAAAAGTGATTTGTAATTATCTAACTTTCCGGCATTCATGTTGGTATCTACGAAATGGATATGTACAATCAGAATTAAAAATAATGTCTCTCCAATAAAACGTTAATTGCGTTGTTAGGAGTAGGCGGACAAGCAGGTAAACAAACAGAAATTAAATTTGGTCAATGTATTATTTCTTCTTAAAATGCAGAAGAAGTAACAATTCATATTTTATTGAAGAAACTTTACTTTTAATTCTGAGTGTACATACCTGTAACCTGTAAGTGCGATTAATAAACATAAGTTGAAAGATATTTTACCTCGTCTCTCCTACAATCCTTTCGAATACATTCTGTTCTATAAACCCAAAACTAACGCATTTTCTTAGTATACTGTGATCACAGAGGCGATGCATGTATGCATTTGTGTAAGTATGTCAGCAGGTGTGTTGTTGTTGTTGGTAGGTAACATGTGATAAATGACAACATTATTGCATTAATATCTTACATTTAACACATACCTATGTACCATCGTGATCATAAAAATCGACTGCAGCGAAGTGAAATCGACACTAGTCTGCAGATATTGAAAACTACAAAGTAGAATCTGTGGATAATAAATCACATCTATAGGTCAGAGCCTATAGATTGAAGACAATAATGACAACAAAGCTTCAAGGTTTGATTGAAGACAACATATTCAAGACTATCTTTGACTTGCTATACGTCATAAATAAAAGATGAAAATATAAAACCTAATAAGATCGGAGACCATAGATTGTGGACACTATAGACTGTAGTTTACGGACATTAACATTAGAGTTTTAAAAATCCACTAAAATAGACAGTGGAAATTGAAAATTACAAAGTAGAATCGAATCTGTGGACAGTAAATACCATCTATAGATCAGAGCCTATAGATTGAAAACAGTAATACCAACAAAGTTTCAACGTTTGATTGAAGACAACATATTTAAGACTATCTTTGACTTGCTATACGTCATAAATCAAAGATAAAAATATGAAACCTAGATCGGGGATCATAGAGACTATAGACTATGGACACTGTAGATTGTAGATCATGGACATGAACATTAGAATCTTAAAGAACGACTAGAATAGATTGTGAACATTGAAAATTAAAAAGTAGAATCTGTGGAGTTCACAGCCTATAGATTGAAGACAACAATGACAATAAAGTTGCAAGGTTTGATCAGAGACAACATATTCAAGAATACATTTAACTTGCTATAAGTCATAAATCAAGGATGAATATATAAAACATAGATCGGGGACCATGGAGACTATAGACACTGTAGATTGTAGATCGTGGACACTAACATTAGAGTCTTAAAGATCGACTAGAATAGCCTTTGAATATTGAAAATAGCAAAGTAGAATCTGTGGACAGTAAATACCATCTATAGTTCAAAGCCTACAGATTGAAGACAAGGGCAACATTTTCAAAACTATGTTTGACGTACTATTTGTCATAAATAAAAGATGGGAATATAAAACCTAATAAGACCGGAGATTACGGGCACTGACCTTAGAGTCATAAAGATCGATTAGAATAGGCTGTGGACTCTGAAAACTATAAATTGTTATCCGTGGACCCTAAAGGTTATCTATAGTACGGAAACCGTAGATTGAAGGCGATAGAGTTTCAAGGTTTTATTCAAGACTAAGACATGACGTACAATATATCATAAATTAAAGATGAGAATTTAAAATATAGATTGGAAACTATAGAGTTTGCACAGAGACTGTAGTAGACTGACGTTTCGTGCTCACTTGCACGGTGCATCTGCAACTGTATTACTGAGACTGTCACGGTGTTGTAGTATGACCTTCAACTTTGAATTACTTTGATTTTCTGAAAATTCTTTATTAAAAAAATAATAATTTCAAGGTCATATAAATTTTGACGTAATTTATTACCTGCCCCTTCACCCCCACCTTCCGGCAGTGTCTTACTATGACCTATGACAGTCACGGCGTGTGATATTCGACTTTAAATATTTCCATTTTAATTTTCTCCGAAAAATTTTTATAAAAGAAAATAATTTCAAGATCATTTAAGTTTCTACCCGCACCTTCATCACCATACCGTCTGGTAGTGTATTACTATGATAGTCACGGTGTTGTAGTATGACCTTCGACTTTGAATGTATCTATTTTGATGTTCCTCTGAAAATTTTCATTAAAAAGAATTTAATTTCAAGGTCATATGAATTTTGAGGCAATTTATTACCTTCACCTTCAGCCCCACCTTCTGGCAGTGTATTTCTATGATAGTTATATGACATTCGACTTTAAATACTTCTGTTTTGATTTTCTTGGAAAAATTTAGATGAAAGAAAATAATTTCAAGGTCATCTGAGCGCATTTTTCAAAAAATTTAGTTGTGTAACATTAGGTTTGACACCATTTGTCATGTTGTATTTGTCAACCTATAAAATCTCATCCATCTCATTCGATTCCAAAGAAATAAATATTCTCTATGATTACTTATACTAACAGCAAATTCAGTTGCAATTGCTCAAATACTGATTCCGTCTTGCAATCGCGTTTGAATTATTGTCTTCTGAATTGCTTTTAATTGGGGTATTTTTTATTTAATTTGTCAAAATAATATTAGTGTCAAAATGACAGAAGTTCATTTTAAAGCACGCTTCAATTAACTAAAATTTCGAATGTAGTCGGTTTTTCTGATTACGATGGTACATACTATATCTGTGACAATTCTACACATGCATTTTTGAGTTATTTTATTAGTTTGAATGAAGCTTTAAACAATTCATTTTGCTATATAATGTAAAAAACACAGAAATAAACAAACGGACGATTTTTTTTAACAATACTTAATTCGTCGGAAATGTTTGTTTCCTTCATCAGGATAAAATTGTTGAATTTTAACACGGAAGACGTGGTCTCTGATTTCAATTAGCTGTATGGAAAATTAATTCAACGTTCCATTCGCAACTATAGATAACAAATAACGCTTCACAATATTTTGCATATTAGAGAAACAACTCATTAATTTGGATAATGTTATATTTACTAAAATCATTACCGTTGACTTTCGTCTGCTAGAAGGAAACTTTTTCGAAGGCTATACATTAGAACTGCTGTGGAAAAATAAAACGTGTGAATCTCTGGTAATAGAGATGTTTACTAACCGCAATATTAAGAATTAGGAAATACCTATGTGACTTTAACGAAATACAAGCATATTGAAAGCATTTTTTTAACAATCGCAGCCCTTCAACAAAAAGGCACAACCGCAGTTTATAATATAACAAAAAATACTTTTAGTTGGAAAAGTTTTTTTCATATTAAAATAACGTACCTATACGAGTTTCATTAATTTAATATGTGCCGATCTATCGATTGATAAATTTAAGGACTTTTATATAGCCCTTTCCTTTTAACTTTCATGATACAGATTTGTCGCTTGCACTCGGAGGTCATCTTGTGAGAGCTCAGATTGATCCGATCGGCATGTAATATGTAAAAGTATGCAGTAATTAGCGTAATTGAAAAGAATCAGTCTCAAAGATAACACAATCTATTCAATACAAATAACAGATGTGATATATCGATACCTTTCCGCCAAAGCTTCATAAATTTTACATGAGAGGGCTTTTTATACAAATGAATTATATCACCGCTTATGGGTTACGATAATGTAAATTCGGTCATATCGCACTTTTAATAAAATGAAGTCTTATAAGAAGGTTTCTACATGACATACCCAAAATCACATTTTCTAAAAAAATTTCACTTACGATAGGTTTGGCAAATATGTATCGATATCTTTATAAGTCAACTGATTAATTTCTCATTTTTTAGCAGATTTAATTGAAAAATTACATATACTTTCGTAGCCTTCGTAATCCATTCACCCAATTTTCTGTAACTTTCCGCACCTGACAAAAGGAAACACTAGAAATTTGTTCAATTTTGCACGTAAGAGGAAAAGTAAAAATCATTTCTAAGCTCTTGACTTCTATCACTATTAACCACGATTCTTAAAGACAAACAATCAAACACGTAACCCGATCATCTCTTTTGAAATACTGGATGAACTGTATCCGCGTTATCACTCAGCATAAATTGATAAGAAGTTTTTTTTATGTACATACAAATTTTATGTGAAACAGTATTCAAATATATCAAAACAGTAATTGTATCATTACCGTAACTTTTATGAGAATAGATCATCACACCTCAGTAAAAATACTTGCAGTTTTCCTATTGTACTTAGTTATAATCCTAAGACTGCTTAAAGTATACAATACATTTAAAACTTTACCTATACACATCAATTACGCTAACAATATCAGGTATCATTCGTGTGTAACTTCCTGGATTTAGATAATAAGGGTTCAAATTAGGCAAGAAAAAATTATAACCTCAAAAAATGCAAGAAACTGAATGCTTTTGTAAAAAAAAGATCGAGACTTCACAAGAATTCTTGTGTATGAAAATTTCACATGCATTCTCTTTCGAGAGCGCTAATTGGAAAGAATATATCCGGTTCCACCTAAAAAATATAAAAGGCATCGACAATCGTTACTCAAATTTGTCCATGAATTAGAAACCCGAAGTGTACGCTTCTTCCATTTTTGCGAAAATCCGCTACAAACGATTTCGCTCTTACCGACAAAAATTATAGAAAATAAAAAGTGCTCTCTAGAGCACTCTCAGAATATTCTCTTCTTATTTTAACGTCGCATCATAACAAGAGATTAAGGTAACTCTGACAGTTGTCTATAGAGCAATGGATCCAAAATGCTATAAGTATTCAAAGGAAGTGTTTATTTTATTTATCTATAAAAAATCTTTAAAAGTAGGCACTAAGCAAGCAATTGAAACATTAATTACACTACACGCTCATTAGTTTTTGGATACTTGCTCGATTCTGTACAACTTTGGAAAATTGTTTTAAGAAATTTTATTCTATAGACTCACGACATACATATACAGGGGTAATGACCAATGTACCGACAAAAAAAAACACATTAGAGAATCGATGTCACAGATTACGGGAAAAATGCTTAAAAAATTCTTATGAACAGTTTATAATTAATTTAAAAATTACCCCAAAATCAAGCTCCGGCACTACGTACGAAATACAGCGGCCACGTTCTATAAATGCGGCAGTATAATAGGACTATAAAAGCTTTTTATTGACTCTCGCTTGCACACAATGCGATCTTAACATACATCTCAATTGATTTTATTAGGTACTCGTTTAACAGCTGGGGAAGCCAAGTTTCTTTTACGCGACGTAATTATTAGTAATTTCTAAATTAATAATAAATAAATTCGCGAATAATTGTTTGTTAATTCGTGCGGATTATATACTAGGGCGAAATTCCGGCCGTTTCGTCCACAAAAAAAGTCGCAGGGAATTAAATCTGGTGATCGCAGGGGTCAAATGCACGGCCCGGCAGACAGCTGATAGTAAAATGTTCGTCTCGTTATTGCACGGAGACAATAAAACTATTAGGATACAATCCGTTGTTTTAAACGTCGCTAGTATAATGCGCGATACTAATTGGTAATAAATAATTATCGCCACAAAAGAATGACTACTTGATTACATTTGCAAAGTATCGCTTAAACGAATCGGTTTTCTCCGAAAATGCGAAACGATTTATTAGACCTGATGTTCACTGCCGACTATAAAAAGTTTATTACGTGCGACGCGACGTTGGTGATATGCGTCCAGTTTCTAATTAAATCGCGTATTGAATGAATTTAATAGATTACGGGATCACGTTTAAAAAATTCTAAAGATCAGTTCATAATTACTTAAGAATTGAATTCAAAGTGAAACGAATGTGTACGGTAGAACGAGGAACGATTTACAACCAGTGCGCCAAAAACAGAATGGTGAAGTTATAAACGTTGGAATTTGTTAAAATTTTAATAGATTTGTGTTAATAATTCCTCATACACAAAACGAAATTATAATAATTAACATGCGAAACAGATTACGAATGAGTTTACTGATTTATTTGTTTACCAGTGTTGTTATTCTTTGCGTGTGGAATAATCTGTTTCAGGTAATTTGCTGCATGGCATTATTTGTCAAGTAAATATTCACGTCAGGCGTTGACCTAAAAACGGAGTTGTGAAATTCCACTTAAAGGTCAAGTTCACGAAGCCACGCTGCAGTATCATAAAACTATAAATAAACTTTTACGACAGCATTTATTTCGTTCGTCTGCTCCTAGACTTTTTAACCAGGGGCGCGTCGTCGTTTTGGGGCTAATTTTTTATTAATTATTTCTCGAAAACTAAAGTAGAAAAAAAAATTTAACATTTTTCCCATACTTTCGAACATCGCTTCTTATCGTGGTTTCATTTTGACGGTATAATTAACAGTCACTTTGTATTTGTCTATTTATTGAAGCACGAAATTCAACTTCCTTTGAGGACATGCTAGTAGAGCTTATTTACAATTGATTTATATCTATTATAGAAAACCCAACAGTCTCGAGATATTTTAATTTTTGTTTTTCTTAGAAATGCACTCCCTACTACCATCTATTGAAAATTACTCATATTTCAATTTCCATCGTCAGTTTAAACCACAGGTTCCGAAACCGGGCGATACCCCCACCAGTGGGCGCTAAAGCCTTCTAGTGGGTTGATAGAGGGTTCAGAGGCAATTGGAGGACATTAAGGCGAAATTAATAATAAATACTTTAAAATCAAGACTGTTATAATGAGGGGTGGGACGTTAAAAAATATTTGTCTGGCAAAGTAGAGGGTGGTCCTAAAAAGTTTGGAAACCTACGGCTATGGTTTAAACAGTAATACAATTACGTAACCAAAATTATGTCACATACTTCAATAAAATAAAAATACAAGTCAAAATTAGCACTTATCTAAAAAAAAAAAAACTGCACGCGGATTCTCCTGCATGAACTCCTCCCCTTCTTGTTGATAAATGAGTATTGGAAATATTTGGAAGTATCAATGATGGAAATTTATCTCCGCCCACAATAATTTTATATCCGCAGATACGTATTTAGGCAACTAAGCTGCCATCTTCAGTACAATTTAAAAAACACTACATGAAATCTAAGAATTTATTGGGAAACCCGAAAGATAAAGTTGATGTTGAACAGAAATCTGGAATTTATGAAATTAAGTATAATGAATGTGCTAGTAAATATATTGGACAAACAAAAAGAAATATATTAACACGTTTTAAGGAACATTTAAGTCACTATAGGTACAATAGGTTTGAGAAATCAAGTGTTGCCCAACATATTTACAATACTGGACACAGTATTATTAAAGATAATTTAAAACTCATTAAGACGGTATCAAATAATAGGGAATTATATGCTTACGAAAGTATTTTTATTCGAAAAAATAAAAACAATTTAATGAATTCAGATAATGGACCAATACCTAGTTCCGTATTATTTAATTTACTCTAATTTTGTAGGTTTTATGTACGGATATATATATATATATATATCTATATATGTTATATACAGGGTGTTTCCGGAAAGCCGCTACAATAGCTAACTTTTATATTTGAATTTTTACGAGGTAGCTTAAATTAGAAAAGTTTCAGGACGTCACCTGCTGGATTTTATGGCAACATCAGAAAAACAAATGACTGTCAGAGAGACAGAGATTTTCAACTGTTTTCAACTTTTTTAAATGGAACGTTATATTTTTTAATATCGCATCGCGTTCAAGGCGTTAAATTAATTATGTCTCTAAAATATTACCTTCCAAGGCCTACTATTTGACATTTTTAATATGAACTAAATTTCAAGAACCGATTAATCAGAATAGTTAACAAAACTGACAATTTGAAAACAATTTCGATGTTCTCTTATTTCAACGCACACGATATTGTGTTCGCCAACAAAAAAGCTGTTGTTGCTATGCACTTCCCGCGAGTACCAATGTTTATTTACTAAATAATTCATAAAATAGTAGGCCTTGGAAGGTAACATTTTAGAGAGATAATTAATTTGACGCCTTGAACGCTATGCGATGTTAAAAAATATAACGTTCCATTTAAAAAAGTTGAAAACAATTGAAAATCTCGAAAACCTGACAGTCAATTGTTTTTCTGATGTTGCCATAAAATCCAGCAGGAGAGGTCCTGAAACTTTTCTAATTTAAGCTACCTCGTAAAAATTCAAATAAAAAAGTTAACTATTGTAGCGGCTTCCCGTGAACACCCTGTATACAGATTGTTCAAACTTAAGTCGGCACTATTGCTAACTTTGTTATTATAAAAGCTACAAATTCGGTTAAATTAGCAAATTAGTAGTAATTTTCACGCTGATTGTAATGACGTAGTCAAAAAAACAATTGAGCGTCGCGTTTATGAAATTAAATCAAAAAGATACTTTTTTAAATGGAACAACCTGTATATTATATTATCAATCGATAGAGAACAAAATTCTAATTAAAATTATTCTTTGTTATTTTTTCGTAAATTAATAAATAAAGCAGATATTTTCATTTTTACAAAATCATCAGATGCCTGTGCTTTGGAAACAAAACATTTGCAAATCGCCGTAATCAAATTTTTCAGTTGACATACTATTGTTTTTGAAGTTTGTGATTTATTTCTTACCAAAAAATTGTTTTACACGCATCACGAAAACTGAAAAAAATTATGACAATTTTAAAACATTTTTTATATAAAAATGAACAAAAATTAAGACAATTTTTGTACATTTTTTGTGATTTTTATACGCATCTAGGAAAATGATAAAATATTATGACAATTTTTGTAAATTCTTTCTAGACGCGGATAAACCAATTTTTAGCATCTTTGATGATTTTGTAAAAATGAAAATATCTCCTTTATTTATTAATTTACGAAAAAATAACAAAGAATAATTTTAATGAAGAATTTTCTTCTCTATCGATTGGTAATATAATATACAGGGTGTTCCATTAAAAAAAAGTATCTTTTTGATTTTATCTCATAAACGCGACGCTCAATTGTTTTTCGACTACGTCATTATAATCAGCGTGAAAATTACTACTAGTTTGCTAATTTAACCGAATTTGTAGCTTTTATAATAACAAAGTTAGCAATAGTGCCGACTTAAGTTTTAACAGCCTGTATACATATATTGTATGTTTGGGTGTGTATGTACGTGTTTGAGTCAGAAATCGGCCGCCAGATGTCGTTTTTGTTAGATCAAAAATTGTATCACCATGACAATAATAAAAAGAAGAGATCTTTATACACTACTGTCTAGTTCACAGGTATACCCCTTCTCACCCTTTCGTAGCGTCCTTTTTTCCACACGTGTTTTAGTGTAAAAACACATCCCTGCATATTTCTTCTTTTTTTGAACACTACTTGTGAATCTTCTAATGTGGATTCTATTAGTTTTCTAAGGGCTGGTCTTTCCATCTCTTGAGAAAATAACTGACGGATAACTACTACGGTAACAATTCATAAAAATCAATCAACCATTCATAAAAGTCAAGTTATCCGGCTTTAAATTAAACAATTGGGTTTTACCTACATAACCGAAATTAATAGATTTTATTTTATTTTGGAACCATAATCTTGTTTGTTCGCACACTCAATTGCGGGTGTAATTTGGCTTTTATTGCTTTAAAGTAAACAAACCCGTAGTAACGTAAACAAATCCATAGCAACGCATACAATGTACATAATTATTTTATGGAAGCGACGCCACGTGCACAATGTTCACTGCACATCATTCGCATACGTTATAAAAATATTGAATCTATAAATTTTGGTCAAAATAAAATAAAACGTTGTATGACCACGTGCATAATTGTAGATTATAGGCCTCGAGCATTTAAAAGTACTCCGCTTCGCGTCGTGCTTTAAACATACTCTCGGGCTATAGCCTCCTAATTACGCCCTTGATACATAATAACTATTAAAACCAATCAAAATCTGTAATTTGTAAACTGTTTTTGATAGAATTAATATAAACATTGTCAATACAGAATACAGGAACAAATTAAAAGAATGTAAGTCGCAGATAAGCTTCTTTGTAAAAATTTCTTTCCTTTTTGTTCCTTAAGTAATATAATAATTTCTATGACAACTGTACATTTATGAGCAATATTTTTTTGTAATCCAAATCAAATATGTGATGAAATATTCAACGTATTTAACTCGTCAACTTGTTTGTGTTCGCTTTCCTTCCTCGTATGAATAACAACTATGATAATAGCACTTTTAATCTACATCTAAATGAAGTCATAGAATTGTAAATCGTTCATTTTCATCCTTTCTTTCCCTGCTGCTGCTCACGTTTTAAATGCGAATTGTTTAATTATTATCGTCTGCTTTGGAGTAAATAAACAAAAAATTAATCGTTTTAAATATTTAAAGACGGCTCAAGCAAAGCTGGCATCAGGTGACTATTTGTTTTCAGGATTTATTTAATACTTTGCGCCCGTCTGCAAATAACAAAATTGTAAATTCTAGTTACACGTGTTTTTGTAGATATTTATTTGCTTTGTCTAATGCCAAACCTTGACCTCTTTTACGTTTTTGTTTTATTCATTCGTAGTTCATTCACTTACAACTTAAAATTAAATTTCAAAATGTGTAAAAATTAAGATTAGTTATTTATGTATCAAGGGCATAATTAGGAGATGATAGCTCGAGAGTATGTTTAAGCACGACGCGAAGCGGAGTGCTTTTAAATGCTCGAGAGCTTTTATGCACGTGGTACATATAGACTCAATATTTTTATATCGTATGCAAGTGATGTGCACGTCGCTTCCATAAAATAATTATGTTTTTCTCCTCCCTTCTTTAAAACACAAGTTATCGTATTATCGTTTCCACGTTGCTAAGCGATCTTTTAAATACACATTGACAAGCTGTGACTTTGTGCGTTTTAGTCACGGCGTCACGGCACAATTTCCGAATTTTAGTATTTTTGTGTTGGTCGTAGAAAAAGTATAGTATGCAATTCGATTTATAAACTTCTCTAGACACTCGTTTATTAAACACTCGCTTCGCTCGTGCCTAATTAAAACTCGTGACTAAAATGCCGTTTATAAAACTTGTTGCATAATGTATATACTAAAATTGTTTGTGTTACTATGGATTTGTTTACGTTACTACGGGTTTGTTTAGTTTAAAGCCCTTGAGCAATAAAGACCAAATTATGCCCGCAATAGGGTGCCAATAATAGCATATTATTTTACAAGTTTCACAAGAAGACTTATTGTAACACGAGTGGGGTTGGGGTACGACGAGCGAAGCGAAGCAAGCTCGGAGTGCCCCAACGGAACGAGTGTTACAATGCCTCTTGTGAAGCGTGTAAAATATACTATTTTTTCTTATTTTGCGTCACTTATTGAACAAAAATATGAAAAATACTGTCAAAAATTGGATCTCCTTAGTATATGGAGAATTTTAGTTGTAATGCGTGGCAACACTGACAACTCTTCGTTTTAAACAAAAATCACATTGACGAGTTATTAATTTTTCTTATCCAGCTTCATTGTGAGTACTCTGTTAAATAACAAATAAATAATGAATTATTTTCTAAAATCTATTAAATATTTTATATTTTCAATTAAAAATTGGCTAAAATTTCCCCAAAAACAGTTTCACAATGAGCTTCATTGTGAAACTGTTTTTGGTGTCTAAATGAATTCATTGTGAACGCAAAGTAGAAAAACAAGATTATGGTTCCAAAGTAAAATAAATGAACTTTTAGATCTCAGTATATTAAAATGCAACCACAGTAAAAACTCCTTGATTATAAGGAGCCCCCCAAACTAGCGGTGGGCAAATCGATGGTTGCTAGTTAGCAATAGTGAACCTTAGGCTAAGTTCACATGCATTGCGGATACGCAAAATTTTTATTGCGGATCGTTTCTAATTGGTTCATTATGTATATTTCAATCAAAATGAACCAATTAGAAACGATCCGCAATAAAAATTTTGCGTATCCGCAATGCATGTGAACTTATCATGTCCCTATCGCTAAGTAGCAAGTATAACTATAGTTAAGTTCACATGCATTGCGGATACGCAAAATTTTTGTTGCGGATCGTTTCTAATTGGTTGATTTTGATTGAAATGTACATAATGAACCAATTAGAAACGATCCGCAATAAAAATTTTGCGTATCCGCAGTGCATGTGAACTTAGCTTATCGATGGTTGCTAGCAATAATAAACCTTAGATACGTTATATGGTTATACCTAAGGGTCATTATCGCTAAGTAACAATTATCGGTTTGCCCACCACTACCCCAAACAGACCCAAACTTTGGCAGGTGCATAAATTATACTCCTAATAAAATAAATAAAAAAGTAATAAAAAAAATTATCTATTATCTAACAAATGAAATTTACAATTACTAAACATTACTCTATTTCTATTGTGGCTCCTACTTTCGTCATTGCTTCTTTAAGTTTCTCAGCCTCTTCCTTGCCTATGTCGGCCTTAACGACTGCAGGTGCGCTTTCCACAAATTTCTTAGCTTGAACCAAATTCATACCCTCCAACAAGTTCTTACATTCTTTTATGAGAGCGACCTTTTGCTTTTCGTCAAACTTCATCAGTTTCACCGTGAAAGATGTCTTTACTGCCTGCGGTGCAGCTTCTTCTTCATCGTCCTGTGTAGGAGCCGCTGCTGCAAATCCGCCAACGGGAAATGCAGGAGCATCCGGCAGGTTTAACCTCTTTTTCAACAGGGAACTCAGCTCGGACACTTCGATCAGATTCAATTGAGAAATTTCAGTGACTAGCTTTTCTATTTTCGCAGATGGTGGTCTGTCAACATTCGAAGGGGGTGGTATGGTTAATGTTTCCACATGTCCTGCTGCTTCCGTTTGTGTCAAAACAGCACTGTGCGTGTGCATTTTAGGTTAGGTTAAGTTGTGGAAAGGAATGTCGATATTTTATAACTTACCAACGGGAAAATCCTCGCCACTGCTTTAAAGATGACCTAAAGACGATTTTGATTGATTGCATATTCTTTGCTTGTCTTAAAATATGCCGTTTCTAATGGTACCGAAATTGTAAAAACAATCAAGTGGTAATACGCAGGCAAGCCAACTATGTACAAAGGAAATACAAAGACTGAAGGAATATTTAAGGAGTACTTACCTATTAACTGATCTGAGGAATTAACGCACATTAGATTTTTACTGAATTATTTGTATCAGCGAAGTAAAATTTTGGAAAACGAACACATCCATAGAATGTTAAAAAATTCATGATTGGCAACATTGAAAGCGTCTGGTAAAGTGCGTAAAAATAGGCGTATTACAATTTTTTATACTTATTTTCTTACGGAGTAGTTTATATTATTTAAAGATAGGAACATCTTATTTCCTTAAACTGGACTAAAGAAAAAAAAATTCGTATATAACCTAATATTGGTCGCGTTTAGCGAACGCAACATGTTGAGTTGCTACCACTGCTGCATTCGCTAAACAATTACTATGACGATTACGCTGTACTGTGCTGTCAGTCAGCAGCTTAGAGATTTGTAGGATCACAGAACAGTAGGATTTTTTCGCGACTAAAGCTACCTACTCAGTTAAGCGGATAGCGGCTAGCGGCTAGCGGCTTTCGTGCAGCATTTGTGATTGGCTATAATTTTAAACGATCTTGAATGAGCCAATCACAAATGCCGCATGAGAGTCGCAAAACGCTATCCGCGTAGCTGAGTAGGTAGCTTAACCGTGTTAAGATATAGCGGTTATAAACGGTTAGTCCCCCACCTATCAGCTGATGAAGTAACGGTTATCTATTACCGCGAAATCATATTTGAATCTCGTAAGTACTAAATTTGAATGATTCATAGCAAATGAAAATAAATTGATTTTCCAATTGTGAACATAAGTGAAACTAATCTTATATAACACTGAAACTTATTTCGTAGAATTTATTACAATTGGGACATTAATGCATGAAACAAAAACAATATGAATTATTCTGAATAAGTTTTTTCGGATTTGTAAATACCTAAGCATAATATATCCACACATTCAACTTAAGTGTACTTAAGTATCAATTAGAATGCGACTAATATTTTGTTAAATCTATAAATAATATCATAGTCTATATATCACTTAAATTTAAGCTCTGCTTAAAAAGTTGGTGCAACCGGGCATAAGAAATTTGAATTTGGAATTCTTACAGCGTTTTCCACTGGCTGCACCGGTGTGTACTCACGATATCTCTATCTCGTTTTATTACATAAAGCTGAACCGAGATAAAAATACACTCATGTTGAGTTCGGAAATTCACTCGGTGCAAGCTCGGAGTGAAAAGTAGAGTGAGAACGCAGCTGTTTTGATATACGTAAAAGTGAGACAAAAGTGCTCGAGCAGTGAATAGAGTAAGAGCGGAGAAATTACCGAACCCAGCATAAGTGCACACTAGTGCAGCCAATGGAAAACGCTATTAAGCTAAGTTCACATGCATTGCGGATACGCAAAATTTTTATTGTGGATCGTTTCTAATTGGTTCATTATGTATATTTCAATCAAAATGAACCAATTAGAAACGATCCGCAATAAAAATTTTGCGTATGCGCAATGCATGTGAACTTAGCTTTATCTTTATATTGGTATCTCTGATCAGTGTTGCCAGGTTGCAGGGAAAATCCCGTTTTGCAGGGAAAAATCGAACAAAAATGGATGCAGGGAACATCTCTAAAAAAGAGGGACATTCACTCAATCGAAACGTCATAGCAAAGATTTTAAAGTTGCAGTTAGAATGCTGCAGCCGTGAATATGAAGATGAACCAATCCAATCACGGTTTCATTCGTCGTTCTCGGTTGGTTATGGATTACGGACGTTGTGGTCTATTGGTTACTCGTTTCCTAGACGCCTGCAACATGCGACCTTGCGAGCATTGTTTTTGAGTGAAAAACATGTGACAAGTGACAAGTTATAAAAAGTAAACAATAACACAAAAGAAACGTGTAAAGTAGTGATTATATTTTGCCTATTTTTAAACCCCTATCACAATGAAAAGATTTAGGGTGCGTTTCGTTTGCGCGCTCACACGCTTTAAGCACTAGCACTAGCTTACAAGCGCTATTTTCTGTTGTTTCATTTGGCGTTCAGTCGCTTAAGTCATTATACGCAGAGGTGTTTCTTTTGACTATTGTTTGCACAACGAATTCATAACCTTAAAAATATAACTTCAAAAGTGAAATTAATCCAAGCAAAGCTGCTGCAGCTATTTTTAATAATAATATAATATAATATATTATAGTATAATCTTTAACCTGTAACCTGACTATGATCAGCTGAGCTCCTTGTACGCATCTCATACATTTCGTTTGGAACATAAACGCTTACGCTTTTGCTGCCCTACCTCGATGGAATAAGCGATTGTGGGTGCGTTTCGTTTGCGCGCTCACACGCTTTAATCGCTCACGCTAACAAGCGCTATTTTCTGTGGTTTCATTTGGCATTCAGTTGCTTAAGCTGTTTTAAGCAAAGGTGTTTCTTTTGACTAGTGTTTGCATAACGAATTCATAACCTTAAAAATACCGAGTGACTTTTAATGATTGAGAATTATTTTATTAGATTGGCAACACTTTTCAATGTTTATGTTGGTGTGCTGGATTTTCAAATTCAAAATTTAGATTTAGGTTAGTGCACTAGATTGTCAAACTCAAATAAATTCGTTTATTGTCGAATCAAGAAAACCAAATAAATAAGATATTTAATTATCACAATTTATTACCAAAATGGTTTTGAGCACAGAATAAAATACATTTTTAGTAATGGCTTATTTTCGAAGCGGAGTACAAAATGAAAATGGGCACATTCAGCAGACCCGAAAGTTGTGTAACTGTTGAACAAATTTCTGCTGAATGCGACCTCATGAGGTTGATGAGTTGGAGGGTTCGCCATTTTTTTGTAGCGTAACTTCTCCGCTACCTGACTGGAACATGTTATGATGAGTGAACTTCATTCAGCAGAAATAAGTGTTCAGTCTCAACTGTTGGATCAGGAACTGTTACTGATATGGTCTGCTGAATCAGCCCAATAGTAATTGAATTTATTCACAGCAGCATGCCTATGACGATTTCATTGAAATATACCCTGAACAACAAATTGAGTTTAGTCTTTTTTCACAACACTTTTAGAATAGCCGTCCTCCATTTACAACAAACACGAATCGATTCAAATTCACTTAAAAATCATTGATTGCATTCCATTTAGTTATTCAGTTGGCGACCAGTGATAAGGAAGTGATTGAATTTCCTCCCCCACACACCGTACTGATCAAGCTGGTTTTCTAAATCAGTTATCAGTTTCATGTGATTTCATACGTATTTTGAGGTATGTTAATTTTAGTTCCAAAACATCATTCCTTTTATGAGTCTTTCTATTCACTTTAAAGTCAGTTCAGTTCAAAATCGGTTAATAAATGAACGTTTCTTGCAAACCGGTAATGTAGAAAAAGGAAAATTCACTGATCGCCCCACTATAATAACACTCGATATTGTACAAAATGTTAATGATACTGTATAACAGAATCCTCATGTTTCCTATACGAATCCACTCGGAAGATCTTGAACCTTCACTTCCAATCATACAAATTTTCAATGATTCGACAACTTCACCCACTCGATTTTCTTCAATAAATTCAGTTTTGTCAGTGGTATAACAATAATCTGCTAAATAATAGTGACCAACAAGATACAACTTTCTTTGCTGATAAAGCCTGGTTTCATCTCTCTGGGTTTATCAATTCACAAAATTTCAGGACTTGGTCGGAACATAACCCTTTAATGTGATTGATGTAAAGGCACTACATCCACTTAAAATTGGTGTTTGGGTGGCAATGTCTTGGAGAATTATTGGACCAATATTCTTCCGGGAAACAACCCCTATAGATATCAGAGACTTATATTGGATACATTTATAAACCAGTTAGACAACACTGAATTAGCAAATGGCTACTTTCACAGCACGAACCATAATAAATTATTTAGAGGAGTTTTTCCCAGGATGTTTAATCAGTGCTGGTTTGTGGCCTAGTTGCTCTAATATTCAATTAAATCCGGACTTCTTACTTCCTTATTTCAATAACTTGATGTTTAGAATACGTATTAAACAATTTGGAAGAATTGCAGCAGGCAATTGCAAATATCCGACAACCTAAAACGTTAATAATGTCTTCAATAACTTATCTCAAAGGATTCGGTGCTGCTTACGCAAAGGGGGTTAACATTTCCAGGTCTTGAATAATAATAATAATCTGTTAAACAGTTTTCATCATCAATGTAAATATCAACTCTAACCTTTAGCTACGCATTCCCGCAAAATTAACGAACTTTTAAGTAATGCCAATTCCTCAATGTTCCCAACATACTAATTTGCTTCAATCATTTAAAGTCACTCGGTATAACTTCAGTAGTGAAATTAATCCATTCACAGCTTCCGCAACTGTTTCCAAAGTGTAACGTTTGTTTATAACATGTGTTTATAACCTGACTATGACCAACTGATATCCTCATACGTTCCATTTGCAACTTAAGCGCTTACGCTTTTGCTGCCCTACCTCGATGGAATAAGCGATCGTGAGCGAAGACTATGACGTCATAATGACGTTGCTACTTCGTCATCTAGTGCTTTGTGAGCGTTTGCAAAGCCAAAGGGAATGGTTTAAGCACTGCTTATGAGCGCTCAAAGCATGTGAGCGCGCAAACGAAACGCACCCTGTGAGCGAAGAAAATGACGTCATAATGACGTTACCATTTCGTCAGCTGGAGCTTTGTGAGCGTTTGCAAAGCCAAAGGGAACGGTTTAAGCACTGCTTATGAGCGCTTAAAGCACGTAAACGCGCAAATGAAACGCACCCATAATGTGTATAAAAAGGGAAATTAAGTTACAAAAAGGGAAAATTCGACATTTTACTAGGGAATTTTTGTGGTAGACACCTGGCAACACTGTCTCTGATTGGTATCTGTAAAATTCATATCTGTCATGTGTTTAATGTTGCATGTTTTTAAGGTTATGCTAAATTGAAATGGTTAGTTCAAAAAAGCAGAAAAAGCCTAGAAATCGCAGTAATAAAATACATTTAGTATTTGATGAAGCAAAACGGAGGTAAATGATTAATATCTGTTTTTGACTTCATTAAAATATCAGTTTTTAGAGAGTTTTTAACTGGTTTCCATAAAAGAAAACTTCAACGAAAGAAAAAAGCACAAGAGAAATTAGAACATCAATTAAAAGAAGAACGAAAACGTTTAAAAACGGAAGCAAAGGAATCGTATAAGAAATTGGTAGTATCAAGCCGACCTATACCAGGCTTAGAACATTTATTAGAAGATCAATATGAAGATGAAAATGTGACAGTTAAGATAGTGGAACTATCTGCTAACGATATCGCTACAAAGAACAACTGGATAGGTGCAAATACACCAAAATATGTAGAAGAAGAAGAAGTAAGAGAAACAGAACCTTCAGATGAAACTGAAGAAATTCCAGGAATGGAGTTAAAAGCGAAACCCAAATTAAAACTAAAAACAGAAGAACACGAGTTTAAATCCAAAAAGGATATTAAAAAAATAATAAAGAAAGAAGCTACGAAGAAAGTACAGAAGAGTAAGGTATTTCAAAGGAAAAATAAAATAGAAAGATTAAAACAGAAAAAGAAATCTATGCAGCAGAAGAAAGAACGTTTTAAGTTGGCCAAAAGAAGAAACAAGAGACATAAAGGTCAAAGTAGCTAATTTTATATTTCATACAAAGTATAATACAAACTGAGATTGTCCACAGTAAGTTAACAATCTTCATTTAGACATTATATTTAATAATCTAATTAATAGATTGTTATTTCAAAACCTTTCCACTTTTCTAACAATAAAAAAAAAGACAAATTCATGTTATTCAACTTTAATAAATTGAATTACTCAGTCGTTACAAAATAGCAGTGTTTATCGTTTTGTAAACTTTAATAAACAAATATACATACAACACATCATACATATTCAATATACAAAACAAATTAACGTCAACATTATTATTAAATCTTGTTAATCATACTCGAAAATTAAATTCTAATGTTAAAATAAGATTATTCGTCGTTTTCTATACTATTAGTGCTCGGAGCAGTTTCTCCGAAACAGTGTTTAGCTTTGGGATCTTTGTAGGAGTTCTCATGTTGAACACTCTGAGAGTTAGTGCGACACTTCGCCAAACACAATTCAAAGTGATCTCGTACGGACGCAAATAACACGTTATTTTGTTCGGTTGCTTTTCCTAATACATTTTCTAACATATCTTTCTAAAAAAAAAAAAAAAAACAGAATTAAGTCATATCAATGATATTCATTTGGGTATTTATAAACTGTTCACGATCTTTTTAGACTCTAGAGGGCCATGCTTTTTTTTCGTTAAGTTACGTATATGATTTTTGATAGAACTCAAAATGTGACAAATGTAAACTTCTGACACTTTAATGTCAGTCCCATCGACTATATTGCTTCTTATACTCTATGATGGCATGAATAAAGTAAAATAATAGCATTAAAACAAATAATTACTTGTGACTTTGTAATACTAAGTCAAAATGCTCAAAATCATCAATGTTTTTTGGCATCAGTTTTCAAAAATATAACCATCAAATTAAAATGGAACATATTCACTTGGAGGTACCAACAAAAATGTCACCCTAACATGGCCTACTCTGAGTCTAAAAAGATCGTGAATGGATTATAGTACACACTTTGTCTGGATGTAAACAGCAGGAAATGCAGTATTCATATATTGCACAGCAGTTATTGTTTCTACATGTTTCGCATGTGTATTGAATCACAGTCAATAAGTTGTCGTTGCAGCATCCATTTGCTAGAATTTCATTTCTTGGACAAACGTAACCTTAAAAACAGTCTTATAGATATGAAGAAAAATAATTAGGTTGTATGTGTATTGGTGGCTGCATCTAAAATGTGCATAAATGCAGGGTGAAAGTTAATAGCGACAATTATGGTGCAACTTTGAAAACTGCCACTTGCAAAATCTTGTCAGCTCTACAATTTTCTATTCAAATCTCAACAATTTTGATTCAAATTTTAATTAATATTGTGCAAAATAAATTTAATTTATACATTGTTCACCAAAAAATCTAGTAGTAACAACAAAATCACAACTTGTGCCCATACAAGTTATGAGTTCAAATGCAAACTAAATGAAAATGTTTGACATTGATTATAAAGAACAATTTTAACATAGTGTAAATGATTACAGAAATTTTCATTGGTGACTGAATAAGTTAAAAGGAACAAGAAAATCTTAACGAAGTAATATTCAAAAATCATTATTTTTGTCGCGAAAAAATCAATTTACAAGTTTGGAAATTCTGTATCTCTAAGAATATTATTCCTGTAAAATTGGTTTTGAACAAACCAAAAATTAAATGTGAATTGTTTGTAGGATCAGACTTTTTTAATTTTTGTGAAAAGATTTTACTAATAGCGTTTTCCACTGGCTACACTAGTGTGCACTGAATGTATTTTCATCTTGGTTCAGCTTTATGTGATAAAACGAGATAGAGATATCCTGAGTGTACACCGGTGCAACCAGTGGAAAACGCTATAAGATAAAAGGTGTGTTCGATAGCTATGCACTTTCTACACTTTTAACACCTTTACTCTATTTTTCTCACTCCTACTCGCATTAATTATATACATCTCACTCTCTCAGGAGCGGTTGGTGTAAAAAGTGTAGAAAAGTGTAGAGCTATCGAACAGACCTTAATTCCTGCATCAATCAAAATTTATCTTTTAAAATTAAGCGGGAAACTTGGAAAATCGAATTTCTCAAAAACAAAAAGTTTCAATAGTTCGAAAAGTTTTAATTTTTTTCTTGTAGAACAGATTTAGTCGGACAATATTAAGTGCAACCAATAAACAACTGTGTCTGAACATATCTTACAAAAAGTATGATCGAAATTGTCCTGTTTTGAAATTTCTCTTCTGGCTTCAAAATTCAGATATTGTCATAAATCTTTTAAAGACAAACAAATAGTTTCATTCTTTGAAAACAGCATCAACTTCAAAATATTGCCTTAAATTCGATGCTATTTACTAAACTAGAAATTTTGCTTTAAAAAACACGCTCTTGTTAAATTGATTGCACTTTTAATAAATAAACACATAATTTTTTTCATTTTTTTTTGTTTAGAAGGAAAAATGAAACAGTAAACATGCTTTGTTTATGCCATAATATTCTTTACAACATACTAAATGTAAATGTTACGGAATGTTTAAGAAAGGCACTGTGTATTGAGATTAAAGTAGGTTGACCAATTTTAGCAAATCTTTAATATGAATTACTCAAAATATATTAATCTTAGATAAAAACTTTAACAACTTTTATTACTTATTTATTATTACAAAATAAGTTTTGCCCCCTCTAATTTTAATCAATGTTGCCATTTACAAGAACAGTTTTCAGTTCAGTTTTGGCATGTTTACAGTAAATCCCCGTTAATACGAACTCTGTATACCTGAACATATCATAAGTACAAGCAAGAGCAATTGGCTTATTTTATTCCTCAGTAGACAGTTTAATTTGGATAGTATGAAGACTGACACATAATAGACATGAATTACAATACAAATTATATCAGGGAAGAAACCAAAATATATGTATAGTTGCACTAATAAATCATGACACTTACAGACAATCATTGTACCCACAGATATTTAGAATGGATTTTATGTGGCAGTGCAAGTGCATAGGAAACGAATGACTCCAGCATTAAAAATAGATACTCCCTCTGTCCCAAATTATGGTATACATTAATATAAAGATGTTTTGAATATGGATGGTTATATAAAATGATAATTTGTTAATGATGGATATTTATCAAAATCAAGAACTCTTGATGATTAATAGATGACTTTGCATGAATCTGTTCTATTTTAATTTTATCGTTTATCTCAATATTGTCAAAAGGTTAAATGACACCCGTTGTGTTTAGGTAAAGAAAATTATAAATTCGAAAAATAGCATTTTTCAAAGAAGAAACGTCAAATCAAAGTAATTAAAATTAAAATTCAAGATATTATGAATAAAGAACAATTTCGCAACGAAGGGAATTTGCCGGTATCTATTTTGTGTAGTCAATATGCAGTTGACATCGCAAAATATTACAAAATATTATTGGTCAATAAAACAAACGTTTTTCTTCATAACTCACTCTGATTACATTAATTTTGAATTTCAGTAAAGATAAAAAAAGTAAATCCAATATTAGAAATTTGTATACCTTAATTTGGGACAAATATAAAACCCGCAATGTATACCATAATTTGGGACAGAGGGAGTAGTTTAAATCGGCTAATCAGCTGATTTTGGGAAAGCGTCCTTTTCTAATATTGGAGTCATTACGGCCAGCGTACCCGATATCCATTTCTACTATATCTATGATCAACCCATCTCCTTAAAAACGATGAACATCGAATGCATCCAAATCTTACTACTTATGTCATGACTTATTATTCTGGGTCACTTCTGGCTGTACAACATATACGTATCGTATTCGAACAAACTTTTCACTCCCTGTTGCCTTTGTTTAACCTTAAAACTTTCGCTAGTTGAAAACATAACTAATGTCTTGTCTTTTCTTTTGTACTTAAAGTGTATGTATTGTTAGTGTTATGAATAGTGCTGTATGTACACTTTACAATGTCTTAAACCAAGCGTTGGCAAACTTCTCAGACCGTGGGCCAAATGGTCTTCTGTAAAATCTATAGTGGGTTGTAGGTAAAAAAAAATTTACTTTCTAGTACCTGAGGAACTCATTAAAGAAGAAGACATTGCGATCATGTAGGAAAGGGGTATATTTCAATGATTGATATGACTGTTTCCTTGTTTGCCTGATTGGTTAGTAAGAATTTTTACAACACGAACAAGGCGGTTTCTGGTTTCTTTGGATTCGTCTTAACGAGGGTTTACTGTACTATTTGCCAAAACGTACCTACATGTAACTGCAAGTTTTATATATATTACCTCTATCATCTACTATTAAAACTTTTCCTTGCACTGAATTTCTGCATGTTACGTCTCCGTCATTACTGGAGTTGTGTTGTTGCAATGTACGCCAAATAAAAGGCTGTGTTCGTCTGACTGGAACCGAATCATCGCCGTCCAAAAATTCGTTCTGAAATTCAAACAATTCGGTTTTTGCGTTGTATCTAAACAAAGCAAGCGCACACCTTTCCGACGAAACTAACAATGCAGTACATTAAAGATAGAGTGAAGATAATTCCTAATACTATTCTACGACGAATAAATCTCACGAGGGCGGCGTACCACATTTTTGTGTGATTTTTCTCATGTTTACCATATTTTAGCACTTATTTCTTGCATTTTACGTATATTCTTTCTAAAGTAAGGTTATGTCTAACTGTGATTATTTTCACTCCATCGGTAAAACAGAGAGCTGTTTTACGTTGTTTCCGGTAAATGAGCGCCAGAACTTGGTTGTTTGGCCGGCATCTAGCCGCCATTTTCGTACGTCACTTCCTTCTCTCTATTGGGTTCGGCGTCAGTGCAACTCAGTGCTTGGAAGCAGATTTGTATTCTTGAAGAAAGCATAAAAGTTCTAACTTCTTGTACCTAAGTGAGTTTAAGCCCTTTAGTTTCTGATTTGACCTCAGAAATGGCATATAATATGCGCAGAACTGGTAATTTCGGTGAGTTATTATAAAATATTGATTTTTTCCTAGCGGCAGTTAGAAGACGGTTTTATTAACTTTGCTTATTATTTCGTAATGTAATCTAGCAAATAGAAAAGTACAATTAAGAATAGAGTGTTTCTGTTGCAAAGATTTCACATTTTTAAATTAAAAAATGTCATTAGTTTTTCAAGTCTGCAAAAGTAAAAATGGCTTCCGCGAATTAATGGCTGATTTTTGTTTTGCGTGTTTCAGCAAATTCTGTCAATTCTGTTGGACAGCGCCGACCGCCGCCTGGAGTTACAAATAATTTTGTACCAGGAGGGCAGGTAAGTTAATATATTAACTTTTTTTTTCCATTAAATTATCTTTATGAAACATTATTGGTCAAGTAAAAGTTTCAAAAATTATCAAGCTTTGGGTAAACCTGCAGTTTTAGGCTCGGTTAGTGGTGGGATTTCTAGTGTTGAATGTCGTGATGCTACTCGATATTCGCAAATCTGAGCGTCGTGACTACAGGTGTGTTTGTTATCCTGCACTAGTGCAAACCAGTGTACACTTTTTTCTTAATACCTGTTTGGGGTAAAACTGCACTTTAGGTTCCTAAATTTCAATGTCGTTTTGCGCATGTGCAGAAGTTCCAGATACGCGTGCGATGTTGCCATATGTAATGTGTTTCATTTTAAACTGTACATAACGTACATAATTTTAAATAAAACAAACAACATAGGTTTATTAGTGTGTGTATTATTTATTCCTTTGTTGTATAAAGTTTATTAGAGTAATTTACATCTTGCCTGGTACAATAATTATGTCAGACGGCTGGAGGGCATATCGGGGTATTGAAGAACTGGGTGATGGGATCTACGAACACCAAGTTGCAATTCATGAGGAACACTTCGTAGATCCTAACGACCCACGAATTCACACACAAAATATTGAAAATTTGTGGATGCGTGCAAAGAAAACTTAAAGCACAATTTGGAACGTCCCGGGAGCTGTTTCCTTCCTACTTGAATGAGTTCTTGTGGAGGGAAAAGTTCAAGGAAAATCCATTACCTAATTTTTTATTTTGCGTTAAACAACAGTATCCAGTATAACTACATAATAAATAATAAATTTTATCAATTGCTTTATGTTTTATTTAAAATTATGTATAGCTTAAAGTGAAACACATTAGATATGGCAACATTGCACGCGTATCGGGCACTTCTGCACATGCGCAAAACGACATTGAAATTTAGGAACCTAAAGTGCAGTTTTACCCCTGTTTGGTATTATTCATTGCAGTTACACTACTTTGTTTGTTATGTTAGTGTAGTGTATTTCGTGTTACACAAACTACAGCAGCACGGGAGAAAGAGTAACGAGTACAGATAGAGTAGACATGCGCAATAGATTATTAAACGTCATTTGTGCGATCGATTGCACGTGGATATGTTTTGCTAAATCTCACAAGGAAATGCAAAATGAATTATTCAAAACGGAAAAAACTTCTTTTCCAACCTTTTTTTTTTTCGCGAGATGCGTTTACAACTAAAATAGACTGCCATGTATGCATTTGAATTCTATTTTGAAATAACATGTAAGATTTTAGGTTATAGTTGATGTTTACAAAGTTCAACGATTATAACACGTGGAAAAATAAACCGCACTAACTACACTCAAGCAGTTTGGTAGCACCAACTTCACCGCTGTACACTTCCTACACTCACGTTACTGCACTCGTTACACGAATACTATCTCATGTAATATTACCAAACAGACCTATTATAGGGATATTTTTGCGACGGATGAAAGACAGTGTGTTTTAAACAACAACGTTTTCGTGAGTAACTGTGACGTCATGGTTATAATTTTTGAACGCGGTTACTGTAACACATGAATGAATCTTTCGACCTGTGTACATTTTCTGCATCCATGGTTCGATTATTTTCGACTGGTAATCGTTGTAATCCGGTTTACATATTTTAAATGCATGCGTGTGCAGTAAATTTGTCATCTATCGACCTTTATGTTTGATTAATTTTCTAATTTTTGAATTTCGACAATTTCGAAAACCATAATTTCATAACTAAATCAAAACCACTCGATATAACTGATAGGTATAGGATAGCACAAATTGTTGTCGTAAAGTTTTTTTAAAAAATCAAAAAGAAGCATGTTTCCGATTTGATACCGATTTCTTAGCGTTCGCTGCAAATTGGAAAAGCGACTAGCGTCACGAGTACTCAATTACGAACGAGTGTAAGTGTCATGACGCGAGTGTCACGACTTCCGAGTAGCGTCATAGTCCCATCACTAGGCCCGATCTTTCTACCTCCTAATAAAGTTCCTGATTACGTTATTTGGCAAATAACTTGATTTTTGTGAATGGTTTCCATGGTGATTCGTAAAGTTATTCGTCAAATAAATTTATCAGGAGATGGAAAGATCGGGCCTACTGTCACGAGCATAAATACGGACCAAGTTTAAAATGGCTAAAGTCTAGCTGTGACCGCTTGTGTTGTGGTACTTTTCGATTTCAAAAAAAGAATCATCATTGAAATATTATTAAAGGTCTACGTCACCTATAAATTAATGTCACCTGAAACTAGTAAGAAATCATCTATGTGCGTGTAATAATAAGTTTGTTGTTTAAGGGGAAAATGTAGAAAAAAATTTTGTAGTTATTTGTTTAAAAAAATATATTAAACATTTAATTTTAGGTAATTTTCTTCAAGCACATCTTAGAAACTAATAGACTTGTGCCTATGAAATTTATACAAATTGCTTTTGGTTATTATTATTATTATTATTATTATTATTATTATCAGTTATAGTTACAATCATCCCATTCCTTTTATTAAATAGATGAAAATTGATGTGAAAGAATAGTTAAACTTTTTATTTTTAAAGAGGGAAATTCAGTTTAGAGGTTGCGTGTGTTTTATGCTCATTCAGAATTTCTATTTAAAAAAAAGTTGCACATTAATTTATCTGTCAAACTCTTCATTCAACAATTTTTTTCGTTTTACAGTGGTATGAAACCTTTCTAAATGTGATTAAAGAATAATGATGCAAATTAAAAACTTTATTTTCAAATGCGAAGGCATGCTGTGCTCATGACTCATGATGAATCAAAATAAATGTAATCAACTAAAATGATTTCTGAAATACTATTACAGTGAAACTCCCTTATAAAGTAGGCTCTCATTTCAATGTGTTTTCTCTTAAAGGTTTGCACAGTAATAAAATATTAGAATTGAAATAACAGAATAAAAGTAGCGACCAACCATTTTCTGGGTTTTTGTCAAAATTAAACATAAACCTATTTTGTCCAAATATTTATAATTTTTTTCAGCTGTTCAGATTATTATTCATTGTTGCTCTTACCAGGCATTTATTGAACCAATATAAACAATAAAAATTTATGAATTCATGATACTGAATACAAACAACGCTAGATTGTTTTTTTTTACATACTCCTGAAAAATTTTATTTTTGGAGAAATAGGTTCTTGACAGAACATCCTGTCCATTTCTGGACAATAGCACAGTTGACTTTTTGAGTATTTTTTAGTTTGTCAAATTTTGAAAATTTATCTCGAAAACAGTTGAATTGGACATAGAATGACAGTATGAGTTACATGATAAACTTGTAAAATTTTGAACAGAACCTGAAAATGTAACAAAACGAGGGTGCCATTTAAAAAAATAAAGTTTACACTCCCCAACTTTCTGCCAGACACCCTGTACTCAAACTGTAGTATAAAATATCTTTCCTGAAAATGGCACAAAATAAAATTGATAGGTCAAACTTTTTTTTTGAAAAAGTGTCGTCTAGAAAATATCGAAATTATCTATTATTACTAATAGATTAGTAATAAATAATTATATTATTTATATTAATATAAATAATTATTAATTAATATAAATAGGTATAAATGTCAATAACTTGATACAACATATAAAACTCAAAGCCATTTTTGAAAGTTTTACTTTACCTATTTGTATGGATTGTTGTTTAAATTTTTAGCGTTTTCATAAATTTTATTATATTACCCCCATTGTTTTCCTAAAATAAAGGAAAACAATGGGATCTGAAGTATTATACACATTGAAAATAAGAGAACTATTTAGCAAATTTCTTATTAGGACCATTTATTTCTAAATTTAGTTACAATGAAACTAATAGAGTTTTTTTGTTTTCTTTCGGAAGGCAAGGAATGGAAAACAGTACTATACAGGTCCTGCAGGGTAGTGGTACTGTTATAGGTTTTTTTATAAAGTCTTTCAGTTTAAGATTTATTATGAAACAATTCACTCAAACTTGAATCTAAAGCCTACAGTTACGTCTTGTTAATAAACTTGTTATAAATGTAATTTTTTTACATGATATAACAACGTCGATTTGCGGTGAATTTTTTCATAATAAAAATTAAATGAATGGCTGATATCTTGACTATTTTTGTGTTTTCTTTACTATGTTCTTAATTTGCAAGAATTTTAACATAACTGTTCACAGTTTTGTATAAGTTTGATTGCAATACTATAGAAAACTGTGGGAGTTGTGTTAGGGTTCTCGTAAATTACTATGGTTGCAATAAGCGTCAAGATATATTTGACGATACCTTCCCACCACGATGGTAACATCTGTGGTAAGGTAGCACCTATATCGGTGCACACGGCCGCCAAGGCATACTTGTGTAGTAAAATAAATGATCGACTAGATGACTCGACAGGCAGTCGCTGCGCAGAATAAAGGGCAACAAAATAAGTCATTTCAACAACAACAACAGCAAACAACCCAACAACAACAGCAGCAGAATAAAACTGCATCTCAACAGCAGCAGGTTTGTTAGATTCACAATCATAAGATTTAATAAAATATGTGTTCAATTTTAATAATAGTTTTTTTTTAAATGAAATATACCACATGGAGTCAGCAGCTTAGTTTTAACCCATGATCTAAGTAGCGTTACACCTGTGGCAGATCATACGGTTATTTAAGAATTACATAGATCTATACTCGTTCTGAGCAGTTCTCTTACCAATTCTTTATAACCAAATTCCAGAGAGTAGACTGTTACTACCTAAAAGTGTATACAGCCATAGTAACGGAATGCACAGCAATCCAATTTAAATTTAAATTTTCAAAGTTCCAATGTGAAACAGAAAACATGTAGCTATGTTTTTAAATTTACAGCAAAAGCAGGTGACACCTCAACAACAAATGAAACCTGGTGTACAACAGCAACAACCACCACCACAACAACCGCAAGTACAATCACAACCACCAAAGCAAGTAACACCACAACCACAAGGACCAAAGCAAGTAACACCACAACCACAAGGAAAACCTGTGCAACAAACGCCTCCGTCTCAGCAGCAACAAAAACCGATGCCTCCTCAACAACTGGGTTCCTTGTTGAAATCTGCAGAGCAGCTTGTTGCTCAGCAACAACAAATACAAAATGTGAAAAATGAAACAGGTGAATCCCAAACAAGAACGTTGAATGAAGGTGAAGCATCTGCAATGAAACCTAAACCTTTCTGGGTGAAGAGAGCAACAGGTGATTGAAATTCTTAATTAATACACAAAATGTTATTAGGAAGGAAATAAAAAATGATGACATTTCACTGCGCAAATTTGAAGCACAAACGTGTGCTCCGAACAACGAGAATGTCTTTGTTGAGTAGTTGTAGCTATGTGAATTAAATTAAGCCTGAATTGTTTTACGTATTTTTAATTTTGATTTAATTTTCTATAATTTATAGAATTTTCTGATATTTTAGGGCGAATTTCTAAGGCTGAAAAAATGCGAAAACGCAATTTACGTTTACGCAAAATGTTACAACCAAAGAATGCTTTGATGGTTCTTAATGAACTTGTAGGAAACACTGCATATACAGTTCAAGAAGTGAGAGCAGCTGGATTAGATGACGCTTTTAAAGCTACAGTTGCTGTTGATGGATTAGAACATACAGGCGCTGGTAATTTATTGTATTTTTTTAATAATTTGAGATGTTGAGTTTAAGTTTCATATTCTTTATTATGTCCAGTTGTACTGACTTTGTTTAAAATTAAATCTCGGCTAAAAGCGAAGAAAGTCCTATGTTTAATTTAATTAAACATCGATGTTGGTGCAACTTAGCCTAATATTTGTGTTTTATTGCTGATAAGATCTTTGCCCTTTATTTGTTCTTGTTTGAATTTTCTGGCTCTTTTCTAATCAGATAAATAAAATTATCAACTTTTTAAGAAGTGAATTCCTCCAAAAATAACTTCAGTTTACTTGTTATTGACATGTTATTGCTGCATGTACAGGGTGTTATCGAATTGCATGGAATAATTTCACAGGGTGGTAGCTTTGACCAAGACGGATTAAAAAATGTTATATAATATATGTAGTGTCAAATGTATTCGTTTTTAAGAAAAAAATTATTGAAACTTACAACAAGATGTGTCAAAATGGATGGAAATTCCTGCATCCAAAGTAATATTCCAATTGGGAAAAACGATTTACAATAGCTTTGTTCCAGCACAGTTCTAAATCAGTTCGGAATTATACTGCTCATGCACTCTTGCTACAGGTCATGCGCTAACAGCGAAATTTTTCCATGCAGTTTGATGATACCCTGTAGTTGCTACAAATGCTAAGCATTGACTCTTTTGATTCCAAAATAGTTTCTTTTATTTTAGGTAAATCTTTCCTTCACATTTTCACGAAAGTTAGTCATTATAAATTGTTTGTAAATATGTATTGTGATATTTTTAGGAAAGAGCAAAGTAGGAGCAAAAACGACTGCAGCTGAAGCAGCTATAAAACACATTGTATTGAAAAAAATCTCTGCATTTAACCAGAGTGCCTTAAGCGGCACACTGACAGAAGATGGACAACCTGGAGAATTTATGAATGAGAATGTTGAAAAAATGGATGAAGGCAATGCAGCATCCGAAGAACAAGAACAAGTATCTTGGTCTCACATTGCAAGTTTCGCAATTCATAAACTATTTTCAAGTTGGGATGAAGACGGCAACATAACAGATTTGGTGAGAATTGTGTTAGAAATTTTGGTAATGGCTTAGAACTTAGCATAATATTCTTATACAGCTTTCTAGATCGAGTTCTCCTGGAGTAATTGGATTTGATTCTTTACCTAAAAGAAGTGGATCTTCCATGTCTGGCTTCCAAGTCCTTGAACAGAGACCAGCAAAGAAAATACCTGAAAATGCTGTCCTTATGAATCCGATTATGCTTTTAAATCAAATGCATCCAAATGCAAAGTACGAAGAAATTGCAAAAACTGGTAATCCACCTCATATTCAATTCACCATCAAATGCACTGTCCTAGACCAAGAATTTGTGGGTGTTGGTAAGTAACAATTATTGTATTTGTTTGTATTAATAACTTGTCAACCGACAAATCTCAACTTTTCTCTATTGTTTGACAGCTTCTGCTTGTGCGATTTTTAAGTTGTCAGTTGACAATTATATTGTACAAATTTTCGTTCGCTCATTGAACAAACATTTTGTTGAATTATAATTATAGGTCGTAATAAGAAAGCAGCTCGTAAGCAGGCAGCATTTGCTGCATGTACTCAAGTTCTCGGAATACAATATCCACCAGAAGTTTTGGATGACAGTGCTTCAGCACCGCCACAAATACCAATGGACACGCTATAAGTTATATTTTAAACTCTTGGTGTATCTCATATTATTTACTTAGGTAATACATTTTGCGCACGTAGAAAGTAAAAATTTTAAGTTTTCTATGTATAGAAGAGTTCGGATTCATAAAATTGTTATTTCAAGAGAGTTAGAACTATTTGCTCTTAACCATATCAATTATTGGTTCCTTGTTCACATTTAAAAGCAAACATTCTCTTACGATAATGAAGTGTTGGAATATTTGTTGACTAAATCATGGGCTTACAAGCAAAAAGCACTTGAATTTTAAAGTTCAAATTAAAATATACTTTTATTTTGAAATACCTGATGTGTAATAAAAAACCAAAGGTAACGAATTTAAAATTTTTATTTGCTGCCTTTTGTTTGTACGGCCACCGAATTGATATTTTTATTTCATATTTCTACAAAACGATTAGTAAAAAATTTTGCATTAAGCACAATGCAATTGTACATGAATTTTGCTTTTACATTTAAAATCAGGGTTTGATATATATCCGATATATATCATAAAAATCCGATTTTTTCAAAACCTGTTTAAAATATTTACTTTTTTATTATTGTACTTTCAAAGTAGAACCTGAATTTCATTTATAATTAATGAATTATTTCATTAAAAGGCTTTTCTTGTGAAGTTACTAGAATGTATTTACATGTTCAATAAATTAGGAATTTGTATAATTGTTTTTATTTAAATAAACTACGCTAGATTGTACGTTGTGATTTTATTTTTACTAAAACAACGGATTCTATAAAAGGAAAAGGAAATTAGGAATGTGTGTAATTGTTTTTATTTAAATAAAAACCACGCTAGATTGTACGTTGTGATTTTATTTTTACTAAAACAACGGATTCTATACAAGGAAAAGGCTATGTATTTGGGATATTTTCTGTAATTTGATTTTCTGTATCGACTCCGAAATATATTACTTTACTTCTACGACATGCCCAGCTCATTCGTTGTGAACTAAATGCGACTCCCACGTCACCTTTTCTTGAAAGCACAATTGCACCTAAAAATTTAATATGAAGTGCAAAAATGAATGACATTTGCTAAAAAAAAAAAATTACCTCCTGTATTGTTTAAACGTAGAAACATATACATCAACCATTTTTGTGTTGCCTCTAATGGTGTTAGACCTTGTTCTATAGATTTTATAATCGAGTGGGCCAGAGAAACTTTCATTATGCTTTCTCCATGACCTACAAAATTTTTAACTTTTTTTAAATAGTCGAATTTTCTGGATTACAAATGACCTGTAGTGGAAACTGCCCCTATATTGTCGTCTGCATAAGTACCTGCACCAACTTTTGAAGAATCACTACCTCTTCCAATCATCTTTCTATTCAATCCTCCAGTCGACGTACCAGCTGCCAAATGGCCTTCACCATCCAGTGCAACAGCACCAACAGTCCCCGTTTCAGACTGTCCAAACACATTATACTTTTCGTAAGTTTCTTTTGCGTTTTGGGTTACTAAACTTCCGGCAGGTAAAATTGGTATGCCTTGATCCTTTGCGAATTTGTTTGCACCATGCCCCGCTAGCAACACATGAGGTGTCTGCTCCATAACTAAACGGGCCAAACTGCAATTTTTGGTTCATTTATTTTGTTGATCGTTTCAACCTCGAGGTACCTTATTGGATGTGCGATATCCTTCACCACGCTGACTCCACCACAGTTGAGATCTGAACCTGCCATTATGCTGGCATCCATTTCGACTTCACCAATCTCATTTAAGACTGAGCCGTAGCCTAACAGTTAAAATGAAAAACATAAAACGTGAAATAGAAGAAACGATTTACCTGCATTAAATTCCTCATTGTCTTCCATATACCGGATGGCAGTTTCCACAGCATTCACAACACTTCCTGTTTGTAGTAAAGCATCATAGCCATCGTTTGCTGCTTTTTTTACACCTTGAATCATGTGATGAACTTTGCTGTCCGATATGTAACCGGCTCCGCCATGTACTACAATTGTCGGTTCTAATTTGCAACTAGGTTTTTCTTTAATAAGTAAATAAATGATAAAAAATACGATTTCAAGCCTCACCCAATTTCTAATGTTCTAACAACCAAGTTGGATAGTGTGGAAGGCTTTAAGAATGACATATTCATTAAGACAAACTGAAATTCACTCGTCAAATTCACAACTTACTCAGACAAATATGGTAATAATTAAAAAACGCCTGCATAATAGCAATATTTGAAATAGATAATTTATTCTTCAAAAATACATCATATACAAGGGCTTTCATAATTGTAATCATCTAACATCTTGTGCGTTCTCATATGTGTTCTTAATTTATCTTTCCGGCTGAACATTTTGTCACAGATTTCACAAATAAACGGTTTCTCGCCGGTATGTGTTCTTTGATGCAAGCACAATTTATCCTTCCTGCTGAAGCTTTTGTTGCATTTTGAACATTTGTACGGCTTTTCTCCGGTGTGAATTCGAGCATGCCTCGTCAACTTGTCTTTTGCCTTGAAACCCCTGCCGCATGTATCACACCTCCAAACTTTTTCTTTGTCGTCGAAGGAATGAAAAATATTATTTTCATTGTCATCCATATCCTTGTCGGAACTTTTTACTTCTACAGTGCACTCTGGAATCCTTGATAAAAGGAAATCAACGTCATCGCTTGGGGATTTCTCTTTAAACCTGTAAATGAAATGTATTTCAATATCAATGTACCTACTGGAGGAACAAAACATTTGTTTGTTTGCAATTTATTCATTTACCAATTTCATTTAATCTATCTACCTATGTATTTTTATAATAAAAAACATTTACACAGTCTATTATTTACCAATATCTTTTTGATACGATTTACTGTAATTTAATAAGAATGATAAAATATATCTGTGGAAAACAAATACTTTGCCAAATCAGATCCTAGTCTGATTTAGCACCGATTATGTTCACATTGTGGATGAAACACGTGTTCACTCTTAAAAGTATTCATAAGAGGAGACCTGATGCTTTATGCGAATTTCTGCCTTCAATTTGGTTACTTAAACAAGAACATTTTAAGGAAATTGCTTGCAACTAATTTAATTTTTCTTTTTTTAATAAATCACATTGCTAAAATGAGCACACATGTAGTGACTCAAGTTCAATTTAGATGTATTAACAGTATGTTAAAAAAAAGGTTTCACGAGGCTATCTTTAGCACACGCACTCAAATTTGGGTAAGTGTAGGAAAAGAAAAGAGAGGTGGAAGTTATGAAACTCTAAGAAAAAACATGAGACTGTAAGAAATGCGATAAGGGCACACATTCAATGATTTCCAAGGGTGGAATCATATTATTTCCACAAAAATACATCTGGGGAATATCTTCACTCTGATTTTACACTCACAAAAATCTACACATAAGGTGCTTTCCTTTTGCCACAAATCTCATCTTAGGTCATACAAACGTCGTTCCTTTTAGCACGAACAAGTGAGTTTCTTGAACTGAGATTTCGACCTCCCTCCTTGCCGTACGTTACAAATAAAATTTATTGATTAGCATACAAAGAAGGCAAGTATAGGATCACCTGATTAAACTTTAAACGCATTTGTTGAACCAGACATAACCACAAAATAAAAAATACATTAAAAATCACTTTCCGATCTGTTTCAATATTACTGAGACTGACTGCTGTGATAAATTGTAATTTATTATCATTGGTTTGTTTTTACCTTGGGCACACAAGCACTTCTTGGTTTTAATGGTTAAGGATACAAATTGTAGATATAACGATATAAGTAACCTTATGCGCATGTCCAGGAATTTTAATGATTTTTCGGGCAAACAGCGGATTACCGCCAGGGCCAGGGAGTGGGAGTGGGCACTTAAACTCCGGTTTTTGGGACGTCGAAAATTGCTCCACCTGACCGCCATGAACATTTACTATTTCCACATCATTAATAGATTGTTAATAGCTGGTTAATAGAATAGTAAAGAAGTTCAATTGAGGTCGCGGCGTCGAGTGGCAATGCACACTTCTGGGTGCCGTTTCTAATTCAACATTTCAATCCGAAAACTGTTTCGACCTCGAAATCTTGCATTGAAAAGCAATGCAAAATTTCAACATCGAAACAGTTTTCGAGTCGAAATGTTGCATTAGAATCGGCGCCGTGGTTTGTCATACCATGTCGCAATTAATAAAAACGTATCGTGAGCACGTGAGGTTATTCGATTTTTGTTTTCCCGGGAGTGTTTTTTTAATTTCTTTGTTTTGTGTTAAATTAAACATAAACATGCAAGTGTCTTATAATTATAGTGTATTATTAGTGTATTAATAAGTGTATTATTAGTGTATTAATAAGTGTATTATAGTTATAGTTTTTGTATTGTACATTCAATATTCTCCGATTGCTGGAAGTATTCCTTAGTCACTCCCTTGCCAAAAATTTCAAGTCCCAAAGAATTCAAAGATAGACCGATTTCCATATTACCTTCATTCTCAAAAATTTTTGAAAAAATCATTGCTGAGCAGCTCGGAGATCATCTTTCAAAATTTAATATTTTGTCGGAAAATCAATCCGGTTTTTGCTTGGGATATAGCTGCAATACTGCGCTACTAAAAATAACAGATGATATTCTGAGAGCCAATGATAATGGAAAATTAACAGCTTTAGTCACCTTGGATTAGTATTAGTTCAAGGCGTTTCACACTATTGACCATAATACCTTATTTGCACTTCTGCATTTTATAGGTTTAAGTGAGAATGCAATCAATTTAATTAAAAGCTACTTAACTTTTCGAAAACAATTGGTTCACTACTTATATTCTGTGTCTAAATCTTTACCACTGACTTTTGGTGTCCCACAAGGTTCAATATTAGGGCCTATTTTGTTTTTAATTTACACGTCACAATTACCCTCCGTATTAAAGTATTATGCTTCCCATTTTTATGCTGATGATTCTCAAATATATTTTTCATTTTACCTTAGTGACTCTGAGCAAGCTTGTGAGTTTGTAAACAATGACCTTGCTGCCATTTACCAATACTCTCTTCAGCATAAATTTGTTTTAAATCCAAAGAAGTCATCAGCTATAGGCGTTTGATTTTAAGATCGCAGCGCTACCGCAGATAAATCTGAACCTCTGTAAGCTAATCAGAATTTTTGTAATGCACGTGTTTAAGTGCGTACCAATACAAATCTACAATTCATTTAATGTAAATATCACATATAAAACAATCCTGATACATCATATACTCGGAATCGACGCCAAAACACGAGATGTTATGTAGCATACAAGGGTTTGTTTAGTTGACACCAGGTGGAGAACGCTTAGCTGCAAACTCCTATACTATTCGGTAGATATAACTTTAAAAATGATTTAAAGTTGATTTTGTGATTTAAAAAATGATGTTATTAAGAATATGAAAATAAAAATCGGAAATAACTGTATTAAACTGACCGATAAATTAAAAAATTTAGGAGTCATTTTAGACTCTAATCTCAAATTCACTAATCACATTTCAAAACTATTTCAACAAGCTTACATGAATTTAAAAGTTATTTACCTTAACAGGCATTGCTTAGATCAGAAAACGAAAATTCACTTATGTAATTCCTTAGTTTTAATTAAGCCGGACTCAGACGACTGGTGTACTTGGCGAATATACCAATATTGGTATACTTGGCAAATGTACCAGCTCATAAAGGCCATTTTACGCAAAGGCGCTCACACGACGTGTACAATTTTTTTTTAAATACGCCAGCGAATTTATACATTGTTGGCGGAATAGATAGAAGAGTGCTGGCCATCATGGATAGCGGTCATTCTGAAAATGTTGTCCCTTGTGCAGCTTTTTTAGTAATAATTTGTGGATATTATTTAAAAGTAAAAAAATCAAGAAATTCAAATACCACTTCATTAGACCACTCCATTTAATTTTTTTATAATTATTAATAAACACTTTACCTTTTCTATCCGCTTATCAATACAGAATGAATAGTAGTTGCAAAGCAATACACAATTATATTAACAACTCGTGTGAGCGCAACCACAAGTATGAACTTGTCAAGTCGACCAATAATTGTGATCCCTTTGACTTGTGCCATTTTTACCGACAGACGATGGGAAATTGACCAGTACTCACCAGTGACAAATAATTGTACAAGTAATCCACTCACACGGCATGGCAAGTATACGCCATTAACAAATATTGGCCAAGTACACCAGTTTATATTATTAAATTAGATATCAAATTATATACTACCAGCATCTGCCATACTTATATAATCTAATTACGTACCGAATTGATGTACATAAATTAAATTTACGATACAAAGGATTGCTAACTCCACCGCTTCTTAAGTCTCAAAATTTTAAACGCTCTTTCAGTTATTGTATCGTGAATTTCTTCAATAAGTGATTGGCTATAAAAAATTTAAATATTTTACTGGTATAAGTTGTGCTTGTGTGAGTACTGCCGAGTTTTGGCCGAAAGATTTTGATTGATTAATTGTCGATTGAAAACTGGCGCAGCGTCAACTATAAATGCACATAACTTTTATACAAATGTTGCACAACCGAATTTCTTGCAAAATATGAAAGAGAACATTCAAATCTATCGATCTAAGGTACTCCCGAGTTTTGGCCGGAAGATTTTGATTGATTAATTGTCGATTGAAAACTGATGCAGCGTCAACTATAAATTTTCTTCAATTTAATGATTTTTCTTAGTCTATTAAGAGATTGGCAATAAAAATGTTAAATATTTTACTGGTATAAGTTGTGCTTGTGTGTTTGCTTTTCATTTGTTACTCGCTTTCGCAAATATTATAAATTTTCATAAATATCTAAAATGTTGTATAATACTACAGTCGAAACTCCATAACTAGAATCTCAAGGGACCGGAAAATTACTTCGAGTTATAAAAATTTCAAGTTAAAGAACGAGATTTCAGTTATACACAATGTGCAGGGACATCAGTAAATTTCGACTTACAGAAAATTTCGAGTTTGGAGGTTCAAGGTGTAGAGCTGCGACTGTATTAATAAATAAATAGATTTTATTTATTTTTAATCTAATTGTAATTTATTTATGCAGGACTTAAACATTTCTCGTGTACAAAATTTAGGGATATACGTTTTTATTAGAAGAATGAATCCTTTACATTTAACGATTATTTGTTTATGGAACAATGAGTTCTGTATCATAACTTTCCCCAAGAAACGACAATTTTACGACGAACGTGCAATAATTGAGATTTCAAAATACGACAATATTGAGTTGCATCAAAATTAGAACAAGTATAATTTGACTAAAAGCTCTGGAAATCATGGACAAGTTTTTTAATTCGCATTTTGCTGTGATAGATGTAGACAGTAATTTAAAAAATTGAACAGAAATCCATCTGTTAGATTATAATCGATTTAGGCGATATAGGAATGTATTATCCATTCACGTTCTTTTTGCATTCTAGCAGGCCATGTTTTTTTTCGTTAGGTTACGTGCATATATTTTGATAGAACTCAAAATGTGACAAACGTAAATTTCTGACACTTTAACGTCAGTCCCATCGACTATAATGCTTCTTATACTCTACGATGGCATGAAGAAAGCAAAATAATTGCATTAAAACAAATAATTACTTGTGACATTTGCAATACTAAGTCAAAATGCTCAAAATCATCAATGTTTTTTGGCGTCAGTTTTCAAAAATATAACCATCATATTATAACGGAACACATTCACTTGAAGGTACCAACAAAAATGTCACCCTAACACGGCCTACTCTGAACGCAAAAAGAACGTGAATGAATAATAGTGATAAAGTGACAAGTTGTCACTAAATTCTTGCACAATATAAATCGATTATAATCTAATAGGAGTAGTATTTTTGACTAACTGCTCCAGAACACTCTGAGATTAGTTGTCTTTTATCTGCAACTGCAATCAGTTCACTTTTACCCTGGATCACATATTCATTTTAAGTTTATCTATTTTATTTGTTGAAGTGATCTAATCCAAAGTGACCCAGATCACTTCCCCCCTCACTGCTGTAAATAAAAGACCTATTATCTCCATCCTCTGTTGTTACATGAAGTTAAAACAAGATGGAAATACACTGAGAGTGTTCTAGAGGAGTCAATCGAAAACGCTATAACAAAAATGGATATTTGTCTAGTCTTTTAAATTAACACTTCTAAACTGTTACCCAACATAAAACTTTACATGATTTAAATTCCCTAAACAAATAAATTTTATATTCCAATACTTACATTAAAAAATATCTTACTTGTTATCATTATCGACTTCAGCCATAAAATGTGAAAATACTGCTCCAAATCCTGCTCCATCATGAGCGTATTTAATAATAACATCGATTTCTTCAAGTACGATTCGTTTGAGAGCTGCGTTTGCTTCTTGCTCGCCGCCATTCTGTGTGGTACGTCGCACAACGTCTTCTAAGTCAATGTACTTCTTAGCTTGCGAAGAGTTGTTAATCAAATAGTCATTTAAGGTTTTCTCAGTTTCTAAACATCTCTGTCGAAATTCATATGCTAACCTGAGGGCATCGTAGCAAGACTGACATATCACGTGATTTTCAAGAACGTCGATAACCTGTAAATGTTAACAGGAATTTTATGGATGAAAACTGTAAAAATTGTTTTAATAAAAAGCTAACAAACCATTTCTGGTACGCAAAATAAAATTTTTTCCTGTCTTGTCACTGGTTCACTCGTTGAATCTATTGCATCTATAGCGTAGTACAACGAGTCTTCTATGACTACTAGGCATGTTCTGCAAATTCGTGCCATTTTTTATGTATAAATTAAAGTATTTACAAAACACATTTAAATTATTATGAATTATTGGTAATTTCTTCAGCGCGCGATATTTTGGTATTCATCAGAGTTGCAACACCTTAACAACAGCACTAAAAATCATTTGTTCTAACAATTAAGTATACCTAATGTCACCTGTATTTAAGCATTTTTCTAACTTGAAACGTTAAGTGAAGGAGTCTAATAAGAGGCGCAGCCGCGTGTATTCTTTCGTAGTTGGACAGGATCCGAGATGGGATCCAAGATTAGTTTGGTCGCAAACCCCTCTATTTAAAATGCTAGGATCCGATCTGTGGATCCGATATTTCTTAGTCGAGAACTTATTATTATTCGACGTCCTGCGTTGTCTATTTAAGGTTTAAATTACGCGAAATGTTCCCTCCCTTCCAATAATGAATTCCGATATTCTTTCCAACATTTTGATATTGATTTATTTTAGAAATTACGTACGTTGATACGGGATAGCAGCACCAGAAAGTTGACAGCGGCGAGCAGAGGGACACCCCCATAGACAAATAGGTATAAGACAGCTCATTCCCATGCTTTGACACTGGCAATGAGTGAACAGTGGCGGTGACGCGGGCGGTTCTACCGAACTATTCAAATAGCGCCACTTTTAAAATATTGCTTCCATTCAGAATTTTATTTTATCATTTAATTTAATGTCAAGAAAAATATAATGATAAGAAATTTAATTTGAAAATATGCAAAGAGTAACCACAGCAATAATATTATAACTTTGGTTAATGCTTAATCATTTTCAGATTAAATTTCTTATCAATATATTTTTCACGACATTAAATTAAATGGCATTATGGCAAAAAACGTTGATTTCCATGTTTTAGGACGGTGATTTTAGAAAACACTAAAAAATTATGGAAACAAATTTATTACAATGTTAATTTACATATTTAGCAAATCCTTAAGACTAAAGACGTTAGTCTAATAAATCTAAACTAAGGCTTTATCATTGCCATACATACAAAAGAGACGATATGAAATCAAATTCGTATCAATTTATTTGCATTATGAATATTGAGCAATCAGTATAAAATTAATGTGTTTTGCTATTTTTATATAAAGAAATCAGTACCATATTCAAATGTATGAAATGATAAGAACAAAAGCAACGGTTTATGAATATTATTGCTTAATAATAACATTGTAGTACAATATTGAAGGAACTAACAATATTGATAGTTGTAGGAACTAACTAATGCAGAAGGAATTAACAATATTGTTAGGTCCTTCTGCATTTACAATAAAAAAACAATACAATAGCCAATTTAATAATGCAACATTTTAGAAAACATTATACATATACAGTTTCTTAAATTACAACTGTTCAACTATCAACCAAAATATATACACTATGTACTCAAAAGTGTACAAGGGACAATCACACAAGGAATACTTAACCACAGGTCGAAAACTAAATTATTATATTAAGGAAAAAATATCTGAACAAAAACAGAGATCCGTTTGTATATTGCTACCAGCATTGGCCCAGATCATAATCGTTTCACTAGCTACTTGAAACACCTCCAAACAAATTTTTAAACTAGACGTATGAATCTGTTTAGAAATTAAATACGTAATGAATACATACGAAAATGTAATTGCCCCTTTGACATTTTTGAGTAGTGTACTTACAATACAAAGTTTACAAATGTAGTATTTTTCATATTTTGATTTGCTTTGAATCACAAACGATCTTTGCTTATCTTCCGTGAATTTATGCAAAATACAATTACATACAATATTAAAAAATTTGCTTGTAATACTTACTTTATGAACGTCACAATTACTGAAAGAAATATCTACATGCTCATATAAGACTTCAAGAATATTTTGTTTGATATTATTAATATGGGGATGATTTTCTAAGCATTTGTGAATTATATCATAAGCAAAGGTTACACATTGAATCATGCTATCGTGGCAGTAAAACAACTTTAAATTTGTGGGATCGTTTTCTTTGAAACTAATAAAATTGTGTACCATTTCAATACTGTCACTTTTAAAGCACGATGAACATTTTTCACAACCTGTCCTTAATTTTTTCATAAAGAATCCACAAACATATGCTGTACTTTCGGCATCAAAAGAATTACGATCAATACTAATGTTAACCATATTAAGTAATTCAGATGTTACAACGGGTGGTGTATGAATATTACTTGCAGCTCCCAAAAAATCTTTTAATTTAATCAACATTTGACATTCATCATCTTCGCAATTTTTCGCCAACGTTTTACATGATGATAAATTATTGACTATTGCAGTTTTCATATAACTTAAGAATTGATGTGGAGTCGGATTAATGTTGGCTGCACCGTATTGACGCACCGTACTGAAATATTATTTAAATATTATATGGCTATCATTAAATGATATAATTAACTCAGTTACCTAAAGAAATTCTCTAATGGATCTTGTTGTACGCATCTAGTCTTCAATATACCTTGCTCACTTTGGAAATAGTGAGCATACAACCCTTTCATGGAGTTCATCGTGAAGATGAGGCCCTTGATACAACGAGGAGCTTTGCATTGGACGCCATTTTTGAAAAACTTCCAATTTTCGAGCTTTGGAATAATGTTATTCCAAAACTTAATATGCCCACTTGAGCGACTTATCGCACGTTTCAGAGGTTTTCCTACAAAATCAAAACACAGTTTGTTAATATGAACACAACACCTTAAATTTTCGTAGATTACCTGGGAAATCTCTAATATTACGACTATTCAATGAATCAAAAATAGAGTCCATGAGATGTGCAAATTCTGCAGTATATATTGCCTCTATCATTCGATTCTATCGATGCTGCCACTATTGAACTGAAAATCTGGGCAGTAAATGAAACTTTCATTTTAACAAAACTTATATTTAATTTGAAATGTAACGGTTTAATTTTCCTCATTGCTAAAAAAAACAAAATCCAATAATAAGATAACGATAACACAGGCCAACCATGAAAAAACTTTTTTTATAAAGTTGGCTCCCCTTTATGTTTTTTGACGTGCTGAATCGGAAAATGAACTTTAAAATACCACAGGACGTAAAGTTTCCTCGAATGTTTACTTTACGTTATTTATGCATTGTAAGCGTATAATACCTTGGTCTCGACACCTAATTAGTAGTAAATGCTCACAGTGCACTTTAGATTAATAAGTAAAACACTGTTCATATTCAAATTTATACTGCCATTGTAATAATAAAATGTTAAATTTTTAAATTATACTCTGATAATAAATTACGTACCTTTAAATCTTAACTATCATATTACTATTATACTATCATACCCAACAAAAGATAAAGATTGCGAAAAATTGATACGTGGTAGAAAAAAACTGATTGAAAATTTGGATTCAGCACACCAAAATACATAAGAAACAGGTTGAACTTTGAAAAAAGCTTTTAAAAAATATTTATTGGTTGGCCTGTGTAATTAATGATTTTATGTATCCACCTTGAAAGCGTCTGGTCAAGTCAATTTTGTATGCTTCTTCAATGTGTACCCACTTGGCTACCTTATTGATATCAAAATGAATAATCATATTGATGTAATGTATTCCGGATGTTCTTGATAATATAGGGATATGAATATTTTTCTTCCACTAATTACGATATGATGTCCTCCGTCATTTGTACTATTAACTAATTGGCTTACTGCCGCTACATTCGTAGTCCCTAAAAATAAATACGTGTAATGTTTTACATTCTGAACACAACAATTTAAAATTGACTTTTACCTTGGTCACAAACACAACCAACTACATGAATGTTTCTTTCAATTAAACAGGACAAAATATCAATTAATAATTTCTTCACAGAAACGGTTTTAATTTAATCTTTTGCGAAATAAAAAGCTATAGATTGCTTCCACTATCCAGATAATGATGACAGCTTAAAAACTAATGCATGGTTTGCTTCTTGGTTGGATCTTCCTAAATGTCCAAGATCTACATATCCAACAATTTTATCATGCGCCTTATCATAGGTTAATGTTTTAATGCTATTTCGTCGAATAATAAGACACATTGTTTCAATTCTTCTGAACAGCGAGCCTATCTTTTTTCTAAACTTATGATAATGTGCATATTAATTCATACTGTTAAGGGAATGTCCTGTAATAATCTTTGTAATGTTGATCTCGATGGTAAGTTTAATAATGCAAAAATTTTGTCATCCCGGTTCCATGAAGGTTTATCCTTTTTAAAATTTCTGAACTGACTTCTAATTAAATTTGCCGTAACATTATTAAAATTTTGTTCCAACTTCCGAAAAACGTCAGTGTAACTGGCACGAGATAACATTTTTAAAGTGTTGCGTGATTTCTGTAATTGTGATTTTAATTTGCATATCCTTCCCTTTTGCACCGTATATTCTTTGTACAAGACCTTCTTGCGAGGTGATCAAATATTGAACCTTTTCACCAAACTTCCTCAAAATAGATTTGCGTGCTGTAAATAATAAAAATAAAATTACAATTCTGTGTCAATATTGCTACTAGTCAATAAAAAAATTATAATTAAAGCTGGTTCTTGTCCGATGAAAATTGTATCACAAACTCTTTTAAACGGACACTAAATGGCGCATAAACACTTAACGTTTCGCAGTCGTTCGACAGCTTCGTTAGAAGTGAAAAATATATTTTTCGAACTGTCGAACGACTGCGAAACGTTAAGTGTTTATGCGCCATTTAGTGTTCATTTAAAAGGGTTTGTGATACAATTTTCATCGGACAAGAACCAGCTTTAATAAAATTAATGCTAATTCAACTATGCGAAAAGCGCATTTCGACAAGATCGTGACCCTATAATTATTTCTGATTATCTATAAGTTATTTTACTAAGAACTAATATACCACAAAATGATTAATCAAATGAATTGATTACAAATGTACAAATGCGCGCCAACACCACTTCTACTCAGTACGGGGCTTTTATATGCTTTCCAAAGATGAATGAAGCTTCCTACAACTTTTTGTAGATTTTAGTTAATTCCCTTGCCGTTCGTAAAAACGCTCCCATCGCTATGGAAATTGGTTACAGATCACTAAATTTTTACGAATTATTTACGCAAGATAGAGACTCAAAATTTCCTATTATAATAATCTCACTATATACAGGTTGAGGCAAAAAAAAAACGCCTACGCGAATAGCGTCGGTGTTTATTGTCGTATTTGAGCGGTCAAAAAATCAAACAAAATGGCAGAAAAAACTCAGCTGTTAACTTTTGTTTTTTAAATCTTTAAATGCAATGGTATGATTACTGTAATCAATATCGAAAGAACTTTTTTTTCTGCGATCAATGATGTGCCGCAACAAACACTTATTTTTCAAAACAATAGAAAACAATAAAAAGAAATAAATTAATTATTTACATGAAATGTCGTAATAAACAGTTGGTGAACAATAAATAGAGAGTTTTAGCAATTTTTACGATATGGATAACGTTTACGCTAAATGCTGTAAAAAGACTAACGCGCTTGCTTATATATTTGTGAGCATGCGCATTAAGAGTTTTGTAGCATTTAGCGTACACGTTATCTATATCGTAAAAATTGCTAAAACTCTCTAATGATACATGTTTTACGGTAAATAGTGTAGTATCTATAAGTACTTCCTCATAGGCAAAAAAATTACGATAACTTTCAAATTCTTTTTTGTTGTTTTTTTCTATTGTTTTGAAAAATAAGTGTTTGTTGCAGCACATCATTGAACGCAAAAAAAAACGTTCTTTCGAAATTTATTACAGTAATCATACCATTGTATTTAAAAAACAAAAGTTGACAGCTGTCATGCAGCTGTCTTAAATGTATTAAAGACGGTGTGGTATTTTGTAGAGTTTTTTCTGCCATTTCATTTGATTTTTTGACCGCTCAAATACGACAGTAAACACCGACGCTATTCGCGTAAGCGTTTTTTTGGACTCAACCTGTATATTTAAATATTTTCAATTCAATAGCAAATCAGTATTTTAGGAAATGTAATTTGTGTGGTTGTAAATTATGAACTTACCTTATACGAAAGATAGCTACTGCTTTGATAAAATCATAATTATTGGCTGCCAATGTCAGGAAACGTAGTTATGTAACAGAATTTTTGGTATTTCGGAGAGACGTCAAAAAAATGTCCGAAATTTTCTGTCCGCAACTGTACATTTTGTTTTTTATTTGGTAATTTAAATGGAATTTTACCAGTTTACATCCTTGATGATGTCTGTGGTAGAAAGTCAAAAGAGCATAGGTCACATTTTCTGTAAAACGGAGTTATGTACGTAAATGTATTCAAAAATGAAATTTGTGAATATTTCGTCCGTTTTGATCGCCCGAATGTGAAATACTATAATGAATAACTATAGTTAAACCCTTATGTTGGACGAAATATTCACAAATTTTATTTTTGAATACATTCAAGTCCATAACTCCGGTTTGCAGAAAATGTGACTTTTTGCCCTTTTAACTGCCTACCACAGTATGTTAACTACGTAATTGTCTCTTCTGGCATTAATAAAAAATCGAACGCATTAATTTTTAAAACTACATTAATGTATTAGTAATAGAGATCGTGTTCTGAAATTCCATTAATAAATAAGCAAATAGTTATATTACACTAACAGAAACATTTTTGAAAAACGTCATAAGCTAGTTTCTTCAGCCGAAAAATGATTAAAAAAAGTAATTTCACCTTAGTAGAGAATTACGAATTATTTAGAAATATTTACATTTATAGACAATATGTATAATTAGATTTAGAAATTCTCGGCATTGGGGTACGAGACAGAATATTACGAACAATATTCAATTTCGACGAAGTAATTTTTTTAATTTAATACATGCACAATGCTATTGCGTACTAAAGATGAGTATTACCGGAAAATGTTGTTTCTAGGTTTCATCTAAGTATGTTACAATTAACTAACATGACACTTACACATTACATACTTTAAATTATTTTCATTAAGATATGGTCAAAACACTAGCACTCACATATTGCCTGTAATTAACCACAAAATAAGAGGTTCTGTGTATAAAATTCAAAATAATAAAATTTTGAAAATATGCATCCAGCATTACACATGTGCATTACAGATGTCGACATCTCACATTAGTCAGGATGGGTCAGGATATTCAGACACAGGTATTGCAGTGACACCTATTTTCTATAAGTCGATTATTTTCGTCTGAAAACACCATCATCAGCGCCCCCTTTGTGGGTACGCCCAACTATATTCACGTTGCCAATTCCGTAATCGCTATGGGATGTCTTATATTTGTCTATGGACACCCCTCTTTCCCCACTAACAAGTTGTGTCAACGTGCAAACGGGAACGCAAATTTGCATAAGGCTTGCGTATCTTTATATTTCTTCAATCAACGCTTGAAATGAAATCTAATATTGTATATTATATCTTATGGCCGTTTTACACTATGTTAATATTTGATACAAAGTGAGTGAGAAGTGCCAATTCAACCAATCAGAATTCACTGTGGTAGCTTATCTCTCTCACTTTGTACCAAAAAATGTTATAATGTAAAACAGCCTTTAGATCAAAGGAAATATTTTTTCAATATATTTATGGCTGAAAAATTTAAAAAGCTTCAAATTGTTTTGCGCTTCGATTCAACTGAATCCCCGAATTCCATCCTTGAATTCGCGCCAAACTGTCGAAAGCAAAGAAGCAAACGATCGCATTCGTAGAATCACGGATTTATTAAGTATAGAAACAGCATCCCGTAGTAAAACCACAGCAAAACATTGAAGTCACAAGGACCAATAGCGTACTGTCTCATCAGGGGAATGTTTCATTGAATTTTTATAGGTTTACTAAATAATAAGTTATTATTAATAACATAAAAAGTTTTATTTTCATGAATTAAATAATTTCTTTAATTAATTACTGAAAGTCTCAGTTATAGATACCATTAAATGCATTTTTTAGCTTCTAAAAAATATATTAAAATTATTTTCTGAAATAACCAGTATAAGGCCCAGTTTTACAATCATGAATAAGAACGGAATAACTGTTCGCCAAATATCCTTTAATGTTCCTCCATATCTACGTCACGTTATACCAATAATAATGCTTATCCGACGATTGTAAAATCGGGCCTAAGTAGCATACATATTTAACTTTCTCATCAAGAAGTCTTTCCCAGTGTCCATTCTTTTTAAAAACAAAATTTTTCTGCATTCTTTTGTTTTATATAAATCACGGCTTACACTAAAGTTAATGTAAATAAATTTGTTGCCTACCTATAATGTCATTATTTTAAAAGATAATGGCCCGTATTCTCATCTTATGAGTAAAGTCGTCATCAACTAAAGTCGTGATTAAAATAAGCAAGAAACGATATAGCTTTATGTCAATGTAATGTGTAAGAGAGGAGGGCGTTGCCATGGGGAAATAATCACGTTATTAAATTAAACATGAGGTAAGAATACGGCCCAATACCAATAAACTATACATATATTTTTGAAAAGCAAAAGAAATACTCTTTTTAGAGATGTCAAAGCCAACTATGACTTCCATTAAAAATAGAGGTTGGGTTTGTATCTCGTCTAATCTGAACTTTTTATGTGATCTACGTTAAATGTCGAATAAAAATGTCTTTATCATTTTTTGATATCTTTAAAAATAGAAAAGTTATTTGCATTTGAAATTTTGATGAATTTCTCGTTTTTCAACTACCACGGAAACATTAAGAAATAGCAAATTTTTGATTGAAACTTTCAAATCAGCATGAGTTGGACCCAATATTGCCTGTGCTCAGTTTCTTTCTATTTCCGTTATTAACGGAGAAACATAAATATAGAAAACCATCGAAAATGGGACACTTGTAGAAATTCATTTTCTATATGTAGAAACAAGCAATTAATATTAATTTATAATTTCTGAAAATATATTATGTATTTCGGCACCCCAGGCAGTCGCTAGTCTAGCTCGCTCTTTATTCGGGCCTGTGTTAAATATTGATTTGTAAAGTTATTATTATTATGAAGAACTTGAATATTAATTTTAAAATGAATCAACATCTACTTGAGTAGATACATTTAAACATTAAGACTTTATTTTTTCATCACTAATTTATAAATGTTCTGCAGTCTTTAAGAACATGAAAAGCAATGCATTTAAGTATAATTATTTATTCCATTTGGTGCATAATGTACTAACCAAAGCACTGATAACGTTTGATGACTTAAATGTGATAAATAAAGTTATGGAGATAGGATGAGAAAGACAACATTTTATAGAGAATTTCTTTTAATTGCAGTGAAACAAACAATGGTACAACCTTTAAAAAATATAATAGGTTCACTTAATAATAAAAATCAACAAATAAATATACACACGTTGGTTCACCTAAGTGAAAAAGAAATATTTTCGAAATCTAAATTTATAAAGCAACAACTAAGCTCTATCTTATTTATGTTTTGAATAAAAGAAAATTATTTACAATATTTAAAATCGTAACAAAAAAAAAGTAATTTTCTACACCTACTTAAAATATAGTACTTTTCAATTATTATTGTTATTCATTTTATCTACCGTCTAGTATTTGTACCGATGACTGAATTATTAGCGTAACATTAAATTTTTAGGACTCTGATACAGAAATAGAGTGGAAAATTTACTTCATCACAAGATTTAAACTTTATTTCAAAAATACTTTGCCAATTCAAAACGTTTGTTTAACTTCTTTTCGTGATTCGTGCGTTTACGATCGATCATTGCTAAACTATATTAAAATATAAATATGGCATTCTTTTATTTTTATTACATCACAAAATAGCCTCGAATTTTAAGTATGAAATTGCAAATTTTTACATTCCTTATTACATCTGACTCGAATTCTCCAATTTAAAGATACGTGTTCGTCCCCGTTTCTGCTTATCTACTTGCTCAGAAATAAAACTATTTCGTCAACTTACATAATAGCTTGTTGAAGTTTTATCACTGGCTAATAAGGCCATAAATTAAAAAAGTCTAACTGAAACTACGCGACGCTTTGAGATTTGTGCAACATTTTCTATCATTGTTGTGATGAATTGAGGTAAATAAAAAATCACCACATCAATAATAGTGTTTATTAATTTTTTAGCATTATATAATTTTTATTGTATACATATAGGAAAAACGATCTTAATTCAAAATTTAACAATGGTTTGGCTGAATGGCCCTTGTTAAAAAAAATGTAATTAAACAATTACTGTAAATATGCCAGCTATTGTGCAATAATTGTTCAATTCAACATAAAATGCTACTACAGCCCGTCAAGTAATTATAAAATGGAACTAAAAGAACAGTGAATGACACAATGTCGTAAAACAGGATATATATGTGAAAGCAATGTTCTGCCAGAACAACTAGTTAATTTGGATTGCACTGTTCTACGACACAGTGTGAAATCAACTTGGACAAAGCTTTATGAAATATCAAGTTTCGCCCTCGTAAAATCTCAACGTGCACAAGAATTTACTTATGCAACCGGATTGTATAAATTAATTTCCTATGTTGTAGATTGAAGTACGAAGTTTAATTAATCTTCACAATCACATACAAATACTGTACTTACCACTTACTTGGTATAAAAATACATGCAGTACAAAATGATAAAAAACGTACGTACATATATAAAGTACAAGCATTCTAGAGAAATGAGATTCAACTTTTTCATTCCATATTACAAAATTACAAAGGGAAAAAATTAATTGTATAAAATAGTTTACTTTAAACATACTTGCACAATTATAAGATGTTCAGTTAATTTAGCATTAATAATAAAATAACAAATGTTGCTAAAATGTAACAAAAGTCCCTCAATGAACTAAAAATCTTTTCTAAGATAAAAAGGAAAGGATTCTCTGAATATCCATTTAAATTTTTCGTCAAGCGGAACCTCTTATTCAAACGAAACCTGATATTTCAAGTCGGTTCATAGTTAAAGTCTATTCTGTTTCATACTGCTGCTCAGAACGTGGTCTCTTAATATCCGGCTCTTGTAAACTATCTTGATTTTCGCCACTACTAACAGGACTGTCCATATTTTGATCATCCGTTGCATGTCTTTTCAAATCTAAGCCAGCATTGTTATAATTGCTACCACTGCAAAGAAAAAACAATTAAAAATGGGACTTTTCTCAATATAATTTACAAACAAAAAATTACTTTGTAGGTAACTAACCTGTAGGGAGAGTAATTAGTTGCTTGCACGATAACGGGTTGAGGAGAGAAAGCAGCAGGAGATAATGATCTTTCCTCTATAACGGCACCTTGGCTTCCTAAATGGTACTTTTCTGAAAATTAAGATAAAAGTATTTTTTTATTTAACTCTTTGTTTTTGTGTTTAAGATTTACAGTTGACTTACCTTCTCGATGATGTTCTTGTCCATTCGAAGAACCCTGTCCATGATCTGGTTCGCCTCGATGAGGCAATAGTAACCTAGCTTTTGTACTCCCCACCAGCGCAGACATTTGCTGATGGCCAATCATACCACCTGAGCCCGGATATCCCACACTGGTATTCCCTGGACTACCAGGTGCAGACTGACTAATTTCTAACATGTGTTCAGGAGCTGGAGAACCTTCTCGCGACAAGCATTCCGGGGTCATAAGTCCTGACATGCTGACATGACTCGGAGATGCAGGTGCACTTCTGAAATTTAATCATCAAGGAATACTAAAATTCCTTCATTTCTTTTTGCTTTTATTACCTTGAACTCAAACCAAACGGCGCTCTAAAACAAGGCACGCCTCTTTGCCGTCGCCTCCTAAATGCTTGCTCTATTAATTTTGATTCTGACTGAGGATCTATCCGCCAAAAACTGCCTTTTCCCGGCTCTTCCTGGCTTCTAGGCACCTGGATCAAAACATAAATAGAATAGATCTTTTAAGTAAACTAAGGGTTATTCGTACCTTAATAAAATATCGGTTCAAACTAAGGTTGTGCCTTATAGAGTTTTGCCAGCCCTTATCTGCGGTTCGGTAGTACGGATAGTTTTTAGTGATGTAGCTATAAATGCCTGACAGAGTCAGTTGTTTATCAGGTGCACTTGCAATTGCCTGAACTATCAATTGTGCATACGAGTACGGTGGTTTGGAGTCATCTTTGCTACTACTTGCACCATAACCGTCGTTAATTACTACTGGAGGTATCTACAATAACATTTCAATTGAAGATGCAATAAAATCAAATTTGTATTTGGAGTAAGTACTAGTATTAGTAAAAATGATTTCAAAAGGCATTGTTTTCGAATATTGTACAATCAAACTATTACATAAGCATAGAAGTTGTCAGCAATCTGTTCCTGATCAACTTCCCAAGAGACAGCATAGGGTTTCAGTTTACTTATAATTTGCTGAAAATAATCGTTTATTCAGTCAAGTTTTTATCTATTTATACATATATTTATCAACAAACTAGTACAAATTTTGAATAAAACCATCTCAAATACTTTTTGCCTATATTTCAAGAACAAGCTAAAGAATTTGACTTTGTCAATATAAAGTAAAAATGATGTAACTTTTCTTCCAAATGACTAAATCTGTAACTTTTAAATTTCAATAGATCTCTGCAGTGTACAATCAATTTTAAACATAATATTTTCTTTAAAAAAAATAATTAAAAAATACTTAAAGCAATAAAATAATTGTTGTTCTTCAACTTGTACAACCAATTAGCGATGTTAAATTTAAATATGTTAATTCATAGCTTTCGACATAGTTATTCAATAAATTCATAAGTAAACAACTTGTTTATAATTCTAGAATTCTAATGAGTTGCTACAGTTCTATTTGCGAAATATTTCTTTTTGAAATTTTTCAGTTATAGATTTAAAGTGAAATTTAAAAAAGAATGCAAACGTACAGAGCTTCCATTTGATGTGGCTTGCCTATAATGATCAGGACTATGGCTGGATTGCATATGATGACTATCATCACTCCTATGTGCTACTTGTGCAGCGTAGGCTGCTACCATTTGCAAATCGGCCGATACATTTCTATGGCTACCTAAAACACATTATTTGTTTATCACAAAAATCTTCCACATTATATTATTTTTTTTATATATTATATTATATTTATGGGTTTTACCTCTAGGACTAGCTGGGCAACTATTGGCAGCACTGAGCGTACCAGTTGGTGATGGGAACGGACTGCTGTAAGTGTCTGAGTCAGGGATATTTATCCTCAAAGGAGGCAGGTAGCTTCCGGAGTTTGATCCTCCACCGGACCTGTCTCGTACCCTCACCGGTGAAACTTCTCTGACTTTTGGAGGTGGTTCGCTATTCTCATCAACCAAAGATTGAAACGATAGTCGTATATTTGTACTTGGAAACCTAAATGTGCACCTGTAAAAAATAAATTAATTAATCTTCATTATTGTGTCGTATAATATTTTGATGTTAACAAATTGAAAATTGAACATTTTTTAATGTTTATAATATATTAGTATTGCCATTAAACTTATTAATATGTATATTCAGCAATGAATAAAGTGTTTTAAAAATAACATTTTGCGTCATATTGTCTTGCCATAAGTTGGTTTAGCTTTGATTGTTCTAATTTTTTTATTTAGATTTAAAGAAGTAAATATTCGAGAGCAGTATTTGTGCTAACGTTTACTTATTCTTCCAGTCTACAAATATATTTTTGAAAGACTCGCCTTAAATGTCCAGAAAATCAAATTCTAAAATAAGTGTTACCATTAAGGTAACATTAAAATTAAACAGTACTGCTAAGCACTTTTTGGTCTTCTCGATTGCATATACATATATTTTTTAAATTCTGACAAACTTAAGTGGAATTTATTTCACCAAAATTATCACATTTTGCCTTACTACCATACCCATTGGAAATTGATTAGCAAAACATAGGGTTATCTAATTTGAAAAGCAGTTTTTTTAGAAATCTTGCAATTTTAGTAAATTTGTAACACTTATTAAAATAAGTAATGATAACATTTAGGAAAGTTAAAACGAAGTGATTGTTAATCACTTTTTCTTAATTTCAGTGGTCAATATCACTGAAATTATAATTATTTATCAAATTCAGTGTTGCCAACTTAAGGGACAAATCCATTATTAAGGATTTCTCAAATCGTGTTAAGAATTAACTCATTTTAAATCGTGACCCCTTAAAAATGTAAATAGGCAACCCTTTCTACTTCCGCGATTTTTGCACATTATGAAAACGTGAAATTACATGAAACATGAAGGACATATGGGAAAAGAAAACAAAGTACATGCGTCAAAACGTTACGAAGGATACTTATGTTAGTTTCAAAACAGAAGGAAGGGACTATAAATTTGAGAAAGAAATGAGCTTCGAATACCTTGGAATGACATTAACATTAACTATGTATAGACGAAAGTTTAGAAGTCCAAAAGAGAAATTACAAAAGGTAGTAAGACAGTAGGTGCTACGAGCAAAATATTCAAGGCCAAGAAGATTTCTAGAGCTGCAAAATTAAGAATATATAATTACAATCGTGAATCGTACGATCCTCTGTGACTTACGCATGCGAGATATGGGCAATGACGAAACAGATGGAATTAAAACTGGAAATATGGGAGAGAAGGGTGTTAAGAAAAGTTTTAGGAGAAGTAAAGACGGACGACGGAAAGTGGAGGCGAATGGGACACCATACATAACAGCATACATAAGAGCTCAGAGAGAGTAAGGAACAGACATGCAAGAAGGGTGTTGGAGGAAGAGACTGGTGGAAAAATGAAGAAGGGACGACCAAAAAAGAGGTGGCTGGATGCTGTTGTGACTGATGTGAGAAGAACAGGAGTTGAGGATTGGAGAAGCAGAGCTAAGGATAGAGACGGATGGAGAAGAGTTGTGCTAAAAGCTAAAAGTTAAGGAGCTGTGAAATAACGGAAAATAATAGTAGTCATGGCCTTCAAGGCCTGCAGAGCTGAAATATATCTGTACCTTAGAGGTAAAGAATCGTATCTCCAGTTTTTGGTTAAATGCCTTTACATATTTCTTTTTCGGTAGAGCATGTTACTGCCAGTTGTAATGTAAAACATGTTAGTTAAATTAGGTACTTAATAAAATAATCCAGAGGTTACATTGCTATTTTATTTCATTATTGTAAAAAAAATACTACATTTTAAAACTTCAAATTTCGTTTTCTCTAAATCTATGATAATGGAGATACGATTTTTTACCTCTGAGGTACAGATATATATCATCTCTTGCCATGAAATCTGGAGGTCATGTCTTAGCTTAAGTGAAAAGTTTTTACAGTAAAGCTAAGACATGCCGTCCAAATTCCATGGCAAGAGTTGATAATTTTTTTTTTAAATCACTCGGTAGAAAACAAACGGAAATTGTCTTATCGATAATTCGATAATTTCTGTTATCTAAAATAAAATAACAAAGACAGACTTGATGATTGTCTCATAAGACGCAGTCTCGTGAAAATGTGAAATGTAGTAGGCTGTGGCAAAAACTATTACTTTCGTAATAATAGATCTGTTACTATATACTAAATTCTATTAGGCTTTTACGAAATTGTCGAACCTATTAATATTTTTACCAAATACATAATTACGTCAAAAACATTTTAAATCCTTTAACGACAAAAAAATGTGGTTGATTTAACGTCATTATTTATGATAATGTTTAAAATATCATGCCCGGCACTTCTGTGCGTAAAAGCTAAAAATTTTGGTAGTTAGTAGTTTAAAATAATTTATATAAGGGCAAAATTGGCAAATTTATTGGCCAAGCTGGAGGTATATTATGAGGTCTGTTTAGCGTCGCTAAAATGTCAGTGCGCATTTTCAGTACAATTTCTAACAGTTATGTACTGTTGCTAGAATAGACCTATGATTTTGTCATAATTATGACGGCGTCATCTATTACTATAATCTTTTAGGAAACTAAAGCCACAGCTTTACAGCGTACACTGTGATCAGCAATGATTGAATGTGCCGCTCTAGAATATTTTTTTATTGGCCACACGGCGCTGTGCACAAATTATTATTGATATAGGCTGAGAGATATAAGAAGTCCACGATCGGATTAAGTACCGGCTCTGAAATAGATACAGTCTTGTTCCGGGAGGCGGAGCCTCTGTTTTACACGCAGCAGTCTCTCACTCTGTTTTACTTGTTTGTAAGATAAAGATACCACGTAAACGTATTCTCCAATTTCTTAAGAATAGTGGCATTTCATTCTAGCAACGTTACCATTGGGCAGACGTTAATGAAGGGGAGACTTAATCCGATCGTGGACTTCTTATATCTCTCAGCCTATATCTTTGTAAATAGTAAAAATCATTTAGTCGTCAGTAGTAGTCATTTATTGTTGATCATAGTCTGTATTTCTGTGAAAATTCACTAGTAAATAAGTTGAAAATTAAAACTGTGTTGATGTATACATATATCTTTTTAGAATTTTTCCAAATTACTTTATTATTACTAGATATTATGACCTGTGCATTTTTTTGTTAAAATATTAAATTCAATTCGTTACTTTTAATTTGAATTTTGGGTTTTGAAAGTTAATACATTTCATTTTAGGCGGCGTAGCAGGGAACTTAGGATGATACCGTGTGATCTTTAAAATTTCATGCCTAATCGGCTGACTTTTTCAACAAGACAAACTCAAGAAAAACGTAGGACGCAGCTTATTACAGATAATGGCGTTTATACTATTGTATATTTTGATACATTTTATTTAATTCAAAGTTCAAGTAAAGGCGTTCTGAGGAAAGCTTGATAAAATCATAAACGTAAGTTTAATCTTGGAATGTACTAATTTTTGATTTGATAATAACAGAGAAAATAAATAATTAGTAAAGCGAAGTTAAAAAGCAACTGTCAAGAAATGTAGGCGCATTTAATCCATGTCATATGTCCATTGTTAACAAAAATTTTATTTCACAGCATTCCATATGTGTAGAATGGTAGAATTTTTTCGGACGTCTAGGAAAAATGCTTTTCCGATTTTTTCCGCGGTGTAATTACTATGTACTAAGGCCGCTTCACATGATGCAATTTGTATTGCAGGAAGACGCAATATCTATTGTGCGCATGCGCACAATGAAAGTTTGACATCAGCTGCTGCAAGATTTCTTGCATTATGCTGTACTTTTTGTTGCCATGCAGAATGTTTTGAGGGATTTTAACATTACTTTTGATACTGCCAACAAGAAATTTCGTTTTAATTTACGTTTTAAGTGCACAGTACCGGATTGAAATATTTAATTTTTGTTATGCTGACAGCTGATAATACACGTGCAATGCAACATAACTTGTCATAGGTAAAGTGACGAGCAATATGCAGCAATGTTTCTTGCACTGTGTAAAGTCTGCTTAGGCAGTTAACTAACATGATATACATATGGGGGGGGGGGGGGGTTGGATCAGTATACGTATCGGAGATTTTACCATATTTTGCTTTAGAAAGTGGTATTTCTAAATACGCCACTTTAATCACACAATTTTAAAAATATTAACTTGGAATAAAAATAAAATTGGGAACTAACAATTCAAAAATTGTTTAATAACCAATCGTTCCGGAACTCTCTCTATATTTATAATATACCTAGTGATTCACACTACAGTTACAATAAGATCAATTTGACACTACAAAGTATACTTCCATAATTTAACATAATTACATAACATAATTAACATAACAAGTATTTATGAGATAATAAAAAAAAATACGCCATTACACTACCAAAATTAATTTTTATTTATGAGTCTAACAATGATAAAATAAAATTTTATGTCAGAATTTATTATTTCTTCTGAAGAACATATATGGTGATTCAAAATTGTCTCCCAGATACGTTTAGGGTGAATAGAACATAAAAAAATAACATCACCTTTATATTATTTTCCAAAAGTCAATAATAAGGGAGTTCTAATCCCCTTAAAGAGGGGTGGAACGTATTGTTTTTTTGGTATGCCGACCGATCGATCGACAAGTCAAAGATCTTTTGTATAGCCTACCTCTTTCGAACCTTCGTCAAACAGCCTTGCGGCTTTCGTCATGTCATATCATTTCGTCCTATATTTTCTTAACTCAAATCTATATTATTTAAAAGAAAGGAAGAATATAACAGGCGCTCTCGTCTTTTTATGAATATTCGTCATTTATCAAATTTATCATCGAACATGACAACAAGATCAAACATCTCTTTTTCCGTCATAAGCTAACCATACACGAGCATTCATTCCCACCGGAATCGTGCAGTGCAATCGTGAAGGAAAGAACGTGTGTCAGTGAAGTATGTACGAGATGAGTTAGCCAACATTCTTACTTCCTTCGGGAATCATGTTAGGGATGTTCCGACCTTCCTCACCGACACGATAAATACTCAGTTTCGTGTAGACTTATTTATACTTTCACCATTTCCACGATTCAGTTTGTGTTAATGGGGTTAGAACAGGATTTGTTTCGTTTCAATTTCTTGAAGGGAAAGATTGTCGAAAGAAAGAATGGCATGAATGAATGCTGGTGTATGGCTAGCTATAGTTTGAAAACGATGACTTATCACTTTTCAAACATCTAAGCTAGTCTGTATGGATCTTTAAAAAACGTGCACGTGTAAATGTTTATCGATTAATTCGAACTGATTGTGTTAATTTTTTGATCAAGGACGAAAGACAATATTATTAACACTCTCCTAGCATCTGCGAATCCGTACACGTGTAGATGATGCTTGATTCGCGACGTAGCCGACAATTCAAAACAAACATGTCGGGCACCGATTCACTGATAAATAAAACGTGTAATCGTGGGCATATTATCTACAGCACCGTAACTTACTTCTTAATAACGGAAAGTGGTTATTAATAGTCTCGCATCGTTTGTTTACGGCGAAATCAATAAATAAGTAGTAGTATTTAAGTCGGCCGCGTTGCCGTCGATGATTAAAAAGCACAATTCTTGATACATTTAACCTTTGTTAGTATTTTATGGTGACCTTGTGGGTTTATTTACAAACAGATACAAAAATATAACGTGATCTCTCTTTCAATGACCAAGGCGACTTGCCTAAATGTTTCGTTCTACGTATCTATTCCACACTGCTTCTATTCTATATTTTTATCTACAATATAAGTTGCTTTTATCTATTATTTCTACTGTAAACAATGTACCCTTCATATGTCATCATATTTGTTGACAAAATCATCTTGAAGCGTTTTTCAAGAAATATGCGCAACACATTTTTCAAAAAAGAAAAACTTCCACGAAATCTGCTGAAATTAAATATGACTTTCTTTGACGGCTTGTCAAAAATAATCATTTCAAATGTAATGCTAAAGCTGTAGCAACACAATGCTACAGCACGTGCTTTCTGAAGGAGAGAAGGGTTTTGCAATCGCAAAATTAGGAGATTGTTGGTCGCTTCTTCTATTCTGTTATTTCAATTCCAATACTTTATTATCTTGCTGTTCTTAAAATATAACCAAACAATCTGACATTTGGTTAAATGTCTTTAGTGTCAAAATTGGGGAAAAAGCCTGTTCTACAAAACTATAATTTAGAGAAATTCGGGCTACTTGATAAAAAATCGTGCGAAATTTTAAGGCCGCGATAGTACATTAAAAATTAAAAAAAACCAATAAAATGGTACGTCTATACAGGGTCGCTGATATGTATGGAAACGGTCCATTATTTCTTAAAATAAGATAGCTAACGAAAAATGTTAAATACCAAAGTTTTAGTGTTTTTTCAAATCTATTACAGTGAAAAAAAATTAAGTATATACGATCAGTCAAAAAGTCATAGGAAAACAATGTTACTTTTTTTAAATGGAACACCTGTATATTACGCGATATTAAAGTTCTTCTCAAAATTCTAAAAAAACATATTCCTTACAACATATTAAATGTAAATTTTAGTTTTAAATATGTTACGAATTTTATGAAACGCACTGTATGTAGAAGCACCTTCACGAAATTTCAATTCAATAAAACAAAAACAAGTGACGAGCATTACAAACTTCAAAGTCAAACGTGTTCTTATTTGATGTCCTTTTTTTCGTTTGTATATCTCGACGTTTTCGTCAATTAATTTAGGTTTAATAATTAGTTTCAATTATGTAGAACTGCAGATGCACGTGATGACATCTCTCGGCAAAAAAATCAAACTAAAATATAACTTGCTTTTCTAGAAATATACACTATAAAACTAATAGTTTGGTACAAAATTTAAAGTCACCTGTGCTCATACTTCTTATAAGATCAATTAAATAAACTACGTGCCAATAAAAATGCACCACCCAGAAGGGGTATGTTACAAGATTAAAATTTTCACAGTTTATTTCTCTTAGATAAAGAAGTAATTGATTTCACTTTGGAAAAAAATAACAGAATTAAGGGAAAACATTTAATAATGTGTCACGTCACCTCGTTTAACAATACATTCCCTAACACGCCGGGGCATGCTCCGAATAAGATGATCGATGTCTTCTTGAGGTATCTCATCCCAAGCTTGCTGTAGGTGACAACGCAGCTCCTCACAACTGTTTGCTTCTTGATGAATACGTCTTAAATGTCGATCCATATTATCCCACACTATTCGATGGGATTCAAATCCGGAGAACGAGTTGGTCAAGGAAAAATTTCTACCTCTGCTTGTTGCAGAAAGTTCCTACAAATTTGTGCGATATGGGGTTGGGCATTATATTGCTGGAAAACTACTTCGCCGTGTTCGTTTATCAGAGATAACAGAACAGGTCTTAAGATCTCGTCGATATATCGATGCGCATTTAATCTGCCTCTGATGAATGCAATACGGGTTCTGTACCCGATGTCTATGGAACCCCATTCCATAACACTTGATGTTATGCCGCCGTGGTCTCGTACAGCGAACTCCACATTGTGTCTCTCTCCACGGAACCTTCTCATCATTACACGACGATAATTTTGCCACAGACAAAATCGGGATTCGTCACTGAACATGACTTGATCCCATTCAATGATCAACTGCTGCCCTTCTTGGCACCATTGAAGTCTGACTGCCTTATGCAATTGTGTTAGTGAAAGACGTGGACACGTCCGGTAGGAGTGAAGACCAAACAATGCAATACGTCGGTAAATGGTTCGACTAGACACCCTTTGTCTTAGACCCCTTATCCGATCCACTCCAATTGCAGCTGAAGGGCGAAAGCTACCTCTTAAAGCCAGTTGATGGAGACGCCGACCTTCACGTTCAATAGTTCTTCCGGGACGCCCACTTCCTGGTCGACGGTATTGGATACCTTCCTCAGACCATGATGTCCATGTCCATGTTTAATCGTCGCGCTATTTCACGGAACGAGAAACCCGCTTCGTGCATGCCGACAATTCGCCCCCTTTCAAAGTCGGACAGTTGCTGAAAACGCTGTCTTCTGACAATTCTAGGCATCGTTAACGATCAACACTTTATGTTTTTGCAGAAAATGACACACCAGTTTAAAAAATTACGGATAACAAAAGCCAGACAACTCTCACAAAAACCGAAGTTTCTCGTTTTTTAATTCTCACGTTTTTATCATCGACTCCTAAGTTGTGGATAGTTATTTGGTAAAAATATCGACCTTGTAACCCTTCCGGGTGGTGTATTTTTATTGGCACGTAGTTTATAAAAAAATTATATTAATAAAAATTCAGGAAAATAAATCACTCATAAAAAATACATCTCTATTCGTTAGTTTTATTTCGTCCCAATTTCTCTTGACTTTCAAATATGTAATGCGCATGATATAAAAGCAAACATTTAAATGATTTGTAACGGGTTCATCTCTGCAGAAAATTCAAACTAGAACTACTCCACCCCCTCCGCCCATTCCGTTGCAAAATTACTTAGAAAGTTAGGGAAGTCTTAAATTATGAGGTAACTACAAATTTTTTGAGTAATTGTTTTATTGGATAAAAAAACTAGACTAATTTCAAATATGAAAATTTTGACTTACACCATTATGTGTCTCATATACAGGATGCTCGGATTTCGTAGGGACAACATGGGTAACTTTTGTATTTGAAGAGATAGAGAGATGGTTAAATTAGCAAAAAGGTGCAGGTTCGATAGCTCATTAAGAATCCATTTTCAAATTGTACTTGTCATGGCCATCTTGGTTAAAATTAAAAAATATATATATATAATTTGTTTTATTTGCCGTAACTTTTTTTTACTTAAGATATTTAGATGCGGTTTGAACTAATTTGCAGTACTTGAGGCATTTAACAGTATTGATGGCAATACTATCCGTAAAGTCATTAATAGTGTTCAGAAACAGTACCAACTTTGCATTGCAATCGATGGTGGCTTATTTGAGTAATTTAATATTTATGTAATTGAATTTGGTTTTGTTTTGCCAATAAAAATATTTAAATTACCATACAAATTAATTCAAACAAAATAACAAAAAGTTACGGCAAATAAAAGGAATTATGAAATTTTGTTTTTTCTTTTTTTTATTTTAACCAAGTTGGCCATGCCAAGTAAAATTTTAAAATGTATTCTCAATGAGCTCTTGAACCCGCATCTTTTTACTAATTTAACCATCTCTCTATCTCTTCGAATAAAAAAGTTACCCATGTTGTCCCTACGAAATCCGGGCACCCTGTATGTACACCCCATATAGGAATACAAAACTTGGTTCAATCCCCTGAAAAATTTTAATTTTATAGTAAACGGTGTTTTTTTTAAATCTGACGTCGAAGTTGGCCATGAACATGTTATTGTGAACCATCAAAATATCAAAATGACGAAAAAACGATTTTATTCGAAAAGAAATCCAATTTCATTTTCAAAACAAAGCACCAGACAGTGACAGAGGTTTCAAAATTTGTGGTATGTGCAGAAAAATACTTTGATATGGCCAACTTCGACGTCAGATTAAAAAAAAAACACTCGATATAAGTAAACTGTATCAAAAATTAAATTGAATCAATAACTATTTGAAAAAATAGAATGTGTTCTATTTCCAAACCATATCTGCAACCCAAAATTTCTTGTTCCAAATATTTATTGTAAAAATTGAATTAAATATTATGTTTAATGAAGACGACATTCAAATGGACGTATGTAATAGTCTAAAACGGCCTTAAGATAAGGTTTGATTCAATGTAATTTTTGATGCAATGTACTGTGTAACACGATCAAATTTAGATTGTTTCAGAAATTTACCTAAATCTTGAAGTCTTACCTAAAAATAGGATAGTCTAAAACGGCCTTGAGGCGCGATAACATAAGGTCTGTTTGTTATCCTGCAATGGTGTACACTTCTTTTACGAGAATATACTTTAATGAAGCCTAAATTCATTGATAATGTGTTAATACGAATTATACTCATTCATACTGAAACCACACAAATACTTCAGGTTGCATTAAAGAGTATTTTGCGAAAAAGTATGCATTGGTATACACCAGTGCAGGATAACAAACACACCTAAAATCTTAAGATTCAACTGTAAATGATTTCTGCTCCAAGGTTTGAAAACCTAATGCAATATAACAGGATGGAACAGGAAAGTACTTGGAAATGCAAACCACAACAAAGATGGAAAGTCAGCCGACAACTGACAACAAGAATGCATACAGATAATTTTCTCACTATGTATATTTTTATATAACTATTTCTTTTTAACGTTCTTCGGATTACTATTGTTAAGAAGGTTCTTTTTTTGAAAGTCCTTTATTTAATAGTGATTTCGATAAATATCGACGTTTTTAAGTTATAGATAGCCGATCTAAAATGTGATATTGCACACTCCTAGTTATAAGTAATTACTAATTTTAATGTAAATTTTTATGTACCGTCAACGTCTTCCATAAAAATTAAAAAAATGTTATGCTTACTTAGACAGCGAATATACAGTGTGTCCATGGATATTCTGCAATAGTCCAATGACATATGATTTTGATATATTTTTCATTGTTTCTTTTGTTTTGTGTTTCCTTTATTAAAAAATTTAAACCGCAATTAAATTCATTTGGCCTTATACATTTTATTCAGGTACGTCAGTTTTCGAAATATTAAATCGGTTCCATACTTTTGCCCATCCCTGTACATACATCCCCCTTATGAAGTTTTCAATATGGAATCGTACATGCTAACCTTATATGTACTAGCGCTGACACTATAAAGATAACTAGAAGCAATAAAACTGTGCGAAATCCGACCTTACCTACGATGCATCAGTGCCAAGCAAATTTTCAATCGTTCTCTTTTAAAAGTCGATAATACAATAAGGAGACTTTTCTGTGTACCAGTCTTACAGTTTTGAAGGTTACATTGAATGTCGTCGTTTGGCTGAAATTATCACTAAGGCCCAGTTGTACAATTCCAGCTTAACTTTAAGCCAAAGCTTAAATCCTTAACAATTGTTGAAATAATCGTTGTCATGGGTTTAAGCTTCAGCTAAATTTAAGCTGGCGTTGTATATACAACTGGGCCTAAGTGAAATATGTACTGGATTTATTACTGAACCGGTCATCAAATCTTTAAATTTTCAATTCACTAAAAGTTGAAGTTTCAACAGAAAGTCTTCAGATCTAGTGTCAAAATACCTAAATTCACTACATTTTATAATAATTGTAGTTATTTCAGTTTATTAAGTTTGACATTTCAAATCTTTTCTTTACATTTTGACAGAAACATAACCTCAATAAAAGCCTGATTTACCAAATTTGTGTAAATATCAATGTCAAATTCTTGTCTGGATTTCATTGTCCGCTTCTGTATGTACATATTAAATAATTAACACTTTGATCTTGTAAATCTTTAAACATCTCGCTAGGCGTTGGAAATAACAGTCTGTTAGTGACATTTTATTACAGAATAAATAACCAACACTAGAAAAAAAATCATTCACTCAAAATGAGCACTTTTTAATTTTTAAAATATTTTAGGTGGATCGTTTTCAAAAAATCACCCTGTATAATGTTTAGATAAAACTTGAGCCATGTGGATCCAAAATTAGAAGATGGTTGGTCGCTACTTTTATTTTATTATTTCAGTTCTTCTACTGTTTTGCTGTTCTTAAAATATAACCAAACAATCTGACTTTTAGTTTTTGGTTACATATCCTTAATGGCAAAATTGAGGAAAGAACCTGTTCTACAATACTATAATTTAGAGATATTCTGGCTACTTGATGCGTGGGAAATTTTAAGGCCCCGATAGTACATACGTCATAATGTGTGTCACATTCTAACTTGAGCTTAAATTTAATCCTAGCTTAAATCTATCATGTAATCCAATAAATTCTAAGAATCTCCAAAATTTGACTACTTTTCGTTAATTAGTAATAGTAATTAATTTTACATAAACTCACTTTGATTCACAGAAGTCATTCAGCGTCCTGTAACTACACTAAAAAATTTCATGGTAAATTTACCTGAGTAATCATTGGTTATTTGTGGCCACTTCAATTTAGCATTTCATGGTAAAGCTACATGTACATATTTTTACAGTATTTTTACCATGATTAACAGTGGACACAAATAACCAATGATTATTCAGGTAAATTTACCATGAAATCTTTTACAGTGTAGCGCCAAGTGGCGATTTTTGCCGTTTTTTCGAGCACAAAAAATTAATGTAAAATCTTCAAGGCCAGTTAGAAATCGTTATTCATTTAACAGGCCATAATCAAAGGAATCAAAGCTGTTCTTTTAGAATTATATTTTGAGAATGGAAAATAGTAAATAGCAATAATTATATATTCTTGTACAAAATTTCAGGAGCATTTTTCGGCCGAAGCAGTCAATCATTCGGAGACATTAAATGTCAATGTTACTTTTCGAATTTAATAAAGAACTAAGACATACGGCTTTTTGTACCTGGTCAACATTGACTAATATTTTCGATCACGTTGTACTTGTAACGAGCAATGTTCAATAAAATGTCGTTCTTAACTTCATCTATATTTCATCTTTGACAAGTTGACGGCGGTTAACCTTGTGTCAACAAAACTAGAAAGCTCTTCAAAGTTTTTTGGAATATTTTGGCAGGTATTTTGTAAATTTCTGTGCAAAAATTGATGGAAATTGGACGGATTTTGTGATGCACATGTGATGAACAAAAATTATGACAATTTTTGTTCATCTTCTACTAGCGTGTAAAACCTATGAAAACTATTCAAAAATTGTCATAATTTTTGTTCACTTTTCGGGATGCGTTAAAACAATTTTTAGTAGGAAATAAACCACAAACTTCAAAAACAACAGTCTGTCAACAGAAAAATTTGATTACGGCGATTTCCAAATGTTTTGTTTCCAAAGCACAGGCACCTTTGATGATTTTGTAAAAATCAAAATACATATCTTCTTTATTTATTAATTTACGAAAAAACGACAAAGGACAATTTTAATTAAGTATTCTCTATCGATTGGTAATGTAATATATAGGGTGTTATATTATGTATGTTATACTATATAAAAAAGTGACTTTTTGACTTTATCTCAATTGTTTTTGACTGCGTCATTGTAATCAACGTGAAAAGTCCTACTAGTTTGTTAACCAAATTTGTAGCTTTTATAATAACAAAGTTGGCAATAGTGTCGACTTAAGTTTGAACAGACTGTATATTGCTTATAAAAAAATGTATGCGAAAATCTTAAAAACGATTGAGATGAAAAGTGACACAAAAATTTGAAATTAACATTATTTAACAATATTGTAACTACTTCTTACGGCTTCTCAAAGAAACTGTAAATCGATAGAAGGTGCATTCGACATAACGTTCGGTTCGGAGCGCTCGGGGTGTTCCTTTACCTCACTCTTACATGCACTGAAACGCAGTCGCTCTCCCTCACACTTCTGCTCAGAGCGTGCCCCGAGCGTAATGTCGAACGCACCCAGAGAGAAACGTTGAGAGGTTTGCGATTTTGAAGGTGTCTGTGAATTGTGAACAGATACAGCGAAACGTAAGCGTTTTTGAAGGTGTCCGTGAGAAGTACATGATTACTTTATTGTTAAACAAGAATCTAGTTTAATTATTTTATTATTATAAACTGTAATTACCATACACATCTGACTTGAGCAAAAATTTATGAAATCACCCCGGTGTAAATACATACAATAAAATGAAAAACAAACAAGTGAGAACCATTTAAAATCAATTCAATTGAAAAGCGAATTCTTTATAAAATCCAATGTTTACTGGAATTACGTTTCTATTTATAAACAAAGTCGATTTTGCGTAATGGATTTATACATTGCACTTACTTTGTATAACAAAGTCCCCTTATCTATTAAATACGTAAAATTAGTTAGATAAATGGTTTTTAAAGCAATTTCCACTGAGAGATTTGCTTTTTCCTGCACGTCCAATTTGAAATTTACTTTTAAATTAAACCTTTATTTCGTGCTTCTCTGATAAAAACGTAAGCACCATCAAACAGATAAGCTTAATTCAGTTCGCTTATTAAAACCGGAGAGCAACAACTGACAACTGAGTGTGCTGCTAAAAATCAACAAAAAAAAAAACAAAACTGAAATGCTGGCGCCAACGTCGATGATTTACGCAAGTGTCAGATTGCAGAAGATTACGTGTAACCATGATGTGACACGTAATTATTTGTCATGTATTATCACGGGAAAAAGTATATGCAACTGCTAGCGTATTAATTCTAACCTATAAGACGAATTTAGTCAAAAATCATAACCTATGATAATATACGACACGTTTTGGCCATGACGCCATGTTTAAGACCAATTTGTGACTCGTCATTGTCACAGCATTTAATTTCAATTTGTCATTTAAAAATTAAGTACAACTATTTAAGTAAGGAATATTTTTTGTATAATTCAAGTACGTTTTGTATAATTCCAGTACGTAGTCAGGCATGATTATGCATTCTATACGTATGTATGATTTGAAAGTATGAACTCGTCATACTAGTGACTAAACAAATTTCGTGAAGTTGATTATAAGATGACACAAAACGTGTTTATACTATTTACGACGACTTAGTAACTAAGTTCTGTCATAGATGTGTTTATTTTTAGATACAAGAAAACCGATTTGTATTTTGCATTATCAGTACGTGTAATCTGAACGTACACAAACATGTTGTTCATACGAGCATCGCTCACCATCCCTCCATTTTGGCCGTGCATTTTCGCCAACCACGTGGTCAAAATAACATAACGAAATGCGTACAGGAATGTTGCAATGTTTAGCCGTCAATACTAGTTTATTTGTATTTACAAGTATGGTAGTGCAACATGACACCTAAAACATCTGACATAAGGTTCAAAATAAATGACAGGCGAATAGGAAGTGCGAGATGGAAAACAATGACGTCACCAGCTCAATAAATTCTTCACATGGGTTTTGAAAACGATCGGAGATGTTTATTTATAATTCGACAAGAGGGTAGGTAGGTATTGATTTTGAGGTATATTTGAGGGTGATGCGTCAAAGCACAGTTCTGGAAAAAAACACGTGACGCAACTAGACACACCATGTGCTGTAACCTCAAGGCCTGCTACCATAAACATGCAAGTACTGGAAGTAGCAGACAATAACTGGGAACACACTTTTGTTTACATAACATAAACTTACGTCCTAGGCAACTGTATCGACGGTGCACCTTTTCTCTGAAACACGCCGTCGACAAAAACTCCGTTTTTACCATTACACAACATATAGAAGTACGGATGGTCAAAGAAAAGTTCTAAATGCTTGCGCGATATAAAGCTCGAATGGCCCATGTTCACGTCCACATCACCGCGCGAACTATTCCGGCCGATCGTGATACGATTTTGCCGTACCATGTACTCGAATTCCCGGCCTTCCAGACGCGCTATTGCTTCTCCTTTTTCCTCTGGGCTCCATTGCACCTTCGAAGGACTCGCCGGTGCCGACTTTAAGGCCAGTAAGGCCCATGCATCACTCTCAGAAGTCCTCGAGTACGTAGACATCGTGAACACGCACACCGCACTTTCTTACACCGCTAAACCCAGCCTCTATGTTTACCCACAAACTATAACGTGGGAGGCACCTGCAGACCTGTAAATGTATTGGCTGATTTCATAACAACTCGGTCGGTATCCTAAGTTTGTAAACACGTGAGAACAGACTTTATCCTGCTATCTTAGCGACACCAATCGTACAGTAGAATACGCAACATACAGCGCAACAGCTTTCGTTCAATGCAGTCGTGCACTATTTTGATTTAATATCGTCAGTAGCATGGAAACCTACACTCAACGCTACAAAGTCATGTTAAAAGTTTTGAATAATTAATAGATTTACAAAATAGCATTTAAATACCTAATAGCGCTTGTTTTTCTATTTGAATTTGAATATACCGCGTTGTAACAATAATTGCGTTCAGCAGAACTAAGCGCTATATGAGATACGTGTTGATCGTCGAGTTCAAGAACCGAAATTGAATGACGAATGAATAGATGCTACTTCAATAGCGAAAAGTGCTCGAAAAACTTAAATAATAACAGTACCACACATATACGAGTACTTTTATAAAAAGTAGGTTATGTTTATGTGAAACTGTTTACCGCTGAGATAGCGCATCCAATTCGTTGCCAACGAAAAAAAAAAAAAAAAAGACAGCGTGACATTTATTTGAACCAGTAAATTCTTGACTACTGGCTATTAAAATCTCATTTTTCATACAAAATGGACAGGTCCTGTTTTGCTAAAACGCTCCTCAGTTATTTACGTTTCTTCACGTAAAGAGAAATATGCTCTACAAAACACTAATTAATTTTTAGAATTCAAAACTGAGAAAACATTTGAAACTAGCTTTTTATTTTTAAAACAAAATATCTCATATTTCTTGTAAATATAATTTCCATGGAATAACTCTTGGATAAAAGAAACCCAAGTATTGTTTTTTCTAAAATTGTTATCATCTATCACTTAGATATTTGCCACTAAATAATATCTTTAAAATAAGACATTAATAAACATGTCAATAAGCAGGACTAAGTGGTCATGATAATTTATAATTTAGATTTTAACTCGTAATCGGATTCTAACTCAGATTCCACAAGTTCATTGAGAAGATAATGTGCTTCATCATAATATGGATTGGTTACTTCTCTTACTCTGTCCAGCCATGCACTTAGAACCGGTCTGCCTTTTCTTGGATTATAACCAGCAACTCCTACAACAAATTATTAGCATTAGTCATATCTCAACTACTCAACTATTAAAAGGCGATGTTAGTTTACTTGACTGCTGGATTTCACATGCAGCCCATATATCAGCTGCTGATATTTTATCGCCTGTGATGAACGGGCCTGGAGTGAGCCAAATCGTTTCGAATTGATTGTAACAGTCGGACATATTTTTCTCAAAAATTTTCAGCCTCTCTGGTGATGTAATTTTTCCGAAAAACCTTGGATGTAACCACTACATTAAAAATTGAAACGTTAATACTTTATATGTTAATGAAATTATGTGCTTTTGAAAACTTGGATTTATTTATCGTTTACAAATGAAATTTTCATAATACAGTTTTTTTTCCTAATTTTTTTTGTACATGTTACTAACATTTTGTTTCCAAATATAACATGTCAGTAACATTTTGCTAGCAACACTCTTTCATCTAGGTCACCTTCAAACCAATCTCTAAATATTCTGTATATTGATTAATGCATATATGGTTAAAAAAATAATTATAGTGCTGCTTAGCCTTATGTCCTGTAAATGTTAATAAACATATAGAAACTTACATTTCTTTGAAAGAATAAATTTGTCAATAATCTGGTATTGAGGTGCTGCCATTCTAAGTATTCATCAACTTTCGCTTGACTCTCAGGATCCTGAGGGTACCATTCTTCTGGCAATTTTTTTAAATTAGATAAATACCTCAGAATAGCTACACTGGAAAAATATTACACATTTAATTAGGATTAAATGAAATAGTCCTATTTAGACGTGAGCAGTATTTATTTAAAAACTTATATCTACAAAGGTTAATTTACATATAGTAATTTGCTGCAAACACTCAAATTCAACATCCTTGAGCGTAATGTATTTTATTGAAAAATATTTATAAATGAAATGTAGTAGAAACGTAAAGTTTACTAGTGTAACAGATCATTAGTATTACCTTTCTGTTAAAATGAATCCATCGTTGCTGATTGCAGGAAGTTTTTGAAATTTGGAAATCTTTCTGAATTCTTCCGTTAGGTTTTCTCGATTTCCTATGGAGATGTAGTGAATTTCAAACGGTATATTACATAGTTTGAGCAATATAAACAGCGACCTACAAGGCTGAGACATCAAATCTATATAAACTGTTAATGCCATTATGAAAACCAAAATGTTTTACACAACACCACAAGAAATTTAACTTAATTTTATAAGTTAATTAAAAATAAAAGTTTTTTGTTACTTTCATTAGTTCAAAGTTCAAATTAAAGAGGTTAAGAGGAAAAAATCACGAAAAAATGAAAGATGCGCCACCTAGTGATGGTAAGTAGAGCTACTTATATTTAATTTTAAATTCCAAAATAGGTAGGTCTGTTCCATTTGACAGAATTTCAAGTTTTGAACCGTTCAAATCATGCACAGTATGAAATTTATATTCAATTTTGTGCACAGTAAGATTTTGAACGGTTGAGAACTTGAAATCCTGACGAATGGAATGGATCTTATATAAACTTGAATAAGTAATTACCAATGAAAAGATTTCTGCATTTTGGTGGCATCATAAGATTTAAGACAGATATGTTAATGGCCGTGTTTCAAATTACTCGAACAGCCGTTCGAGCATTTATTTAACGCTCGAACGCTTGTTCGACCGACGCTCGACCGCTTGTTCCAGTAATTTTAAAACACTGCCAATATGACATTTTACATTTTGGCGCTAAATTGCTGACGTACATAAATCACAGTGACAATATAAAGTCTGGTACCAACCAAAATATATCTGGCAATTTAGTTTTTTGACAACATAAGGCATTTACGAAAATTCACCGGGTGTACACCGCATTAACCGAATGCTTTCGATTCAACCGGTTACTTTTGTACCGCGTTCGATAATTTACCACGTGTACCGAACTCATGCACCTGGTGCATAATTTGTGCATCGAGGAAAGTTAATGGCCGTGTTTTAAAATTACTCGAACAAGCGTTCGAGCGTTTGATTAATATGCAATTTCCTACCTAATTGAGCACTTGATTAAGGTAAGAAATCGCATGTTAAATATATGCTCGAACGGCTGTTCGCAGTGTTGCCAGGTGTGGCGCTTTAGCGCCAAAGTGGCGTCTTTGAGTGAACAAATTGCGCTTAAAAATTTCACTTTGGCGCTTGACGCTAAATGTGGCGCGTTTAAACAACAAATTTGGCGAATTTTGGCGCTTTGCAATTCTTAAAAAGCTACATATTGTCTGTTTCAAAATCAAAAAACCACCAACCTCGCAATTTACCCCGTGGATACAACCGGCAACGCTGTTGCATGTACCTGCTAGTGACAAATTTAGGGGGAAGAAAATTTCAACTGCGCAATTTAAAAGATTTATGTGTTTTTGCGATATCTAATAGCGTTTTCGATTCACGTGCACCGGTTGCACTCAGTGTAGTTGCATCTTCTTTTAACCTCGTGTAATAACACGAGATGAAGATACTCTGAGTGCGCACTAAAGTGGTCAATCGAAAACACTATAAGATTTAGGGCAAATTACATGTTACATGACATTTCAAATTTTGACGCAAAATTACTGACGTACGTTGCGGAATTAAAAAAAGCATACACTCAAAATGTCTTGCTGTGAACTTAACTTTGTTTGAAATATTTTCGACTTTTACGTCAAAATAATTGTCAAGGTGACATACCGACAGTAACATGCCGCATTTAACTGTTGCCCAAAAACCGCAAATAATTACACTAATTGGAGAAGGGTGGTCAGTAAGAAGATACATCTAGAGTTGTGAAAAGAAAATAACGTTGTGCGTTTGCTATGGCCTTCCAGAAGCCCAGATATCAACCCCATTGAACATGTGTGGGGTTATATCGTGAAGAAAATGTACGCCATTCATTTTAGACCTGCAAATGCACACGCATTATTAGATAAGATTGAAGAAATTGGGAATGAACTTTCCCCTGACTATATCGGTTCTTGTATTTATTCAATGCCTGAACGTTTGTAAAGTGTTGTGAGAAATAATGTGAAGCATTAGACATTAATTTGTTAAATATATTTATGTATGTTATTTTATCGTAAATGAATTCTCAGTTTAGTTTACTATTACCACAATCTATGGCTTTCTTGTCGACTCGTAAAAGTGAAAGTTGAATTATGCATTGTGTCATTTTAAGTCAGCATTTATGTCAATCTGACAGAGATCGATTTACACTACTCTAATATTGCAAAATATAACCTAAACGTCTAAAGACTTGTATGCTTTTTTTGATTCCGCAACCGTACATAAACTACAACGACCAGACCAGGGTTGCCACAAGCAGTTAAAATAATGTATATAATGAAAAGGACAGTCAAATAGTAATGAAAGGCAGGAACTTCAAAATAGTTAATCACAAGTTTTTGTATTTGTTTTACTAGTACTCTATGTACGTATGTAAATAGTTCTTAATTTTATGCCAATATTCAAATGGAGTAGGAAATAAGTTTAGTGCTAAATAAACTATAAAAATTAAAAAAAAATTCTTTAGGTAATTATAAAATTGCCACATTAATATTTAAAATTTATTAAAGAAAAATTAAAATGTAATTTCTTCTGTAACATCTGATTCATTCATTGTACAATTTGATTGCATTTGTGCTGCATTGGGCTTCGATAGAGATAAAAACCTACAAATATTTATAAAATATAGTTTTACAGGATTTTTCGGTTATTTATAGGAATAAAAGAAAACCGTTTTCGTGATCCAGTGCTACTTTTTCGAGAAAAATTCAATGGTGAAGACAAAAGTTAGCTACCTCGATTCGTTCGGGAAATATCAGCTGAAATATTGTGAAAAATAATTTTTCGTGAAAATTCGTTTTCGGCCGATATTTCCCTAGTAAATCCAAGTAGCTAACTTTTGTCTTCACCTCTCGAAAAAGTAGTACTGGGTAGGGATGCTCAAAACAGTTAAATGAATCAATTCAATCGAATCGATTGTGTGGAATCGATTCAGATGAATCGATTCAATACATACACATTACCAATTTCTATTCTTGAAATTAAAACTTATGTCGCAGCATCATATTTTATGGTTCCATTGCAATGTTTACAACGAACAGATTTGCTGTTATCAGTAATAAAATGCTTCCACATTTCACTTGTTTTAGAAGGCATTGTTCTTCACTCACACTCAAATACAACAATACAAGATACCTATATACCTACTGTTCAAGTGTGCAACGCAAATTTTTACTCGTTAATGGTCAAAGAAATTTCTGTAATTTGAAATGTTCTATTTTATGCCTTGTACTTTTGCTACCCGCAATTTTATCATTTTGAGTTATTGGCTGCCAGTAACTTATAGATGGCGCGGTGATGAAAAAATTGGTTGTATGTCCACACCTGTCCGATTCGATTCTTGAATCGATTCACACCATATTGAATCGATTCGATTCTTTCGATGCATCGCTTGCAAAGAATCGATTCAACTATAAATCGATTCGATTCTGAACATCCCTAGTACTGGGTTGCAAAAACGGTTTTCTTTTACTCCTATAAATAACCAAGAAACCCTGTAAAACCATCAAAAATAGTCCACCCGGTACTTACTTATCTATTGCAGAGTGTAAACGTCAAACCATAAAACCGATTGGGCCAAACTGACATAAGTAAATAGTAATTTCATGATGATCAATTTGAATGTTTCAAATTTTACCAAAACAAAACTGTGATATAACATGAATAAGCGATTTCTCGCGATATACTTAAATCGCTAAATGTATCATTAATTTAGTAATGAAATTTGCTTGTTTTAAACAATGTAGTAACGACGTAACGACAGCGACTAAATTGTAATGAAATCATTACAATTGTAACGATTGTGGCAACCCTGGACTAGACAACGACAATGTGAAGTACCAACTAAAATATATCTGGGAATTTTGTTTTTTGGCAACATAATTCAACAGGTTGTGGTTTTTTAATTTTGGAACGGACAATAAGCATATTTTATACAGTAGTTGAAGAATTCTTGATCTTCCATTTAGTAACTTAGATTATTCAATAACTTTTCATTCCTTTTTTCTCAGTAGTTGGTAGACGTGCATACGCATGACACATGACACTTAAACGTTTGATAGCTCTGTTTAAAATTACTTATAAAGGTGCTCGCGTCAAAAAAGTTCATAGACAAAATAACACATAATTTCACTTGTCTAAAAATATATTGCTAGAATTTAATAACAATATGTATTTAAAAATTATCGTATCTAAAGAAGAAGAACAATTGAACGAAATTATACAAATATTCCAGAAATATGAAATATAAAATAAGCAGATTGATCGATAAGTCAAAGAACTTTTATATAGCTACCTCTTTCTAAATTTCATGAAACGGCCTTGTAGCTTTTGTCATGCCATGTTATTTCGTCAGTCAGTGTTTTGTATGGTTTTATTGACGTAAAAAATATATATGTAGTTTGTTCTTGTAAGAATTTACGTTACGTTATTATACCGCGTGATTTTTTAAATTTTTTATCAACTCTTGCCATGGAATTTGGACGACATGTCTTAGCTTAAGTGAAAAGTACCTCATTGCACTTCTTTATGCTGTTTTACAGTAAAACTACGACATGCCGTCCAAATTAGTCGATGGGACTGACATTAAAGTGTCAGAAGTTTACATTTGTCACATTTTGAGTTCTATCAAAAATCATGTACATAACTTAACGAAAAAAAAGCATGGCCCTCTAGAGTCTAAAAAGACCGTGAATAGATTATATTTAAAATTTAGTAAAAAATCGAAAAAAGTCTTTAGATAATTACAAAAAGTACTTCAAATGAATATTGGAACTTTAAAGAAAAAAGTTTAAACTTTGGCGCCAAGTGGCGCTTTGGAATATTTCCTTTGGCGCTACTAACGTTTACAAAGCTGGCAACCCTGGCTGTTCGAGTAATTTTAAAACACGCGCAATGGTCCATGCGGTCGGTACATTAAACATAACCTAAAAATAGTTATTAGTTGTAGACAGCGTCACAACAGCGTTTTGTAAAATTAAAATAATTACTAGTTGGATGTGGAGTTGGGAAAATGTTCAAAAATAAATTATCAAATTCAGATATGGAAAATATTAAATATATGCTCGTTTTCAAATGTTATTATACATTTTAAGCGATTTTAAGCGCATAACCGGTAATTACCGGTCAAAAATATTTTTAACTAAAGCTACAAGAGGTGCTTTCCAATTGCACGGATGAGTTACTCGAAACTACTTGGAGCAGCTCTGGAATAACTCCGAGTAGTATCTGTGCATTTGGAAACATTTAGTTAAAAAAATTTTTAACCGGTAATTACCGGTAATGCGCTTAAAATCGCTTTTTGTTTGGTTAGTTCACCCAAGTTTATCTACCGAAGCGTTTTTAAATTCACTCAACCGATCTCTGCACCGGTGTATCAGCTGATTACCGATCGGTAAATTTGGTGTACCCACCTGGTGAATTTTCGTAAATGCCTATAGGGACCATGCACATGCCTGCGTTCAGCGTCACCTGGCGATGATTTATGCATTAGTGGTATGAAAACATTGTTTTTAGAAGCGAATTTTAGCGACGAACAATTATTCCTACATTTTTAACGCGGTTTATGTTATGACGTCATTAAAAACGATATTCGCCAAAGTGGGCTGTTCCATCGCATGTTATTGTGAACTGTCAATCAATCAATTTATTGAGGTTGTTTTCATATTTAAGTGAAAATGAATGTAGAAATGGCTATTATCGTAGCAAATGAAATCGTATTTGACGATGACAGCACTATAATAGAGAGATTGTTACAAAATATTAACACAACATCATCTAACATAACCTATCTTCTAAATTCAAACTGTTAAAACTTAAAACACTCTTCTTAACCATCATCCAAAAGCGAATTTTAGCGACGAATCAGGTTATAGTGGTTATGGAACTAAATACTTTATCGACAAACACGTTCCGTTGGGGCACTCCGAGCTTGCTACGCTTCGCTCGTCGTACCCCAACCCCACTCGTGTTACAATAAGCCTTCTTGTGAAACTCGTAAAATAATATACTATTAAACAAACAAACAAAATCTTGTTTATGTAAGTGGACGACCAGCTGGTAGTGGCAGGCGCAGTAAACCTATGCATAACTTCAATAGCCGAGCGAAAATTTTGGTATTTGCGGAAAAAATTTTGCATGGCATTGATGGTCAATAAAATTTTTGCTTTGGTTGTGTGCAGATTTGTTGTTATTTCTTGTAATTGTATTAAAAATATTTAGGGCTTTTTCTAAATTTACTCAAATCTTGCAACAAGTTTTATTGTTTGATAATCTGTACAATTTCTAAATATGCAAAATTTATACAAATCCTGCATGGTGTCACTAATAGATGTGAAAATATATTACAAATTGAATTCTATTGTTTATGAGCACAGTATTTCAGAAAACACATCAGAAGATCGGCAGTTGATTATTGTTGGACATGTGCGTTTTCCGTTATTTCTAAATTTTTCGTTTCAAACACGGTGGATTTTAAATCTCCGTATACAAATTTATGGAAATTTGCCTAACTGGAACGTGTTCTTCGCTCTTTTTTGCTCTTTTACACCCATTTGTATAAATAAAATGGGCAACGAGAGTGACTCATAGAATTAATGTAAAAGTGCTATAAATTAAACAAAAATCTGAGTACAAACCTCAATTTAAGAAACATCACTAATATAATCAGTCTTTTAATACAATTAACACAAAGTATTCTAGTTAAATAGTATAAAACATGTTCCACCTGCATTTGACATGAAGTCGGTCTGATGATCGGTTGGGGCTATTGTTTAAATTGACTTCTTCACATGAAACGCATACCATCAGTATCCTGACCGTAAATGTATTCACATTACGAAGACTAACCATCCGTTAATCATCAACCGCATTTGAAGCTGGCCTACATTTGTTGACTTGCTTTTCAACTTCTATTCATTTCATCTGAGTCTCCTACACATTTCTCGAATAGAGTACGTTGGACGTAATGACTAATCGATATTGAAATCTATGAAACACTTTCAAAACGGCATACAAACTTAAATGTTTCAATCCATACACACATAAAAAATTTTGGGATAAAATGTTCTCCTCCTAATCGGTGTTAAAAAATACGGATAGAGTTTTACTTGAAAAGTTGTAAAGCTCATCTCATTTAGTGATATTAAAATCTTTTCCTGATTAAAATGCGTCTAACAATAGGTGTTAAAAAATTATATATTTATATATATAATACATATATAGAAATAACTACCGCAAGGATTAAAATGCTACTTTTATAGACCACGTTAACACTTTCTAAAGTTAAACGTCCTAACTCCGCTTATTTTAACACCAAAAACGGATGGACGCGAGGAAACACCAGACGCGAGGGAACTCCAGATTTTTATCTGTGTATATATTTTCTTACTACTGTCTGGATAATTGTAAAATTTAACATTCTTCCTGTTACTATAACTCTTATGACAATTTACAGTTGTAGTACATAATAAGTATTTGACCTTCTGGTATGAAATTAATTACAAAATTCAAGTTCAAATGTACACTGAGCATTTGAAATGACAGATGTACATTTGAACTGTTATCATCACGTTATCATACTGTCACTCGTATTTTCATACCACTTATGCAAAATATGACCATTGGTGGCGCTGTCATCGCATGTGCACGGTCTCTATAATTCAACAAGTGGTGGTTTTTTAATTTTGAGACAGAGGCACTTTTCAGAATTCACCGGTTACCTACCGACGCGTCTCAGAATTCACCGGTTGAAGCTATTTTCGGCTTTCAAAATTAACCGGCAAGAGTACGCTACCGGTGAGGAACAATACTCACTGGGTTTTGAAAGTGGTGGATCACTGGTGGATTGTATTTTTGTTTATAACCTACCTTTCTGCGAACCAATACAGTTCCCGTATTGCAAAAAAAATAAGTTTAGACATTCAAAAGTAAGTAAGTAGTAAGTCATTTTGTAATTAGATTGTTTATAATAGCAATGACAGCCGGATCCCTATTTCACAGAGATTAGAAATTCCATTATTGCATTTATCGTTTCAAAATTCACTGTTGATCTGGTTGATCGGGAATTGATCAGCTTTTTACTCTGGGTGAGTTCGCGATTACGCTCGCCGAGCGCTCTGATCAAAGTGTGAGGAAGAGCGACTGCGTTTCATTGCATGTAAGAGTGAGAAAAAGAAACAAGCCCATCGATCTGAGCATAATCGCGAACTCACCCTCTGTTTTTACCGATGTAAGCTATATAGGTGAATTCTGGAAAGTGCCCATAATTTAGGTTGGTAATGATAACTTTGTTAGTTTGACAAGTGGTAACAAGTGACTTTACGTTGATTGTTGTAAAACAAATTTATCTTAAATTTGAATCATTTATGAACAAAAATGCTACCAAAAAAGACGGTAGTAAAGGAAACACCAAACAATCCCGTTGTTAAGAAACTCAAGCCGAAGAAAAATGAATACCTAAGAGAATGTTTTCAAACGATACTAAACCGTGAACTTCTGCACATGAACGTCAAGAAGGTCAACGATATTCTCGTGAACGACGTTCGCATTAACATGAAAAGTTTGCCTTATCGTTTGCAATGCGTATTGGCAGAGTGTCTCTGTCACTATATGAAAATCTGGCCCGGTTGGGCTAAATACGATCAACATTGCAAGACCGATAAATCTAAGAGGGACTATTTTGAAAAATTCAGGCAATACTTGATTTTTAAGATGAATTACATCATAAAAAATGAGCATAGGTTTTGGAATGATCCACCTCCAGATCCGTCAAAACACCAGAATATGGTATCGAAAGAAGTACAAACAGATAGTACAATAAAAAGCCAGAAACCTGAAGCTCCGTATAATTTGGTAATATCAGGCCAACCAAATGTTTTGAATAATATTGTATTCATAGAATTAGATAGTAAGTTTTTCTACTTTTCTACAATAAAAATGATTTCTTGGTAAAATACAGTGTGATCAATGTTCAATGCAATATTCTCCAGTACTCTCTTAAATGTCTAGAATAACATACTGGAGAGTTCATGCACCATTTTTGAATCACCATGTATTCTTAAATGAAACTTGTCAATAAAGTAAAAATAAACAGAAAAGTATTACATGTTTGAACATGCAGATGAATTTATCATTCTAATATTGAATATTCTCTACGTTATACATATAAGTATTAATAAGACAGAATTAATTCAATTTCTTTTGCAGATAACATAGTCATTAAACAACACGCTGAAAAACCTTGGAAAGCTTTAACTATTCCAGAGTTTTTAAACTATTCTTTTGTGTATGCAGAAGTCACTTTGCCAGATATACACCTTTCAAGAAGTAATCTTCATGAATTTCAGCGATACATAACTGAATGTGGTGACACTGCGACTTGCCCAGACATAGATTTTATTACATATGTGAGGAGAAGTAATCGCAGTGTTGACAGTAAAGTGTACACCTTTAATTATTTGTCGGCGTATTTTGCACAATTTTTAGAAGTTATAAGGCAAATTCCCGGGGTGTGTTCCTGTAATATTTAAATTTTTCTAGAACTTATGTTCTTACATATTTCAGATTAATGTAGTTCGTGTTACGGAGCTGGAGGAAATATTTAAAGAGTTTTTAAAAGATATACAAGCAACAAACTTACATGGACAGACGATGGCGACTGCTACTTCAGTGTGCTACAACATCGGCGGAAATAAATACATAAGGAATAAAAAAATGGTTGTTAATAATCAGACAAAGTAATAATACGCGTTAATACTATGTACATTTAATTTATTTGATTTATATGATTATTTATTTTTAGGAAAGATACGAATGCCATTAACTTCTGCGAAATACTTATTCCAAGAACTTCATATACGTTACACGAGTTTACGGCTGAAGAAGATACTTCAACAGAATACACATCATTTAAAAGCCTAAATGATATTCTGTGCTTAATAAGAAAAGGGAAAGAATCAGATTTTTATTCTCTTATTGAAACCATTAATAATTGCGTTGCATATCAATGCATCTTATGCCCAAAAACTTATAATGGTGAACATGCTTACGTTGAAATGCTTGGTCACTTTCGTTTTCTGCACAAGGGTGAACAATCTGTCTTGTGTTTCAAGTGCCGAAAGCAATTTGAAGTGCCCAAGTTATCTGGGGATAGATGGGCACATGTTTGTGAACCAAAAACTGTAAACGCAACGGTTACTACAGGATCTAGCACCGTGACATCAAGCGCGGATGCAATAACAAATTCAGTTACCAGCATAACTACTGCACTTAATAATACAATTGCTAGTCCCTCCATTTCAGCTGCAGGAAGTTTGCCAAGCTCTCATATAAAAAGTGTTTCTACAAGCACAACAAGTACTAATAATATTTCTAGCATCGCAAATAATATTGTTATAAGCGTTCCAGTTTCCACAATAGCAAATGCAGTTGTAAATACCATCCCAAACACCTCCGTCATCAACACCGAAGCAAATTCTCTAAATTCAATGATGAACATTTTCAATGTTAATACAGTAAATCCTAATATTTCTCACAACAATTCATTTGTTACAGTTTCGAATACTATTTCTACTGTACCAAATATTTTTTCTGAAACATTCAGTTCTTCAAACAACGTTATTGAAGATTCCATAGTTACTTCGACTAGTATGATTGAGCCTGCGGCAACTGTCATCAACTACATTGAACCATCAACTTTCAGTGGCACAACATCCACTAATTTATTTACAAATTTCAATGCAACTCCTGTGGTTACTAGTAGTGTTACTCCAACTGTGGTATATACGTCTGATCCTATCACCTTACCACCTCCTGGTATCGATTCAGAATCTGCAACAACTCTAAATATAAACAGCATAATGGATGGTATTGATTTTTGATTGTTTAAATTTGATGAAAACGTTTCATTTTTTTGGGGTCTGAAAATTCATTTTAATAATTTTTTTATAATATAGAAAAACAAGTGTAATGCTATTATTGTAAATTGTGGTTACAAATTAGGTGGCAGGAGAATATGTTGAAAAATAAACAAAATTTTAATTGCAAAGTTTTGTTTTTCATTTTTACTTAATGAATTCTTCCACTCAACCTCATAATAAATATACAATTATTGAGATTGTTTTGCATATTAAAATATAAATTATATTTTAATTGAAAATAAATAAATACCTATTAATTTGGAAAAGAACAAAATTACAGTTTGATGTATTTCAATATACAATAGATAGTTACCAACATCCAAGCACAGGTGTCAGGACCATTTAAAACTTTGGAATTTCCCTCTACATTGCAAACATAACTTCTTAGAAATTAAATGCAAAATAATTATAGCAGTTGTTTGATGTTTTGGTACTAATTTCACAAATTTAAACTGTACACGAAAACGATTTTTAGGAAGTAATCTGTTTATGTAGCTTAACAACTATAGGATCTATAATTTGGGGGTGTTGCCCAAGGGAGTTACCCAGTGGCCTGGGAGGGCAGACGCAATACTCCTTAAACAGTGTCCATATTTCAAGCTGGAAATAAAAAAATAAGTATTTCTTTAGCTTAGTTTTTCTTAAACATGGCACATCCTCAACAAACCAAAGATCAACAAAGTTAGTGTTAATAGTTAAAAATTAATTTTTATATAATATATTTTCGTCTTTGAAGATGACCCTTCGCAGTGCCAACAGTTTACACCTTCAGTCCCAGAATATGCACCCATTTGTTCACCACCTGCACAACCTGTTTACCCTGTTATGGGGGCGAGATATCCACCGCCTGCTCTAGGCTATGGATATGCCCCATCAACGGGCTATTATCCACCACCGACTTCCGGATATCTCCCCGTAGGAGCAACATATGGACCACCAATTATAAATCAACCATCAACACAAGGTGAACAATTTAGCATTTTTTCTCATTTTAGTAGATAACTTCAATTGATTAACTGATTATGAAATTATAAGTAAAACTTTTGGAGGTTTTTTTGCTTGTACACATAATTTAGTTCTCATTTACTCTAGGCGTTATAAGGAAGTATGCTAATTATTTTTATTAATAATTTTCTTCCCTTTCATAGGTCTACAGTAATAATAGCATAAAAACAATGCTGATAATATACAGTTTATTATTAAAGGAAATAGAATGAAAAAAGTCAAAGAAATTCTACAAGTATTTAAATTTACTTATTGTTAATAGTAGTTATTTTCAATAAATAAAATTATAAAATGAACATTTCAGAATTATTTATCACTATAAATTAATAATGATATTTATTAATGTTACTTTAAATTATTTATCAATTATTTTTAAAGTGTAATTTTACACTGTATGGCAACAAAAAAAATAAACTTAGACACATGTAAGTTTACAAAATTTAATACCTAATTTACTATGTGTGTACAGGTTGGATGGTTATGCCACAAGGACTTCCCGCTTGTCCTCCAGGTCTAGAGTACCTTTCCATGATCGATCAGTTGCTTGTACAGCAAAAGGTTGAAATTTTAGAAGGTAAAAAGCAGCTTTTAACTTTTCGATAGAGTTACTTTTTAAATTGATTTGCAGCATTGACCGGCTTCGAAACAAAAAACAAGTACATCATAAAAAATAATCTCGGACAGAAAGTGTATTATGCTCGTGAAGACACTGCCTGTTTAACACGATGTTGTTGTGGAGCAGCCAGACCTTTCCACCTGAAAATTTTAGATAATTATGGTAATGAAGTTATTAATATGTATCGACCGTTGGCATGTAGTACTTGTTGCTGTCCAGCTTGTCCATGTTGCTGTCCTTGTTCTCTAGAAGTACGTACCTTTACATTTAATCTTTGAATTAAAATTTTTTTATTAAATTATTTTAGAGTATGGAAGTTTCTGCTCCGCCAGGTAATATAATTGGAAGAATTGAAGAAGACTGTACTTTCTGCACAAGTCAGTTTTCCATTAAAAATGTAAACGGTGAAACTGTCTTGCGAATTGAAGGACCAATTTGCAAGATGAGCATATGTGGTGATGTAAAATTCAAAGTGTTATCAGCCGATGGCAAAATAAAAGTGGGCTCGATTTGTAAGCAGTGGAGTGGCTTAGCACGTGAGGCATTTACAGATGCAGACTTTTTCGGAATTACATTCCCAATGGATCTAGATGTTAGGATGAAGGCTGTTATGTTGGGTGCTTGCTTCTTAATAGTGAGTTTCTCTTGCAGAGTTTTTATTTTTGTTGTAATGATCTTATTAAATTGCAGGATATTATGTATTTCGAGAAAAAGGGTCGAGATGAGAGGGGTGCTGGATGTTTTTTAGATTGTTTCAGCGGATTATTTAGTTAGGTCTTGCATTTTCCAGCTGAATTTTCAGCCTAAAGTCTGGTTGATGTGTTTGACTGTTTTTCCTCTTTGAAATTGAAATGAAAGTCTAGTATCTTTCAAAATTTTTGTTATATATATTGCACTGCTGATTATGTTGTGCTGCAAATTTCAAAAGAGCTTTTATATTTTTAGTTTAAACCAAGTAAGAAACTTATTTTATGAAAACTTTTTTTTTTTGATCAGTTGATTTTAATATTTTTTTAAAGCATATGCAATAAAGTTCGCACTCAATATTTTTTGCTATTATTTATCATTACAACTCTAGAGATTCTTCTGATATTCATTATGTTCTTTTATTGTTTTTCTTCCATTGAAAATTCTGCAGTATATTGTAGGACTGTATTTTAAACTAAATATGTACAAATGTGTAAATTGTTTATAAGAAATATTTATTTTTTTTAATGAACGCAAATTTTGTACATTTTTTTGTAAGCATTTTAATTCTAGTTATGTCTATTACGTCAAGTACAAATTGATATGTTTGATAGGATGTTTTAAATATTTATTTTTTGATATATGTATTGTATTATAACTATATGATATATCTCATATTATTAAATAATGTACAATTTCTATAACTTGTCATTTTGTGTGAGTTTATTTAAGGCGCTTTTTTCTTAAAGTAGAAAAAAAAAACTGTGTGGGCTAAGTTTCAATTCCATTTTTGTGAATCATGTGATAGGAGGCACAAAGAAAAAAGGAATTTTTTATTTTCCTGTTTACATACAGATATGTACATACATTGAAAATATCTAAGTACCAGCAAAAATTAGGTTTTTAATTATGAAAAGTATTTCAAGTTTTGATTGATCTAAATTTTAAATTTTTTCAGTATATGGGTAAGGTGAAGTAAATGTTTTATAAAAACTGTAAACACATAGTTTTTCCAAAATATTACAAGAGAAATGAATGTTCTTAATTCATTTTTCTGCTAGCAATTCATAAATTAATTGCAAATTGCTCTGTTTAATTTCAGTTGCTTTGCCACTTGGCAACTGAGAGCTGAAAGTCATTTTAAGTAAGTATGTTCCTTAAACTTATGGAGCTCGTATTTGGTTAGTGCTGCCACTAATTAATTGGGAAAAAGAGCTTGACTCATTTGATAGAATGTCATAAACTAATAGTACCTATACCAAATTTGTTTGATTTATAGTTTAATAAATAATAAAGGAATTTCGCAGAGTAGGAAAAATTACTTAGGCCCAGTTGTAACTACAATTACAGCTTAACCTTAAGGCAAAGCTTAAACACTTAACAAGAACTGTTGAAATAATCCTTGTCATGGGTTTAAGCTTCAGCTTAAGTTTAAGCTGGCATTGTACAGTTGGGGCTTTGAGTGGTGTATTTTGATTAGGTGATATTTTTTCTATACCGGGTGTCTACTTTGATTTCTACTTAATTTTTTTAAATTGTAAATTCCTGCTCTGTCGAATATATCATAAAGCACTAAATTTCATAACATGTAGCTTTATGTTATACATTAGCTAAGACTAGTTTTAATTTGTTTCTCGAATAAATGGGTGTTTGAACCTTTTAAGTTTTCGCATGTTTAGTCATAAGTGGAGATCTCAGTGTCCATAAAAAAAAAGTTCGATCTGACAGACCGCTCCGTTCTCTTGTAAAAAATCGCAACATAAATTTGGTCCTTCGAGCCGGATCTTCAGTTCGCAAATCGTTTTACAAGACTGACCGCTTTCTGCAACTTAAAATTTGGTAAAGGTGAGAAGTTTTCAATTTTAACAACATGGCCACGACAACCTTGATTAAAGTGAACAAGAAATTTTTGATCGTATTTCGACTTTACCTCACCAAATTAAGGATAAAATGGACACCAAATCCTTTTTGAGATCCAACAAATTAATCGATGTTAACTGTGCTTCCCTCAACAAACATTGGGAGAAGTTTTGCAACAACCATGAAGTTTTGGCATTAGAAAAAGGCATCGGTAACACGGAATAATACGTCAACAATTTCTTTTCTGAATGCGAATTGGTCTACCTTACAAGTTTGACGCTGCTAGAGGAACTCTAGGAGCGTGAAGGGTGAAGCAGCTTTACTGGTAAGAAACATTGCAAGTACATCAGCGAACTTTGAGGGTGCTTGGAAAGCTGTGTGCGCCCGTTACACAAACGAACACCTTCTTGTTAATGCTCATTTATCAGCTCTTTTAGATCTGCCAACGTTCTCCCAAGTATCTGCCCAGGATATGCGAATTCTTCTTGATCGAGTACGCGAAGAACTCCGTGCTCTTCATCAGCTAGAACGACCCGCTGAACACTGGGATGAAATCATTCGCCGCCTTGACCCCATTTCTCGTAGAGAATGGGACTTGCATGTAACTGCTTTTGACGCTCAAAGCTAATAGTTAGCTGATCCGAATTATGTACCGTTGCAACCAACTTTTAAACAAGTAGAGAACTTCCTTGAATCCATAAACTGTGCTTTTGAAATGTCCACTCACGCAAGCCTCCAAGCCACCGTTCTCATCAAGCTTTGGTTCAACGCAAAACAACGTGTTCCTTTTGCAGAAATGAACATTCCAATTTTCCTGTGAAGCCTTCCGCCGAAAGAATTCACAACATCGGCTTTTCGAAGTTAGAAGACTGTTATACGTCTGTGCTTTAACTGTCTAGGTCAGCAACCAGAACGACATTTGTAAGTCCAAAATTAACTATTGCACGACTAGATCCAAACGTATCCCAACGGGTTCGTCTTTGCCATGTGCTGCTAAGTTCGATAGTACCAAATCCTTGCATTCATGTTTCGTGAGTGATGGTGTTTCGAAGTCAATCGCATTCATAATTTGAATCCTTTTCTTGATGAACATCAACGTCTTGAAAGTGCTAAGTTACCCTTATTCGAGAAGCATCCTCCGATTTTGCCTAAATCCTCGTCTTTAAGCCTGCTGTTTGTTCGATATGCTCATCAATCAGTTTTACATGATGGACTCTCACTCACCATCAGCTTCTTGCAGAAGCATGTGTGGAGTTTTCGAGGACGAGCATTGGTCAAACAAGTACTTCGAAATTGTGTGCTTTGTAGACGACAATGACCTACTCTAGGACATCAGCTAATGGGTCAATTACCAGAAGTTCGAGTGACACCAAGTCGTGCATTTCTTCGTTCCGGTGCAAACTACGCAGGACCTATGGGTCCTGCGTAGTTTGCCAGCATCTTATGAGATGCTGGTCGTGGACAACGAGCAGATAAGACCTACATTGCACTCTTCTTGTGTCTTAGCACAAAAGCCGTTAGCGATCTCACCACTAATGCTTTCTTGGTTGCTTTTCGCAGGTCCGTCGCTCGCCGAGGAATATGCGCTGAATTATGGTCAGACAATGGAACTACGTTTGTTGGAGCGGACGCAGAATTGAAAACTCTCTTCCGTGAAAATTCTGCTTACTACAGAGACGTCTCTTCTGACCTCGGTAACTCCGGAATTCATTGGCGTTTTATCCCATCATCATCTCCGCATTTTGGAGGTCTCTGGGAGGCCGGAGTAAAATCAACTAAAGGTCTGCTGCGAAAAGTAATCGGTGATCAGACCCTTACGTATGAAGAACTCTCAACCGTTCTGTTACAAGTCGAAGCCTGTTTAAACTCCCGACTCTCTTCAGATTCATCTCTTCGTATTGGCCCCTGCTCATTTCTTGGTCAGGTTTTCTCTCCTGATGGTTTCTGATTCAGAAATTAACGACAAAACGACACATTTCACATCCAGATGGCAATTGGTACAACAACTACAAATTCTGGCGCAATTGGTCTTTACAATACTTGCATCACCTGCAATAGATCCCGATGGCGCAACGTAAATAACAACTTTAATCTTGGTCAGTTGGTCCTGATTCACAATCCGCAGTTACCACCAGGAAAATGGTACCTTGGTCGTGTGACCGCACAACATCAGGGAGTGGATGGATTAGTTCGTGTAGTCACAGTGCGAACTGCCAAAGGAGAATTTCGACGCCCGAATTACCCGACTTAGTCCACTACCAGTAGAACCATCCCATGAGAATGACTCGTCTGTTAAGTAAATTTGACTGAAGCAGCTCCATCAGAACTTACTTACCTTATAGAAGTTTCTACGAATATTGCTTAACATTCTAGTTGCCCATTCTTACACATTATACCTCTCGACCCATTAAACTCGCGGAAATTTTGATTTTAGATAAGGCCACAAGAAGAAATCGTTTCGTATTAAATCCGCCGAACATGCAGATCATTGTGGATCAACAAGCCTGCTTTCACTATGGTGCTTTCTTAACAATAACTTCAAAATGGAAACAGAAATTTACAATTATAAAAAATTACATTGAAATTCCTATGGTGCGTAATCAAAGTGGACACCCGGTATATGTAACTAATATAGGATAAATATTATACCCCGTGAGCATTTTCAATCCGGAATACAGTGTTACATTCCGAGAAGTAAATTCTATTTTTATACTGGTCACGCCACCTGTGACGTAGACAAGATTCTAATCTATTCTAAACCCGCACCGAATTTACTGGAAAAATCACTCGCGTCTGCAAACACGAATATCACTTTGGCTCCCTGGCTCCCGCATGCGCCAGGGAGCATGCGGGAGCCATGCTAAGTAAGGTAAGTGAAAGCGGGAAATTTAAAATGAAAACAATCAATAAATCAAAAGACATCTTATTTTAGAAAAAGATTATAATACGGCAAAATTGTTTTTAAGTATATATTATAAGTTAAATGTTTAAGAGTTTAATTCCAATTGTATTCATTTCTTCTGAAGTAGGTTTACACAGTTTTTCACATTTTCTACTCTTTCTTTTCGTCGAAAATAAACGTCGCTGTTTATCAATTATTTTGTTATGTGGTGTACTTTTGTTGCTTGTGGGTATTGTGTTTTCATTCTTGTTACTTTCTATGGCGAGCAGTGTTCGTTCTAACGGGGCGGTAATCTTTTTAAACGCTTCTAGTTGTTCAAACGTTGTTATTTTTTCTATTAGCTGAAGGTGTATTATTTTTAATTTTTCTTTTTCAATATTTAGATGTTCCTTGCTCTTGTCTGTCATGTCAGGTTTACTTAAAATTTGAATAAGTCGGTCATTTTCTTGAGTATTATCATTCTTGTTTTCATCTATTATTAAAACATTTTTTTCATCTGTACAAATAAAAAAAGTTAAGTCAATAATTAGATAAATTAAATAAATAATTTACTAAATACGGTAATAAAATCACCATCGCAATAACACTTATTAGGTTATTAACCATGAATTTTCTTTTTTGACCACCACCAGAATAAAAACAAGCAACTATATAAACAAAATAAAAACTTAAAAAGAGCTTTATATAAGCCAGCCTATTCTCACTTCTCATCTCATTCTACGTGGATAAGTGCTTTAGAATTGATTTTATTTCGTTGGATTATGGTTGATCCTAATAAGACGAATTCTTAAAGAAAAGAAGTAAGTACATAATATATGAAGATTTAATAAATAGGTAAATGAGATTAGATCGTAAAATATACATACTTGCAATTGCTGCAGTGAAGGGGGATTCTATAATGTTTCGTCGATACTGACACACCAAATGTATGTGTTTACACATATTCCAGCGAATGCTATTGTCTAGACAAGAGCATCTATAAGAGTGGAGACAAGCTTGACATGATGTACAGACTAATTTGCAGCCACGTTGACAATTTTTTTCTTCAACAAAGTAAATTTCACTTAAAGAAGATGATGGAACTTCCCAGCCCCCTTGAGATGATACAATAGAACTTATATTCAGTTCTTCACTAGATTTGTGTTTTTTTCTTAAGTCTTGGATTTTTGTTGAAATTTTTCCCTTATTAACAGTGATAATTCTCTCAAAAAGTTTGTCCTTAATAAATTTCATGAGTGTATGAATTGTTTTATCTAGACGTTGAACGTGCTTTCCATTTAAGTACAAATATTTTATAGTTTGGTGCATACGTTCAATATGCATATTTGTATTGATGCCCGCATGTAAACGATAACAGTAGGCCCACGACTCAACGTTAATTCTGTTCAAAATAGCGACCAAATTCTGATGTATGAGAAGAAGACGTGCATTTAAAAAATTTTGTAGCATGTTTGAAAATGCCTCTGCATCTCTTTCCTGCAACAGTGTACGCAATTGTCTGTATACATTTGTCTAAAAAAATAAAAATCTTAGTAAATTTATACGTATAATTGAAAGTTTACGAAAATTTACTTTATGCTCCTGATCGTTAAGTTTATTCAAATTTTTCCTCCATGCCCTGTCAACGTGCCAGGTACAAAATAACCTGTAATTAAAATTTTAAATGTCTACAGAAACATAACTTCCAATTACCAGTGTTTAGAATATATCATAGATTGTTCAGACTGATGGTGATTAGTGATTAGAGTTGGAATATTTATATTTGTCAGGGTTATCAAAAATACCATATAAAAACAAGTATTTCCAATGTATGTATGTAAGTGAGCAAGATGGTACATAGATACCATCATGCTCACTTTAAATGATACTCCTGAATGCAAACCGTGCCTTTATTCTGAATTTCTATAAGGCCCACGAAATTGTCCTACATTATTTTAAGTGAGCTGATGGTACCTATTTCACTAACGTAACATTTTACTATTCAAAATCGATCATATCTAAATACCATTTGTAATTTAAAATTAAAATTCATACACCCACTCTAACGTCACTTCCGTCAAAACAACAGATATGATAAACTATATTTACCTAAATTTTGCTGGTAACATAACATGTAACCAAGCAGAGTAATAATATTGCGCCATATCTGACATGAATATTTGAGGTTCAATCTGTCGTCCTAATTTTTCTTTTATTTCTTTAAAAAAAATACACATAACTTCTTCATCAGACCGATTTGAAAATAAAAAGCTGCAAGGGAAACCTTCTCTCATGTCATCTAATACTAATAAAGTAGTAAGTTCAAAATGATAAGCATTCAATCCGTGAGTCCCATCTATGCAGATACAATCATTCGCATATTTTTGCAACAATTCAAGTTGACCAGGATGCATAATAATAAGAATAAAATCATCTTTCTTCAAACATGGATAACGATCACATTTTGTATCTTGGGGCTTATAAAATAAAACAGTTCCACTGTCGTTGACTTCATTTATCCATGATTCTATACTGATGATATCATTCTTATGTCGAACAGCTTCATTGTTCAAATGAAAAGATTCTTGTATATTATACAGATCCTTTTTAGTTAGAAGATGCATTCTTTCTAATTTATCGTTACTTACGGAATCTCTGACGTCATCCAAAATCGAAGAAAATGTTACTTTACCAGCAATTTTACTAGCTACTTCCATTCTCTGAGCAACGGTGAGGTTGAGATGGCCCAAGTCATTTTCATGCCCTACGTGAGTCTCTATAAAGTTCACTTCATGCACTCCATTTTTTAAGACTTTGACATTCAACTCCGAAGGACATATTCCGTTAATTTTTTTACTACCTTGTGTTTTCAAATGTCTTTTGCCACTGCCCTTTGCAACATAAAAACCTGAACGATGACAAACATAAATAGCTTTCTTAATATCAGTTACGGTTTTATAGGAACCATGTGCTTTTATATACAACGAATGCGTATTCTTTTCTACATTACATTTCCAATGTTCGAATTCTTCTTCATTAGAAAGATTTAAGAATTTTGTTACTATTTTAATATCATGTCTTTGATCAAGATGACTGTACAAAACTGATTTAGCTAAACACTCATAATTACATAAACTACATTTTAATAAACTAAATCGTTTATCAATGTTTTTCTCGCCCAGGTGTATTTTCTTGTGATTTTTATAGTGATTTCGGTTAGAGAAATTTTTTGAGCATTCTTCACACTGATATAAGTATACTTTTGCTGATGTTAATTGATCTAATTTTGCTAAATAAAAGAATTCTTTAAATATTAGCCTATAATCTTATTGTCTTAGAACTTACCAGGATGAAATTTCATTACATGTTTCTTCAAGTTTGAGTATTTCGAAAAAAATTTTGAACATTCATTACATACAGCTTCACGTTTGAAGTTCTTGTTTGGGGCAATTTCATTCAGCCGATCTAAATAGGTATAAACAATAATTAGCCAAATTGATACCATTCACAGAATCGACATTATACAAAAAAATATTAAACAATTAGTATGTGCAAAGCATATGCAGCACACTGATAAAAATCATAGTAAACTTACACTATTTTTACATTGAAATTCAATGTTATTTAAAGTAAATTCTTGATATTACGTAGAACTCTATGTATTATTACTTAATAATAGTAAAATGATATGAAATTTCGATGTAAAAATGATGTAATTTTACTATCATTTTTATCAATGCACATACAGTGTTCGAAATGATGGACATTTTTACCAAAAACCACGATACATAGATATACTACAATCCCGAGGATTGTATTTCCTAATCGCGATCCCGATTTGTTTTTTTAATCTGCGGGGATTCCCGGTGATCTATTTAATACAAGAAACTTACCAGGATGTTTCTTTTTAACATGTCTTCTCAAATTAGAATGTTTAGAAAAACGCCCATTACAGGCAGTGCATGTATATTCCATTTTTTTCAGTTGTTGATTCGCTATAAACTAATCGGTAAAAAAAAAACTGGCAAACTAACACAATTAACCTTTAAAAAGTATACGTTGGCGGTTGGCGCCAATATGACTGCGCATGTCAGAGCCAGGGAGCAAATCTGATATTCGTGTTGGTAGACGCTAGTGAAAAATCTAGCATTATTCGTCGTCATTCTCGAACAAGCGTTGGCTGTTATAAAACCCAGAGGAAGCGCGATTTTTAAATGAGTCTTATTTAGAAAGCGATGTGCATGAAGCGAATTTATTAATGTTTAAGTGTTATTTTGTCAGATAAGTGTACAGCTCGATATCATTGTACTTTCATTGTGTTTAATGATCGTAGACATTAAAGTGTTTTGAAAAATAAATAACGTTTAAATTTGTGAACCCTGAAATCGTAACAATAGTATATTAGTATGACTTCCCTTAATAATGACATTTTTAATTAAAATCGCATTAAAAACATCAGAAAATAAATTCAAATACTAATTTAAATTTAAGAATTTAATTAATTAAATTTAAAGTATTGATTCATTACATTTTTAAATTTAAATTAATCTTTGAATTTATTTTCTGATGTTTTTAATACGATTTTAATTAAAAATGTTATTATTAAGGGAAGCCATGCTAGTATACTATATTTCGGATTGAAAATGCTCACTCAGTATGTTAATGCATGTACGAAATTTTAGAAAATTTGGAAAATTACAAACTTTAAATTTTGAATTAGTTTTATTTAACTATAATAAAAATACAATGGGCTATATTCTTACCTCATGTTTAATTTAATAACGTGTTTATTTCCCATGACAACGCCCTCCATCACTCTCAAAGTTTTATTAGTTAATACATGATAATTTTTAATTCTTAACTTTTAGTTATTAGTGGCTGTATAAATAAGGCATTACACATTACATGGACATAAAGCTATATCGTTTCTTGCTTATTTTATTCACGACTTTAGTTAAACACGACTTTAATCATAAGATGAGAATTTAGGCCAATTTTTTAGAGAGTAATTTGTTAATGAAAGCTCATCAATTAGAGGACCTATAATTTGAGGGTGTTACCCTCAGGTGTGGTCTGGGAGGTCAGGCGCAATACTTTTTAAACAGTGTCCGTAGTTCAAGGTGGAAATAAAAAAAATTAGTATTTGTTTAGCTTAGTTTCTCTTAACATGGCATATCCTCAACAAACTAAAGATCAACAAAGTTAGTATTAATAGTTAAAAATTAATTTTTATATAATATATTTTCGTCTTTGAAGATGACCCTTTTCAATGTCAACAATTTACACCGTTAGCCCCAGAATATGCACCCATTTGTTCACCACCTGCACAACCTGTTTACCCTGTTATGGGGGTGAGATATCCACCGCCTGCTCTAGGCTATGGATATGCCCCATCAACTGGCTATTATCCACCACCGACTTCCGGATATCTTCCCGTAGGAGCAACATATGGACCACCAATTATAAATCAACCATCAACACAAGGTGAACAATTTAGCATTTTTGCTCATTCTAGTAGATAACTTCAATTGATTAACTGATTATGAAATTATAAGTAAAACTTTTGGAGATTTTCTTGCTTGTACACACATATTTAGTTCTTAAGTTCTTAGTTCTTAGTTAAGGAGTACATTAATTATTTTTATCAATATTTTTTTGTCTTCCACAGGTCTGCAATAATGATAGAATACAAAGAATGCTGATAATATACGGTTTATTATTAAAGAAAATAGAAAGAAAAAAGTAAAAGAAATTCTACAAGTATTTAAATTTACTTATTGTTAGTAGATTGTTTCAATAAATAAAATTATAAAATCAACATTTCAGATCTTTGTTACAATAAATTAATAATATTATTTATTACTGTTATTTTAAAGACGGTGGTACTTTCTCTATCAAATATTTTCACCCTGTGTGGCAATAAAAAAATAAATTTAAAAACATGTAAGTTTACAAAATTAAATATATGTACTATATGTTTATAGGTTGGATGGTTTTGCCAGAAGGACTTCCCGCTTGTCCTCCAGGTTTAGAGGACCTTTCCATGATCGATGAGTTGCTTGTACAGCAAAAGGAGGAAGTTGGTAAAAAGCAACTTTTTACTTTTCGACAGAGTTACTTTTTAAATTGATTTGCAGATAGTTACATCGTAAAAAATAATTTCGGACAGAAAGTGTATTATGCTAGTGGAGACACTGGCTGTTTAACATGGCGTTGTTGGGGAGCAGCCACACCTTTCCACCTGAAAATTTTAGATAATTATGATAATGAAGTTATTAATATGCATCGACCGTTGGCATGTAGTACTTATTGCTGTCCAGCTTGTCCTTGTTCTCTAGAAGTACGTACCTATACATTTAATCTTTGAATTTAAATTTTTTTATTAAATTATTTTAGAGTATGGAAGTTTCTGCTCCACCGGGTAATATAATTGGAAGAATTGAAGAAGACTGTACTTTCTGCACACGTCGGTTTTTCATTAAAAATGCAAATGATGAAATTGTCTTGCGAGTTGAAGGACCAGTTTGCAAGATGAGCATATGTGGTGATGTAGAATTCACAGTATTATCAGCCGATGGCAAAATAAAAGTGGGCTCGATTTGTAAACAGCGAAGTCCTTTAGCAGTTGCAGACTTTTTCGGAATTACATTCCCAATGGATTTAGATGTTAAGATGAAGGCTGTTATGTTGGGTGCTTGCCTCTTAATAGTGAGTTTCTTTTGCAGAGTTTTTATTTTTGTTGTAATGACCTTAAATTTCAGGGTATTAAGTGTTTCGAGGAAAATGAGCAAGCTGCTGATCGGTGTTTAGAATGTTTGACAACCGTCATTTTATGAAATCTTTTTTCTTTGATCAGTTGATTCTAAAATTTTTTTAAAGCATATGTAATAAAGTTCACATCTGTATATTTTTTAGTTTACTGTTATTCACCATTACTACTCTAGAAATTTTTCTGTCATTCATTATATCCTTTTATTGCTTTTCCTCCATTAAAAATTTTGCAATATATTATATTGTATGACTGTGTTTATAATAAATTATAATAAAAATATAATGGGACATATTCTTACCCCATATGTTTAATTTAATAAAGTGTTTATTTCCCATGGCAACGCTCTCTGCCACTCGCTTACATTGACATAAAAAGCACCGTTTTTATACAACTTGAATACACACTTACTATTTTTGTTTTTAACATTGCTTACTATTTTTAATTTACTAACTTTTATAAAATACCTACAAGCATTTTCTTCAACAGTTTTTACTGCTAAAAACATCAGGTTATGGGCCCAGAGAAATAAAATTAGTAATATGAGTACGAATTATAGAATTGAGCCTTTGAAGAGAGACATTTATGATACTTGGAAAGTACAAGCAGCAGCGATTCTTATCAAAAATGATTTATGGGAGTACGTGTCAGGATCTTTAAAGAAACCTACCGATCCAGAAGAAATATTGGAATGGGAAAAATTGGATTTGGATGCTCGTTCAGATTTAATGCTTATCATTTCACCCACGGAATTGAAGCAAGTGAAAATGTCAAAACGTGAAAAGAAGTTTGGGATACCTTACACGGTATTTACCGAAGCAAAGGATCTGCACATAAGGCTACTTTACTAAAACATTTAATTTTACATAAACTGAAACAAGGAGGTGACCTTCGTGATCACTTGAATAATTTTTGTGACATTGTAGATAAATTAAGTGACATGAATATTTCTGTCAATGATGATCTTCTTAGTATAATGATGTTATGATGTCTTCCTTCTTCTTTTGAATATATCCGAATTACAATTGAAGGTAGAGATTGTTTACCGTCACCAGAGATATTGAAAATAAAAATAATTGAAGAAAATGAGGCCCGGAATTCAACCAGCTAATTCAATGAATGAGGGTGCATTTTATTCAAAGAATTCAAATAATATTCGTAAAAAAAATTTTGATACTAATTTTGTAAAATCAAACAAAAATAATGAGTTTAAATTTAGATGTCATAACTGCAATAAAGTTGGACATAAGGTCCGAGACAGTAAAGTAAAATTTTTGAAAAACAGAAGTAATTCTACATTCAAAGCAGAACAATGCCTTACATTTACAAATCCCAAATGTTAAAAATTCGTATTGGTATTTAGATAGTGCAATACAATACAAGTATTAATATAATACAAGTATAATATACAAGTAAATACATAAATTCACAAAACTAGATAATAATGTGAAACGTAATGATCTAAAACTAGCTTCAGAGAATCACAGTGTACCAGTTGATGGTGTAGGATTCGTAAAATTGTCAACAAATCAGCAAACTGTAAATTTGCCAGACACCTTATATGATATGTTCCAAGCCTCACCACCAATTTATTATCAGTTGGTAAAATAACCGATAAAGGTTTTAATGTTTTATTTTAAAAAGAAAAGGCTTTCGTTTTAAATTAGAACAAAAATATTATCTTAGAAGCAAAAAGAACAAATAGACTATACTATTTTAACGTTAAAAATTCTTCAAATCTTTCTGAAACTACAAATTTGTGTACTGAGAATAAAATTTAAAAATGGCACCAAAAACTTGGTCATGTAAATGAGCATGATCTAAAATTGGCACTTAGGAAAAACACTTTAAATGGGTTAGATTTTAAACCTTCAGATAATTTAGGTGACTGTGAAATTTGTATTCAAGAAATCCTTTTCCCGTTAGAGATAAACCGAAAACTACAGAATTATTAGAGATTATACACTCAGATGTATTTGGTCCCGTACCAAGTCCCTCACATGAAGGTGCAAGATATTTTGTTATTTTTATTGACGATTATTCTCGAAATTGTAGAATTTATTTCTTGAAAAAGAAAAACGAAGTTCTTGAAAAATTTAAGGAATTTAAAAATGAAATGGAAAGATCAACAGGAAAGAAAATAAAGTTTTTGCAGAGTGACAATGAATTATCAGAATATTGCAACCAGAATTTTGAAAAATATCTAAAAGATTGTGGCATTAGAAGAAGATTAGCTACAACATATACTCCACAACAAAATGGTTTAGCCGAGCATAAAAACAGAGAAAACAAAAATGGAACAAATCTTGATTTGTATCAAAATAAAAGCGCAGAAACAAACAATGAAGATAATATGAGTGCAGTTGAAATAACAATTAAAGAACAAAAGAATGGAAATGTGGACAGTTTACCAGATGAAGATTTAATTTCTGAAGAAAATGAAACATTTCAGGAAGAAACAGAAGATCATAACGAACAAGAAGAAAAAGAAAACGAAACACTTAAAAAAGAAACAAAAGATCAGAACGAACAAGAAGAAGAAAATAGCAGTGACAGACCGAAAAGGACAAGAAAACTTCCAGTGTGGACAAATTATTATGTAATGTTAGCTCATTGTGAAATCGATGAAGCTCTTCAAGGTGAAAATTCAAATGAATGGAATGATGCTATAAAAAATGAAATTAAAGCACATGTAAAAAATGGTACATGGATAATTACAGACAAGAAAAACGGTACAAATGCTATTAATTCGAAAATAATACTGAAGAATAAATTAGATCAAGATGGGAATTTAGAAAGAAGGAAAGCTCGATTGGGATTGCAAGAGGATTTGCGCAACGTCCTGGAATAGATTACAATCACACATTTGCACCTGTTACTATAAACTTAGTTCAATTAGATTTTTATTAGGTGTAGCAGTAGAAGAAGACATACTAAATCAATTAGATGTGTCTACAGCATTCTTGAATGGAGACGTTGATGAAGAAATCTACATGGAAAAACCGAAATATCTGGAAGCATTTCTGCAAGAAATCATTTTTGATGAAACTAAAAACGGAAAGTCGAAGCTAAGAAAATGTTACAAGATCCTCAAAACAATGATTCAGAAAAGGTATGTTTACTTAAAAAGGCGCTATATGGTCTCAAACGAGCAGGTCGTCAATGGTTAAAAAAGTTAGATAAAAAACTTAAAGAAATGGAATTTAAGGCGAGTGATGCAGATCCATGTATTTATGTATTTTCGACAGGGGGAGACAAAATTTTGTTAGCTGTTTATGTGGACGATATTATAATTGCATCTTCAAATCATGAAAAACTTGATGAAGTAGGTAAAGAGAAATCTGATGAATACTTTCGAAATGCGAGATCTTGGAAAACTCCAGTATTGTCTGGGAATTAAGTTTATTTACGGAGAAAAATATATTTCAGCATCTCAAACTAAATATATCGAAGAAATTTTACAAAAATTTAATGTGCAGGATTGTAAACCTGTAGCAACCCCTATGGAACTGGGAACAAAATTAAATACAAACGATGGCAAAGAACAACTGAATATTCCTTATCAACATCTAATTGGATCATTAATGTATTTAGCAGTCGCTACAAGACCAGACATCTCTCATGCTGTACGTTATCTAAGTCAGTTTAATTCGTGTTTTAGTAGAGAACATTGGCTCGCCGCCATTTTATAAAAATTAGCCCCATCCTTGCTTAGGGTTGGAATTGTGTTTACGCGGTGTTTATTTGTCCAATTTAAAGGGTACTACTTTGTGACGCGGACGACGACGGGTGGTCAAATTCTTTTGTTTTAAAAAACATCCGCACCTGAAACCGGTGCGTATGTCCGTAACCCTTGCCCTTTATTCTGATTGGTTCCCGCTGATGTCACAAAAATCGGCCATTGGTACGTTCGAATATTTCTCTCTCGTTTGTTCTTTTTTTTCTTTTCCGCCGACCGAGGGAAGCATCATATTTCATTAATTTTCTGTTCGTCCCGTGAACCGCACGTTTTTCTTTCGTGGGAAGTTCCGTGTTAACTTGTTCCACTTCACCTGGGGGGTGAAAGTAGATTTGTACGGCTGTGCGCCGAATTTGACTGGTTCACTCGAGGGGTGAAAAAGCCGCCTTCTCCGCGGTTTGTGTCAGCCTAGCCCTACTCGACTAGGTAAGTTTTGCGTGCTGTTTATCTCGATCTGGCCCTTATGTTCGCTCATTTTCCGCTTATAGGCTTTTGCTCTTGGTTTTCTCTTCCTGTCTCCTTGCTACGTTTGTGACACCATTCGTAGCATAATCGCGACTCGCGACTACCAGTGCACGCACCAGTTGACACACACACCGAGGAAGCTGATCGTCCACGGAAGTGTCCCGTAGCCGGCCGCCTCCATTGTCATCGACGGACGTAAGGACGCTGCGTAATCAGGTCGGACACTGATGTTTATTTAATTTTGCTTTACGGTGGTTTTTATGTAGCCGCGTTTGTGCACATAATTTTGTGTATACTCGCGAAGTAAACTCCATTTCGGAGGAATTCACCTGTTATCTTGCGTTACGCTTACAGAACGTAATTCGTCGAACGAGTTCTTCGGCGTTAGAATAAGCGAATGTTGTTTTCTTGTCAACTTATTTAACCTTGTATTGATTTCGGATCCGAATGGTTAGGAATTACCGTTTAACGTTAGTTGTGTTGTTCACCTGTTGATTTGTTTGATTATTTGTGATTAATCTTTTAATAAAATTGTTTCATGCTTTGGACGTATCGTGTTTTTCTTAATTTTTTACGCGATTCCCTTTCAAAAAATAATTAAGTGGCGCCTATTTTTGGATTGGCCTTCGCGTTATGGTCTGAGAACCCATCCCGTCCCACTGAAGCTATCCGTGACACTGGATTAATTTCGCTCCGGTGTTAAGCTTCTACTTATCTAACCAGGTAGGTAGCAAGTTCGCTGGCACAACAATCAGTTGGGAATCTAAAAAACAAAGAACTGTAGCGCTATTCACAGCAGAAACGGAATACATGTCACTGACGGAAGCAGCGAAAGAAGCCATTCACTTGAAGCAGTTAGCACATGATATGGACGTGTTAATAAATGCAATAAACATTTTCAGTGATAATCAGACAGCTAAAAATCTTTCTGAAAATTCAATTGTCAGTTCCAGGTCAAAACATAACAATATAAAAGAAGGCTGTTGCACGAGGAGATCTTAGAGTAGTCTACCGACCAACTGAAGAAATGACCGCAAATATCTTCATAAAAGCTATGTCCGGCCCAAAGTTTATGCATCATCGTACTCAGCTTGGATTGTTATAGACTGTATTCGTGAGGGGGAGTGTTGTAATGTTATAGTAATAAGCACTCACACAGAAACTATATTTTATAATATCAAGTATGTTTTCATTGTTTATAAAAAGAATAATTATTATATGTGAATGTCATAATTTAATTCAGTAAAAAAGTTTACATCATAAAAGGAGTTTCTACTGCTAAAAACATCAGTTCCTGCACCAAATGAATTTTGTAAGGATGGAATTTATTATGTTTCAAAATTCCTTGGATGCTAGTTCGACCTACTCCAGATACTTCAGCTAGTTTCCTCGTACTCAGTGTTGGACCCATAACAACTTGTTCTAAAACCGCTTTTTCCGCCGATTCATTTCTTACTTGCTTTCAATATCTCGTTTCTTATTTTCCACGGACCCCGTTTCCAAACATTTTGAAACTAGTTCCAAAACATACTTCCGATGAACCTGTGCGTTTGGATGTTGTTGGTTGAATAGTTCAGTGGCTCTGTTGGCACATTCATTATTAAAAAAAAAGTGCAATTATTTCTACCCTTTCTGCGATAGAATAAACCATTATTAAGATATCATGAACTCGACAATTAGAAATGATTAGAAAATCAAATGTTAACAAAAGAAAAACTATGGAAACTAGAGCCTACTCTAATAAAAATCAAATTTTTACGTTGGCGCGTTTTTTTTATTCAAGATTAGGTAATTCGTTCCAGCGGATTAAACCAAACGCGTTTTTTTTAGCACTGTAAAGTGTCATTTTAAAGCTAATGCCAGTGAGTATATATAGGTACTAACAAGAGAGATCACGACGCGGTTAAAAAATGCGTATACCTAAAAGTGAGTCGCTGGATAGATGGCTCTTCGTAAAACCTCTGTTAGTTGAGTTGTTATATAGATGGCGTGTCGCTATGAGAGTCGATGTAAGAGTCTAGTACAGTTGGTGATTACAGATTACTATTATGCGTTGTGCCTTCTAGTGTCAAACGTAAAAATGTTAGTTATTAAAAATGGTTATAAATTACCATTAATTATTGGCGTAAATCCCGTAGCCGTAAATAAAGTAACTGGTACACGGTTTGCGAAACTGTAGAATTAGGTGAATAAAAGTCGAAATAATAAAATCAAACCTATTGCGGGGCCGACTACCGTTTTTGTTTCGACAAACCCGTCATTAATCGGTAGCGATCGACGCTCCTCGGAACATTTAAGTTGACGCGAATCTGAACAGGATATTTAAAAAAGAATTCGTCCCAACAAAAGCGCTAGTCTTATTGGCCTATTGTCAAGGCTGCGCAAATAAGCTCCGCCCACAGGTCCTTATATTCGGATCATATGACAGTAAAATAGTATTTTGAGATTAATCGTTTGATTGTCCTGTGCATCTGAGCCTTTGTGAAATTCAACGTTTTAGACGAAGATATTCCATATATTTTGTTATTTTATAACTTCCAAAGTGGTAAAGTGTCAAAATAAGACCTACAGATTTTATTACGATTTGCTTTTTTCAAAGCTGTGTGGAGGCTGTTTTTTTTATTTAATAGGCTGTTTTTTTATTTAATTACTTTAAAATATTAAGTAGGAGTAATTATTAATAGTGTCTTCTGAAAACTACCTCTTTACTTTTTTTTATTAACCGATCAAATAATATCTTGAATTTTCTCATTTGTGTCTTTCTTACTTTTTCTTCATAAATTACATTTTCATTACTAGATAATAAGTTATAACCTTTTCTCCTGAACATTTTCGAGGTTCAAGAGGTATATTCCGTCATACGAAAGGTTTATAATAATTGCGACTATTATAACTGTCATATTAATCATAGAAATAATAAAAACATGACATTTCATAGATTTCCTCTAAATCAAAAGATTTGCAAGGAATGGTTACTAAACTGTGGCAATAGCAACTTATTTGATTTGTCAGCAACTGCTATTAAAAGGCGAGTTATTTGCGGGGAACAGTTTTCCGATTCATCTTTTACTAATATTTCTCGAAAAACTTTACTTAGGAATGCCATTCCTTTAAAATATTCAGTACCTTGTGAAGTCATAACTGAACCACATACATCTAAAATAGTATCTTATGTAGGCATAAGTGAACCTCAAACATCCAAAATAGGAGAATACTTAAATCCTGAAAGGTGTTCGCCTGTGGGTCTTGTGGATAAAACTTCACATACAAATGATCAATTTAATTCCATTGTCGCTATTACGAAAAGGAAATCTTTTGATTCTGATGAGGATAGAACTATGTCACCAACGTTAAAAGAAATTCTAGAAATGCCCTCACCAATAAAACGTCGTAAAACCCATTGCAAAATACCTGAAAAGAAATCAAAAGTAACAATTGGTAGTTTGCCACTCATGGTACATTCACTATTTAAATTCTATTGGTTAGAGAGCTGGAAGGGAGGGGGATGACGTGTGACAGTTGGGTTTTGGATAGAAAAGTGTCCCCCTTGGATTATAAATCGATCTGTTTTTGCGTTTTTTCGAACAAAAAATTTCTTGGGAGATATTCAGTCTGTTTCGTTTTCGTTGGGCCAGCCTGTATAATTTTTTTTGCGTATATTGCTGCGTTTATAAGTCACTCAACTTTCATTGCATTTTTCTTAGCTAATAGGTTGGATTGAGCTCATAAGTGTGTGAATCAGATGGAGCTCAAATCCACTTGGCAACTTCTTAACTGCGAATTTGAATGATAAATCATAAACTTTATGAATTACTTCATCTAAAAGTTGCTTTATTGAAATTATTATTTCATTAACAGTATTATGCAAAACATGACATACAAACTTAACTTATTTCTGTGAACAAAATATTCAAGCCCAAAGAAAAGAAAGTTAAAAATTATTGAACCAATATTTTGCGACGGGATTAATAAAGGGTATGAAAAAATTCCGGAGCAAAATTTATTAGCTGACTTATTGGAGTGCGCATTTCACTAGTCTGATGGAGGCGGAGGATTAGCATATGTAAAAAGACCAAAGACACGCACGGTGCGAAGCAGGATGGAGTCGATAGAGGGCGTCTTGGCAGGAGACGAATAATTTAGTGCCGGATGGAGGGGACAGAGAATTGATAACAGATTCGAGAAGAAATATCACGGAAAGCGTGCGAGGAATTTATGATAACTGCTGTGCATTTCAATATTCTCCCTTCTATTACGGGGCGGTGGCTTTTTGACAATATTTTTTTCATGCCCAAAGTGCGAACGCTTTTTTAAAACGTTTCTTTTCACTTACTGTCTTTCGTTTGACATTTCCAGACAAATACAATCAGGAATTCGAACAAATAAAATTATGTGCGAAACTAATTGTTTAGAAAAGGGTGAATACGAGTTAATTAAAAGTCAGACTTCTTGTTGGAAGTCAAATAAATACCAAACAACAGTGATAATAAAAAGGATAACGACATAAAAGCACTGGTACATCTGCACGTGAATATTAATTTATCTGAACAAATTGTCTAGCATAAGCTCTACCTCATTATTCAGACAAATTATTACCTCGCAAAACAATCGCCGGCGAAATCATTCAAAACGTCGACACTTAAAACTTGAAAACAACTGACAGCGCGAACAAAAGATCCCTCGTCTTGATAAAACAAAGAAACGCCGTGAAAGCCAGAAATTGTTTTGATTACTTCACCGTTTGCTTGATGAAAAATGATTTTTCACTGTGACGCGAAAGCTTTTCGTTATAATTCGCAAGTTTTTCCACCGGAAAACGTCATAGAAAATAAACAGCAATTGTTATGCAAATCTCAGACTTCATTTAAATTATGTATTTATTTACCAAACCTCATAAATCATTTATTGGCGAAAAAATTCCATCTAATTAAGGTGGTCATAAATCAATACCTGCGCAAAAAGAACATTAATCAGTCTTTCTTTCATTAAACAGATTTCTTAACTAGCCTTCAATCATCACGTTTTGCACACACTTGTAAAGGTATACGACAATTATAAATACAAGCTGCTTTTTACCTTCATGCAAAAAATGAAACCAGTGAAAGTTGACATTAAAAGTGGTAGTTTTTGTATAACAATTGATTAATAAATATTAGAGATAATAAATATTTTCGGCGAACGATAAAACAGTTTGATAGTCCTCGGCTTATTTTTGTTACGTAATTACGTAATCGGAGAAGTATGATAGTGTCAACATTGGTTGTTTAAGTGGGTCAGTTCTCAACAGCACTTCGTCGCAGATAACAGTGTTGAAAACATGGCTGAATTTTCCAATAGTGTTATTGTGGACAAGATTTTAATTTACGGCAAATGTGGTCAAAATGCGTTGGCTGCAAGACGTTTGTATGCACAGTGTTACCCAGATCACCCTTTGCCAAATAGCAGATCCTTTGTGTCAGTTGCGCAGCGAGCAAGGGATGCGGAAAATTTATTGTTTGGCGAATTATTCGTGAGGAACAATTATACCCGTTCGATTCGAAATCCGAACTTTGTTAAAAACATTCTCTTCACCGACGAATCAATGTCTACAAGGGATGGTATGTTTATTTTTCACAACATGCATGTGTGGGCAGAAGAAAATCCTCCTGCAATGAGGCGCCGTAGTTTTCAACAACGCTTTTCGATCCATCTTTGGGCAGGTATGTTAAGCGGCACTTTAATCGGTATGTTTACGTCTCGCGCAGGGGGAGAACTTCGAGCATTCGTTGTGAGTGAAAGTCACCGTCCGTTGCATCTAACGGTTTTAAAAATTTCACAAGAAATTGCCGGCTGTCGGTATGAACTTTTTGATTTTTTTTTCGTTTTAATTTTGATGCATTCGTGAGAATACGCAATTAATTTTTTTGTACGAAGTTGAAGAACACCCTGTACACAAGGTGATACATGAGAAAGGCTATCTTTTTAGAGCGAAATAGAAAAGTTTTATGGTGTATTTTTCAAGAAGGCCTACTTGAAGAATTGCAGTGCGTAAGCCAAATGTATGAGTATACAAAGATGTGAGACTGGGTTGAAACATTTTAATTTTTAATTTAATTAAATATTTGAGAACTACGTGTGTACGACGTGATAACATAAGAACATAAGTACACTTTTCAAAAAATAAAAAACTTGAAACATTTTATTATGAAAGGTATAAAAAATGTTCACATCACTTCTGCGCTCTGAAAATAATTTCCATGGCACTTATGTATATACAGTGCGTGACTAAGCTTGAGTGATTAATGCAAAGGATTTTCTTCTTCAAAATTCCCTGGTCTAGCTTAAACAAAATTGACCACATATTGAGTTGGTCAAATTTTTGAATATCAATTTACGGCTGCAATTGTATTTATTTATTGTCAGCAATACAGCAGATGAAAGTATTGTAAGAAACCGGTATTCCGTACAGAATTTTTTTTACTTTAAAAAGAATGTAACATGACGAAACGCACTCGAATTTGAAACGCGCCGCGATAACCTTGAGACACCTGCAATCTTTTTGGGATATATACGCGCTGAGTTGCAACTTGCAGAAGTATAACAGTTTCTTGGAAGTCGAGAAGTATTTTAAAATACATCGTTTTGTAAACTTATGCGCAAGAGATAAAACAAGTCCGGCTCTGAAATGTCCTAAGAAACGCCGAAGTCTGGTCATTAGTAACTAACAATTGCTTTAATTGATGTAAAGAATGCCATTTTTTCTCTAAAAATAGAATCTCTCTTTCACCCTGGTCGTGGTATCTAGAGGACGCCTCGTGTTTCGACGAGGCCTTGTAAATCGATAATTTCGAAAGTATTGGAAAATTCATACCTTTTTTTTATCTTTCAACCCCCGACCCTTACAGTATTTATGTACACCCAATATTTTCTTCCAGTGCCGTACAAACGGTTTTTGTAAAAGTGAAAAACTACAGTTTCTTGATTGCCATGCAATCCATGTAGGATAGTTTTTTTCTTTGTGTTAAACATTCTCGACTGAGACAAATGTCAGAGAACCGAGTTACAATAAACATTCACTCACCCTTTGGTTAGATCTCTCTTTCTCTGCTTTCTTTCTCTCTTTCTCGCTCCCTCGACCATACGGAGCGGAGGGTAAACGCCTTAACATCTGGGCTTCGCTTTCCGATACGATAAGGATGTCATGCAAAATGACAAATAACCATTTACGAGTATCTACTCGAGAATATACAGAGTGGAAAGTTTAACTGGAATAAATTCTGTAACTTAGAAAATTATCATTTGTAGCAAAATTCTTGGAACAGGTCAATTTTTAATTTTAATGGCGCATATTACAAAGGGACTTCTTTAACTTTTCAATTATTTGGAGGGGTGAAACAACCCCTAACTTCTTTTTTTAAATGGAAGGGTATGTTGAGTAATTTTTTTTCTTAAAGCTTGTTCAATTGGTAATACAGCTACGTTTTTATTTTTTAATTTTTCTTTAACAGTAAAAGGAAAAAAAATTAAAAAAAAAAAGATTTTTTTTTTTACTAAAACCGTTTTTCCCAGTAGATGGATAGGAAGAAGAGGACCGATTGAGTGGTCAGAAAGATCTCCAGATCTCACTTTTTATGGGGGGTATTTAAAAAGTAAAGTTTATGTGACTAAACCTGACGACATAGCAGAACTTCAGAAATTTTTTCCCCTTTTACTGTTTAAGAAAAATAAAAAAATAAAAACGTAGCTGTACTCCCAATTGAACAAGCTTTAAGAAAAAAAAATTACTCAACATACCCTTCCATTAAAAAAAAAAAGTTAGGGGTTGTTTCACCCCTCCAAATAATTGAAAAGTTAAAGAAGTCCCTTTGTAATATGCGCCATTAAAATTAAAAATTGACCTGTTCCAAGAATTTTGCTACAAATGGTAATTTTCTAAGTTACAGAATTTATTCCAGTTAAACTTTCCACTCTGTAGAACATTGTACTCACCGGGGCCCTCTCCCGGCCCCGCCCACTCCAGCGGCGAATTTAGATGCGGTAGCTCCCTGTAGAGATAGGAACTCACGGAGAAGGTATCCTCGAATGTCCATCTTCATATTTCGCATTCATAAGAACGTACCCCAGGTGGATATTAGCATACCTTGCCTCCTGAGCGTACGTTCTCAGAATCATTGGCACCACTGGCTTCCACAGTGTTTGCTACACTGGCCACAGCCCAGTCAACACCAAGTCATGACCGTTCTTGAAAGCACAATGCAATTCACCTGGTCAGGTTTACAGCTAGCTGTGTGTCCGGGCATTTACTACTCACGCCTTTGCAGCCGGCGGATACGGTCAAATGCCGTGTGTAGGTGAAGTGATCCCTTACTTTCTCCGACTACCGGCGAATACAGAGCGATCACCCTTATGATGGAATACCCAATATTTTGCCCTATGTCCGAGCCATCAGCGGACACCGCGAGATTGGCACCTTACTCTACCTCAGAGTATTATCTAGCAAGCCTCAATTCTTGCACAACTCTTTCATCACATGTCATTGCGATTCATTACAACATCCCGAGCCAATCTGCGTAATTAGCGCAACATTACCAACACGTTTACCACTCAAAGCCCGCCCGGAGACTAACTGCCCGCATCTTTCTTTCCATCCATCCCTCTGCCTGACACGTACCCCCGTATCATATTGCCAAACCATAGACAAAATAAATAAACCTGCTTGTGATTTACGGATATATTGAGAATGCGTAAACTTTCCTAAATTCTAAAGTTGATAAAATATACAACGATAGTACAATAAATTTTGTTTCTCTTTTTAAGTAGTATTTGTGGTTTTTATAAGTAACTAAACTTTAGTGACACCCTATGCATTTAACAAAATTAATGTTACTACAGAATTCTGCTAATTTTTTTTTTAATATGAGATTCTAAATGTAAATCTTAAGCAATTCACACGTAAGGAAATTTTTACTTTCGCAAACAAAGACTTTATCATTACTTATCGCGCGCAAAAGTTTTATAGAAGAACATTTCTAAAAACGTTACAGATACGTCGAAGTTTATTTTTTAAACTTTGGAACTTTACTCTCTGCATGTATATATGTACGAAGATAGCAGCTGTAATCTGGAGCGTTTATTTTTCCACCCACACTTATTGTTAGTTGAACAGGCTTTGTATAAAAATACTTGTGTGCTTTATTTCATGATTCTTTATTACAGTTTCGTAAATGTTACAAAAATATCAATAAAGCAAAGAGCCCTTTTACTTAGATCTTGAACTCTTAGAACTTTTCCTGTTGTCATAATAGTCATGTTTTGATTTTCGAGTTCTCGTTAATGCTAAATTAAATTAAATTCTCCTTCATTGCGAAATTCTTTCGTTGAAATTCATTAAGACGTAGCGATTTAAAGTTTGGTTCGTGATCGTAACGTTGTCGGATGCTTGCAGATGAATTATAACGTCACCGGCAATTTCTAAAACTTATTAATTAAGGAGATTACTCTCTCCGACTTAATGAGACAATATTTACGAAGTTAATGTACAGAAATTTGTCCGTCTATTAATTTCGAGTTTCCCCGTTCTGACAAAGTAAAATTATCTCCGAAGTTCCGAACGAAATGAAAGGATCTAGGCTTAAGTTTTAATTAATTTAGTTCTGCAGTCACCTTTTCGGCATATTTCTCGGCAGGTGCAAGCAAAATATTAATAATGTACCAGATGTTGACAGGACGAACTTGGTTTAAATCGCGAATTTCATATTCATGCCCAAAATAGTCTCGGATGACTATCGATTCTTTTCGATTGATGATAAGTTAACGTAAAACGACTAAATTCGAAAAATAAGTTTCAGCTTTTATGAACGCACTTACTATTACGATGTGAGATTGAAAATAAATACCCCTTATTCATTAAAAAAAAGAAATTATTCACAATTCCTGAATGTTATTAAAACGGGTTGCAGTACCTTACTACCCTTCTTTTACGTTGGAAAACTTTTTACATTTAAGAGTCGCGAGTAACTGCCAACTTCTGCTTTTATAAACGAATCCTTCCATCTGGAATTTTCACGACACACGAGAAGTTACTACTCAGTAGAATATTCTTCCCTATTCTACTCGTGGCCTATTAATGGGGATCTGTCTCAACTAATCTGTTCAACTAAATTGATAGCCCCATACGCTAACTTCACTCTTATTGCTGTTGAACAAGGAATTTTCGATTTACCTGCTCACCAGTACGATGATCCAGGATTATGATGAATGTCTGATTACCTAGGATACCAAAGACTAAAAATATAAAATTACCAAAAATGTATTTGTTAAAGGTTATGTAGCTTTCAACTATTTCTGAAGGAACGGTATGTGCTTGTCCAAATGTTTTAAATAAGGATTCTTCAACAAACAGCTCGTTAAAACGAAAAAATCTGTTTGTCGAAGACCGACAGAATCCTTGCTTAAAATTTTTGGACGAGCACATACTGTTCCTTCAGAAATAGTTGAAAGCCACGTGACCTAGTATGCTTTTGATGATTTTATACCGTATGATTTTTAAAATTTTAGATCAAGGGAGGCCGTGAAGAGGAAAACATACAGCTTCAATTAACTCATACGTACGTTTTGGTTAACACCACTGGGAAAATATCGTTCAATTATGAATGTATTTTGACGTTTTGTAAATATCATTTTGAATAAACTGTTGTATTTGCTAATTTACGCCATACGTTTTGCTTTCACGGCCTCCCTTGATCTAAAATTTTAAAAATCATACGGTATAGAGCGAATAATAACTATTATTCGTTTCTTTTTCCGTTTAAGGGCTAGTTGCTCAAACATCGTTCAACTCTGAACTTGGTTCTATCATTACGGCAATATATGCCTTTATATGTTGCCATGGTAACAGGGCCAAGTTCATGGTTCAAATGTTTGAACAACTGGCCCTTAATGTTTTCATTTCTTTTTAAATATGAATCTCAATTTTTTTGTAGAAATCTTGAATGTCTCTGTTAACTTATACCTGTGAGTAGGCACTAAGGCCCGTGTGACACCATGCAAGATTTGATAACATTTTTGTTACAAAGTGAGGGAGATGAGCTACCACAGTGAATTCTGATTGGTTGAACTGGCACTTCTCGCTCACTTCGTAATAAATCTCTTGCACAAGAAATGTCATAGTGTCACACGGGCCTAAGATACAAAAATTTTAAATATTTCGACATACAAGCAATTTGTTCACATTAAGATCCATACAACTGATAAAACATCGCCGGCGAGTGGTCGAAAGTCTAAAACTTGGTTGGGTTTTGGAAACGGACGGAAACGCGAACCGCTATTAACTAATAATAATAACAACATCCATTATTCGATAAACATCTCCAATGTACCGGGCGGTGATATACGGTCGCGCAATAAACCTGTTCTCTAATTTATAAATTGGCGCCCGCGTCCCGGCACCCCCATCGATTCAAACTTTGCCGCTGACATTGATTTTGCGGTGGAAAATTAGGTTACGTGCTTTATGGTGGTCGTAAACACCGTCGCACGTTGGTCGGCTGAAATCAGACTGAATTTCAGTTTTGGAGATTAGTTTGGATTTATATTTAACTTCAGTTACATCAAGTTACTTACTTTGCAAATAATAAAAAAGATTAGACAAATTTAAATGTAAAATTAATTAGTGTAAAATCTTTATTGATTCAAATTTAACAAAGAAATTCCAACTCGACCGCATTGTGAACGAGTTCCCAGGCCAACGATATCTACTAGTCATAACATGTTAAAATTAAGGCCCCTTAAGATACACGAAAATAAACAAACACCGATAATAAAACCCTTTCTCAGTGGGAACCGAGAGCCTAACGAAAACGCGTTTCACAAAACCCTAACGTTAGGCAACTTAAGTCACTTCGGTGCCCAAAATTTGCTCATTGGACAAAAGTTGAACGACTAGCCGCGAGAGCGCAGCATCTCCCAAGAAAAGTATTAAAGAGGGGGAAGCTTTTGAACTTGTAAACAATGACCCAGGGGAGAGAGAAGTTTCAAAAAATTAATTAATGTTCGCCTAGTCTCGGTATAGGAATGTTCGCCTAGCCTCGGTTGTTCGCCTAGCGATCGTCTTAAAAAACGATTTCTAAATTTAATGTCAATTTTGCTGATTAAAGTTCATTAATCTTAAACTTGAGTTGAATCCAATCGCGAACCGTTTTTACGTGGGCGTTTTCATTTTAATATTTTGGTGTGGGTGCAAAGGAAGGTCTAGAAGAAAATCCTTCGCCTCGAACTCCTTTCCCCGAAAGAATCTAGCGAAACTGCAGAAAGCAAGCTATAAGAGGTTCTACTCTCCTAAAAGATAAGAATTTTCATGTGCTACCATTTTGATCGTATGAAAAATTAGCTTCAATATACCCTATTTTGATCTCACAGTTGACTTTTATTCCTAGTAGGGTAGATTGCGGATATAATGCGCCCTTGCACAGTTCCAGCCCGAAAGAACCTACTTCCGAAGGGTTATTAAATGGCCATGTAATTTGATTAAGCATTGTAGGGTCCGGAAGTCCTTTAAACTCTGTTGGTGGCAGCGAACTCCGTTACCTTAGTTTTTCTAAATGTTCTCAATTTTATTTTGGTTTACAAGCTTAGTTAAATTCCTTGCTAAAATTACGCTACCAAAGTAAGAAGAGTTAAAAACGGAGAAAGTCTTCAACTTTCACCTTAGACCCTTCCCACAATAAGGGAGTGACTGAATGCTTTGATTGAGGTCAGAAAATGGTCTTTAATAAGATTAAATTTGAAATGGCCGAAATGGGCTAATATATAATTAGTTATAAAAGTGATTTTAACTGGTTTGGAACTTCTTTCTTTTTTGTAATAGATCGTTCATTATTGGGATGTATCCATATCTTTTCGGTTGTTTATGCTGACGACCTTTTAAACCTGACGACCTTTTAAAAGTCTAAAAATAGATCTTCAAAATGACATTGGTCTGATTATAAAAATGCTGAGACCAATTGCATTTAGCACTTTAGTATCGAGTCTAAACTTTTTTGTCCTTCATGAAATGAGTTTGTGCTACTGTAGGTATTTAACCGTCAATCACTTATTATTTTAAGTGTGCCAATGACTGCGTAGTCCAACTCGATGACATACCGCGTTGATAAAATTTCAAAATGCTCGGGCAAGATCCGTTTACAACGACGCGACGCAATCATACCTTTCGGCAAGGGAATGCCACTAGGACGATCGCCGAGCAGCTCTTACTCAACGGGACTCCGGTGAAACATTTGGAATGAATGGGAGGAACCAATTAAAAGTATATTAAAAAAAAGCCAAGATAAAAGAGAACACGAATTACAAGCCACCCGTCGCACGATGTAACGCTAAAAACATACCTGCCGTAGATACCACGGAACAAGTTTGGAAAAGCCTCGAAGAAGGCTTCAAGTATCTTCTCTTGTTTTTACATTGTTTTACATCCCTTGAATATTATGATTTTAAAGGGAGAATTTCTTTCGTCGCAAACAAAGTCACATCCGAGCCAAAAGCCCGTTTACTTTTCACTTCAAAACAACCCCGTTTAATTAAAAGTTTGCACAAATTGAGAGGAACCCTCAGTACGGTCTGTTTGCGAACGAGTAGTCACATCGACACAAAGGAATTTACTTCGAAGCCAGTGATGCCATAAGGTTGTAAAAATTTTCGTTAGACGTCTGAAATTGGAATAACGGCAATTAACGTCCAGGCAACGCGCCAGAGCCAACAGAGATTAGACTGGAGGGAGGTCTAACGAAAATGTTTACAACCTTCTGGCATCACTGCACGAAGCGTCGATAAACGCGAACGGCTCGCGGGAAGGGGAAGAGGTTTATTGGCCAATGACATACCTGTAATGTATCCTACTCTCGATATGGGACAGTCTCATTATTGCAGAATAGGGTAGCCCAGGCTTGTATGACGTTCTAATGCGGAATTTCCATACTAGTCCAAGTTACGAAGGTCAAACTTCGTCATAGTTACATTTTCGTCAATATGCAGGGTTGCTACCTACCTGTAGGTTTGCAAATTAGTGCGAAGTGACTAAGTTTCTCCACACCGCTCGGCTAAGCTCTTGGAAAAGGGAGGTTCGACGTAACCCCAATACAAACGGTGGGCAAAGTGATTAAAATGAAAAGCATCAGCTGAGCATGTATTTAACTTGCTCAAAATTCAAATAACGACAACTCAAACACAAAAAATAAATAAATAAATAACACGATAAATTAAATCCGTACCAAAGATCTGTGCCTCGGTCACACATACGGTTTAAAACTAACAACGAAATTAATTATTCAGAAGGAGGCACGGGTAACGATAAACAAAACCCCGCAATGATAAGTTGTTCAACAACAACCCCGCGAATACAAAAATAAAATAGAGCTATTCCGACTTTGGTGTCCAGCGTCAAAGTCAATCAGCTGTCCAACGTCAACAGATCGGAGCGTCCTCCCGCGGTGGTTAGCGGCGTAAGTCAAAGGTGCGGCCAAGCCGCCAAAGTCGCGTCGTCTTCCCGGACGAATCCACTCTTCAAAGGTGAGGGGGGGGGTAGGCCTATTTGAGAAACTTCGTTCGATGCAAGAACCTGGACTTCGAGCTGCCCCGGGACTAGAAGCCTAGTAGCTATCACGGGAATGAATCAGAAGCCCAGTAGCTGCCTCGGGAATTAAAATTAGAAGCCTAGTGGAAGAGAGAGAGAGATGCGTTACTTGTAGGGGTCAATAAAAGGCCAACAAAAACATACCTGTTTCCTTACTCAGGGCAGGCCTTTGATAAGTCGTTTAAACGGCTTGTGGGTCACTCGGCGTGCTTTAGCAAATCTCAGAGAAGATCCGTTTCTAGTTTCTACCACAAATGCAGTGGAAAAACACTAAGTTTTAACTCACACAAAATCAATGGACCGCACGCATCGAGTGTTGTTGAAACAATAACCGCCAAGCGACCGCGCCGTGCTCCTCCACATGCGCTGAAGACGGAAGTCCTTACTGATGATATGCATTTTAAACGGGCAAACAAGTGAAATGGAGCTATGCAGTATGCCTGAATTAACAGCGCACCACCCAACTGTCGAAAGGTTGCACCATATTATGAAACTCAAAACGGCACGTACGCCGTTAGATTCCCACGTTAATACAGGGTGTACGGAAAATTATTATGATTAACTTAACTGAATGGATTTTTCAACCGTAACAGGGTGATTCGAAAGTTGGAAGATAAATTTAACGAAATGTTCACCCGTAGCAGTTGCTCTGTAAAATCGACCGTCTTTTGTTTCCATCTTCTTTAATTTTATGTATTTTTAATGATACTCTAAAGTTTACTGCTGAATCTAGTAACAAGTTTTATAATACTGCCTTCGAATTTAATAGATGTACTTAACAGTGACATTTTAATTGTTTCAAAATGTTCAACTTGGAACACAGAACGTTCTTTGTTAACAGATATTTCAGAAGTGGTGAAAAACTGGAATTATTTTATTTTTGATCGCGTGGTATTTTAGTTTTCAGTTTGTACTTTGTTATAGTTGTTAATAGTGTGACGGACGAGACAAAGCGAGTTCGGCGAGATGACACGATGTCATCACGAGAGCTCTGGCCATCGCCAGGACGACGCCAGTCCTTCGAAGAAGAATCCGCCACATTCGAGTTGAATCCAGAAGATATAAAACTCGCCCCGTTCGCTGGAGAGACAGTCACAACTTCCCGCGAACAAGATTAACGCCGTGTAAATAAATATTACTCGACATAAATTATTTAGCGATATAAATAGTTTTAGTGTTAGTGTTTGTTTAATAGTTAATAATATTAGTTCAACTCGTCATTAAATATTCTTTTATTTAAGACTGAAAGTTTTTAATTCATACTTTTCAATAAAAATGTTACAATACATAATTTTACAAATTTTTTACTTTCATATCCTTCTAAATATTGTGTTCTGAAGAACACTTAATATGAGTATGTTGTTCTTTTATATTTGATTATTTATTTATTACTTGGAGAAAATATGCTCTTGAATGTTATTTCGTTTAACTATAATCGTGCGTCTTGAATTTGAAGAGCTTTTTGAAACTTTTGGAAGCTGTTAGTTTCTTGTTAACTTATCGCGTAATTATTGTTAATTAATTTTTTGAGTGTTTCAATCTCTGACGCTTGGCAAGAAACTGACTTTTGTAGTTAAGTCTCACCTAACTTCATTTACACCACGATCATTTATCATAAGAGTGTCTTGGGTTATTGAACGGTACCGGGTGAAGCCTGCGGTTCGTTTCGTAATTTAATATGCCCGAAGTGTGAATTCAAATGCGCCCCCAGAAATCTGCGATACATATTCGGTTAAATGGTTAAACTAGATAATGGAATAGAACTGTACGCAGCTTAACAAGAGATGATTAAATTATTCTAAAATACCGTTTAATCGTTTTATTATTCATAACGAACTAGATCCGAACTAGACGGATTTCATACAGAGGACGACGTAATCAGCTTACGCTGCAACAGTTTCTACTAAAATATTTTCCATGTACGCCGCATACTGTCATTTAATTATGACCAGGACACTCAAAACTCAGGACCGAGTTATTAATGAAAATCCGTTTGTGTGAGCGATAAATTTTCCTTCTCGTTGAAACTGATTGCGCGTTTCAACTAATTAGATGATTATTAATTGCGATTTCATTTTCCTATTTGGTGGTCTTGTATACTTTCAGCTCACATAGTTTTTTTTTTTAGTTTCCATTTTAGATATATTTTGTGCAAATAACATGGTTTGAAAACGTCTGTGTAAGAAAAACGATTGTTTGAATTTGAAGGAAGATATAACTTTATAGCAATATTTAAATAATCTTTTTCTGTTTTTTTTTTTAAGTTTTTCCGTGTAGTATAATATAATCAATAAATTCTAAGTGCAACAAATTTTATTAAAATGTCAACAGAAGCAGGGCGAGTCCCTCCGCCTGTTGAGAAATCAGGGAGACTGAAGCTTTGAATGATTGAATGTTTTAACTTGTTCGTGATACGTTGTCTTTCCTTGTGGATACCTCTTAATACTGTATGAAAAAAAATACTTCATTTATTACGATCTGAGTATCAAATGAGTACCAAACTCATAATCGTTCATTTAAGAGGTAAAGTCATGCGTTTGCACAGCAATCACCTTCCCTTTGTTCAGGAGAGCATTATTTTTTTTTAAATAACCAGGATCTGGCGCATTTGCATAGCAAGCAATTTGCAAGCTGTCCCAGTAGCTCAGTGAAGACGGTAGTGGGCGCGGTAGATCCGCACAAGTGTCCGTCAAAATATGGGGGGGACTTCCCAGATGTTGAGAACCGTAAAGGACGCCACCTAGTTCTTAGCTGAAGGAAATGTTTGCTGTCCCAGTAGATCAGTGAAGACGGTCGTGGGCGCGGTAGATCCGCACAAGTGTCCGTCAAAATGTGGGGGGACTTCCCAGACGTTGAGAACCGTAAAGGGCGCCACCTAGTTCTTAGCTGAAGGAAATGTTTGCTGTCCCAGTAGCTCAGTGAAGACGGTCGCGGGCGCGGTAGATACGCACAAGTGTCCGTAAAGGTATGGGAGGGGACTTCCCAGATGTTGAGAACCGTAAAGGGCGCCACCTAGCTTATGAGCAACGTTCCCCAAAGTTATGGACCGACGCTAGGAGAAGGTCCAAATAAAATATACCCTGTATATTTCCGACTCGCCAGAAGGGCGTGGTAATTTATAAGCGAACTCCAAAATCCCACCGAAACAAAGGAAACCCAATTCAAGAGTAATAACAAAAGTATATTGAAAAACAACAATGGTAGACAAAGAAAACAGAACCTGGAAAACCGGTTCAAGGTGGACCTAACAAAGTCGGCAATGCAAATGTCGTCAACATTAAAATACGGTAAATTGAATAAATATGAACGCTACAAAACGTTCCGACACTAATGTAAAAATACACGTAAATGGCAAGTACAAACCGCGCACGTTTGGGCCCAACCGCGACCTTTACAAAATAAATGCATTAAATAACCTTTGCCGAAATGAAACAAAATGTGATAAAAAACATCAAATTAATATCTAAAAGGATAATTTGATACAAAACAAATAATCTAAGATCTGCCAAGGCAGAAGAATTTAATTAAATTACACGAAACTTTATGTTCCGGTCGCATAACATGGTAACCCAGTCGCAAGTGACGGAACTCGGAGAGGCGAACAGGCGTAGAAAAATTTAAAAAAATGGACGATATCACAAATTTCGCAGCTCTTCGGAGGGCGTCTAGAGCTGGACGCTTATATGAACGTCGAGGCAACGTCGAGAGGAGGGAGGGGAATTCGGCGTTTCAAACCCCTCCTGCAGGGGTTTGAAACGCCGAATTCCGGCTCGTACGGTGGTGACGAGATTCTGAACAGCCGAACAGCGGGCTTTAAGCGATTTGTACGGTGGTAAAGCCGTGACTTCCGTATGCAAGTCCGGGTATGGTCCTGTACTGCTTGCTGGAAACGAAACTATAAACACAAATTCACGGAACTGTTCCCATAAACGCTATTAAAAGAATTAATGGAAGCAAGCCTTCTAGCGATAAATTCCCAAAGACCAAAAGTAGGTTGACCAAGACAACGTAAACGCAACACAGCCTCAAGTATGTTCTTTTTTAAATAAATTATTTTACAAATTATTTTAATATTTATTTTATATTTACATATTTGAGTTGTAATAAGTAAATAAATAACTCACGCCATAGTCGCAATATCGTACGACTGGGTTTTGACCTTTAACAGTGCAGAAAATAGCAAATTCGCAGCGGTGCTGTTGCCTCAAAAGCTATCACGTATTAGATGCTCAAATTTGAAAAATTTTAACCACAAGTCGGCTGGATTGCAATGTGGCCCCCGAGGATCCTCTGTATAGCTATTTCGGCCCTAATTGGGGCCTCTTCAGCAAGAGTAGCTCGAGAACTCCATCGCAATCCCAACTTAAACAAATAAATTGCAAAATTAAATTATATTTTGTCTTCACTAAAAATATCTTGTGTGTTCTTGTTAACTATTAATCTTATTTCCACATCTTGTTACGGTCATTGCGAATAATTTCGCAATAATACACTCTGTGTATCGGTGAAAGTGTAATTACGCCGTAGTTTGACCTTTGGAACTTGGATTGCTCCAAAAAGGACGCTTTAGAACGTTAAACAAGCCTGGGCAACTTATTCTTTAATAATGAGACTTTCCCATGTCGACAGTGGGATATATTAAAGGCTTGTCATTGGCCGATAGACCTCTCCCTTCCGCCCGCTACTCGCCTGCTATCCAGATCGCACTGAGACATATTCTCGCTTTGTATACGTTTTTCATTAAACAGTGTTTGTTTTGGAGTGAAAAAGGAAACGGGTATGATACCCGGAGTTTAATTTGGTTGCGGCGAGCCCAAGCATGACGTCCTTGTTGAAAGGTTGGATGGCGTGTTATAAATCGACCTTGACCGTCCATTTTAGTGTGTGGTAACATGACGATTCGTCACGCCGCCAAAAAATCGCCAAACTCCTTTTACACAGCATTAATATGGCGCCCAACGTGGGGGCCAACAAATCATTAAGCCAACAGCAATAAGTCCAAAGAATTTAACTGTCAACGAGGTTATGTTTACATGCCTAAACCACGGACTTGTCATTGAATTTAGATACGATTAAACACATGCGCTAACTTAACAGGTCCGCAGCCGTCAAATGTTGACAAGGCAGCATCTTTTTTTCTATTCGTGTACGACGAAGAAGGACTTGCATCAAATTGTATGAACTAATTTACAGGACTGGCGCTACGTTCATGTTAGAAAGAGAAAACCATGGCCTTCTTGACCCCTTTTTTCATGAGTGAATTTTCTTTGCTGTTCCCCTGGTGGTTTTTTCCGACAAAATAACAAAAATATCTAAATTATATTACTGCAATTCCACTAGTTGTGTACATATACGTATATAACTTCATCAGCATTCATGAATATTTTAGAGATACCACTGCAAACTGCAGCTTCGTGTGCGGAGCGTAAAATGCATCGTTGTACGAGCCACGACGTTTCGTGATCGCGAACAGAATCATCTTCCTATGCAGAAGAAACGGTTCGCCGTAATCGCCGGCATTTTTCTCTTTCGATGCCTTCCCCGTCGCCGTCGTGAACTTTTATGGATATCGACGACCGTTTTCGTTCGTGTGCCGTGTGTATACATGCAAATTAGCTTCGGCGTTCCGTCATAAAACCGAACGCTTTGCATTTTTGTCACACCATCATTACGCGCGTCATGAGAGCCGCAGGTAGATAATGGAAATATTTAAGGAGAAACGTTTGGAAAATTTAATTAAGTTTATCGATTTTATATAATGGCTAACCTGATCTGTGCAGGTAGTTACTACAGCATTATATCTAGTTAATTTATTTTATTTGCATGTAGATACATAACTACGTCTGACTACATACACATGTAAAATAACATACAGAAATAAAGTAGAATAATAAGAGCGATGTTTTCTTACCTGTTATCTGTAAACGGCTACTATCTACCTTCGACAAAGGTCGCACGGGCGCCAACATTTTGTTTCACGGTAACACCGTGTCAACTCTTTCAAGTAAGGGGGAAGGGATGTAAGAAATCGGCAATTTATAAATAATTAAACTATTTGCGTAAGTTAAACACGATAGAACGAACGGAACGGAAAATTCGTTCACCTAAAAACTATGTAAACTACTCTTGCCATGGAATTTGGACGGCATGCCTTAGCTTTACTGTAAAATAGCATCAAGAGCACAAAGGCGTACTTTTTACTTAAGCTAAGACATGCCGTCCAGATTTCATGGCAAGAGTTGATAAAATTTTTTAAAAAATCACTCGGTATGTATATCATGTGAACCGAATTTCTTTTGCGAGGGTGGAAAAATGTGGAAGAATCCAGTATCTCATAAATCATTAGGCTCAATAAGTAAATTCAATTCGATGCGACGTTTCACCCAAAAATTATGTAAGCAAACGTTACAGCGACTCGCTTGGTCATGAGTCATGACTGACCTTGCAAATTGAATTCGAAGAATTTCAGGTTTAATTGACAAAATTTTTTAGTTAGCATTTCACAAGTACGGTCATCGACACAGGCTTAATCGGCGCGGAAGTTGTCTTGCATGAATTACCGACCTCTGCTTAACTTGCAAGTCAAATTCTTTTTCGGTCGTTGGAACTTATGTAACGTTTTAATAGAGGGAATTCCATGCTGACAAATGAAAACCAAGTTGCTTGAACTTACTTAAGAATGCTACACAACAGTTCGTATTTCATTCAAAACAATTAAAGTGTTCGCTCATTAAATGTGACGCTGACAATTTTGGAACATCGATCTTTGGACCCGAACCTTTGGAAACGCACTTTGTGGCATCCGGCACGGTTGGTATAAAAAGGGATATTCGTATATCAAATGGAGAGTAGTTGATTAGTTGTTAATCAATGAGTTGTATAGTCGGAAACGGTCGACAGGCAGCTTCCAGAGTATTCATTAATGGAATTAGTTTAATGTGTTTGGTGAATTTTATTTGTGACTTCTGAATCGGTCCTTGGGGGGCGGCGTTTGGTCGGGTGTGGTGCAAAGAGGCGAGGTAATGTAAAAATAAATTAATTATTAAGTCTCGTTCGCCAATATCCTGCCCTGCAAGCGAGTGCTCGGTATAAGGGAAAACGTAACGTGGTGGCGACCCCCGTTATAACATAACTACGTTGACTACATTTCCCCAACAACGTAACATGATGGAGGCGCACTTAAAAAAGGACAATTTATTTATTTTTGGAAACCAACGTTTTCTATAACGTAACAAGACGGAGTACATCCCTTCCGTTCTTGACATTGTGTAAGCGCCGAAATTATAACTTTTGTATAACAATCTTTTCGTATCTTGATAAGGTAAAGGCTTGAGAGTATCTTATCAGACAGCATTTCAATTGCAGAATACCTAGGCTTCAAAAGAAATATCATTACAATATATTTCACCCTTCAGTTCGGGCATTATTTCAGGAAAACATAAGACATATCAAAAATATGAAATTTGCAGATTATTTTCGTTTAGCATGGCAGAGTAGACGTATGGTTGTGAACATCTCCGAAAGTCTGAAGCTGCAAATAGGATTCATCGAGTGTCACGTTGTGAACAAACTACGAATATTCGTTCGTCTTTCTGTATCCAGTACCATGGTTCGGGTGAGAAACCATTAGTTTGTTTGCTAATTAGTTATGTTATTCAAAACTAACAATTGCTTTATTTGATTTATGAAATGCTGTTTTTCTCGTTATAAAATCAGTCGTTCAGACTATTTGAACGAGAAATGAGAACCAGCAGCAGCAGTTCTTCTGCAATGGAGAACCGAACGTCGGCAGTAGAAAAAGCCAACGCGGTTCCAACTGGAACATCCTATACGGAAAGTACTTTAATATTTCTCTAACACTTTCTCTATTTGCCTGATTTAAGAAAGAATAAAGATAATTGTGTACAGGTAAGAACTTTTAAAATAATATATTTAATCAATTACTTATAAAGACTTTCTCTGAAAATTTTAACTGAATAGCTGAAGTTCCCAGTCCTATTTTGATTGTTACTATGGGGCTATAAAAAGACTAAATCGTCCGCTGACAAAGAGAAAGAAAATATTTTCAAATAAACGAACGCCCGAGTATCTATTTTGGCGAAATGTTTGCAAATTTGAGCATTTGCATTCTTGCTAGATTTGGAGGAAATTGAAAAATATTCATTGGGCAGGGGGAAGGTAATTTTGAGTGGGTCTGCCGGGATCGTCGCGATATCCGCGACGATCAATATTTGATGTCGCGCCTGAGGTTACAATGGGAATCTCGTGTCACTCTTGTATACAAGATGAGACCGCGGCTCGTCCTCACCGAGAGGCTTGCAAGTTTCTCGCCGTCGAAGAACTGTTTGATCAGACTTTTCTCAGCTGTTTGTATATAATTAGGTTTTCTGCTACACTGCGTTTCTAATCCTCCTCCTTAGCTCGGCGCTTTTGTTTCAAGAAATGGCGCAAGACAAAAGTCTCGCCTTGCTTTAGATTTAGAAAATCTGGTGAGCTTGGAATAGTTCTAGAAATTTTATGTAGATAACTTATAGAGATGAAACCACTCTAAGTAGGCACAGAATTTAAATCGTCAAGCATTGGCAGTCGCTTGTATGCTAGCGTTTGAATTACACGCGCTGCGATCACGTTACAGTATTTCTCGTTATTTTTGTTTTCGTTAGGGTACTTTACCTTTTATTTCAGTTTTCATGTCATAAGGCTGTTATCGGTATAGCATTCTTTTTATTTTATTTGTACTCTTTTAGTTTCCCAAGAACAAATTTATTTATTATTCTTATTTTTAATTACCGTATCAACAATGGAAATTTATAATTTACGTGAATATTTACATTTCTTATAAACAATTATTAATATGTTTATACGCAATGTAATTACGTATCAGATTACAAAGAAATTCGACCGTTTCGAATAAGGATCGGACGCTCACACTGTTACGACTGGACTGCCTCGTGAGCACTCGGGTGTTCCTACTTAATGTGGCGGAATCTGTATACACCGGTCATATTACTACATATAAATTTCTCTTTTTGTACTATTTATTAAGATTTGTAATTAATATTATCAAGTTTTGCATTTCATAAAACATAAATAAATATATAATATATCTAATATATATATAATAAATAAATGATAAAGTTGTAAAAAATACTATGCAAATAATTATTCAGAACCAAATAAAATAATTGAAAAACTACAATAAATTTAGTCTTTTTTCCATTAATGGTATCTTGGTGAATACTTTAATCCCACTGGTATTTGCTAATGTAACATGTATAAACAGTGATTCGTAATGTGAGTGAATATTTCATTTTTGAGATAGAAGGCTGCAATTTTGTATTTGACCATAACTTTTAATTCTAAACAACATGACATTTTCCTGTATCTTTTAAAATAAGGGCACTTTTCGGTGCCCACATTTACATTTTTTAATTCATATGAAGTGTGAGGAAATTACATTATTACGAACAAGATATACTATTTGAAGCGTTGGGCGATGAAATATACAGTGGTTTGAATATGTTGATTATGTAGATAGCGTAATGTTGAACAGATCGAAAGCAGAATTTGATGAGGACGCTGATAAGCATTTGATTTGAAACTTTTATTGGAAATGAAATTTAAAGTCTGTGTTTCCAATTCGTTCAGATTCACTGGGATGTTCTTACTGAATGTTCTTACTGATGTTCTTACAGTCGGGGAGTGATCCAGTGATGCAGTCATGTAGTCGTTTTCACCGGACCGACTCAGTGGGCACTAGTGCCAACCAACGAGGGGACGCCCAACGTTGCCACCGCCAACGCCCAACAACGCCGTCGCCGCCGCCCAGCATCGTCGTCGTCACCGCCACATCATCTGCCACTGCCGCCGAATCCGTCCTAAAGAGAACGAGGACCATCCCCCTCGCCAGCTGTCCAAGAGAAGACACCACCGGGCACTCTGTTCCAACCCAATCACCCATAGGCTGAGCAAGAACGTGTCGTGCTCCAGCCAAGGAACATTGTCACTGAGACCGACCTTGACCCACCACGCCAGTCACGGACAGGCCTCGAACTTCGCCAGTCTTCTCCGGCTAAGGGAACGTCGCCCGCTGTTCCGTCTTATACGAATCAACAACTCCAGTCGCCGCGAACGACCCAAGACCGCACCCCCAAGTTTAACGGACAAACCACCCTCAACTAAATTAATCATTTACGTAAATAAAGAGGTATTAATTTTGTTAAATTATTGTTTTAAGTCTTAATTATTGTCTGATAAACCTACGTACCCCAATTAATCCCGAAGGCTGAGGTCGCACCGTCGTGACATAGTGGAGGCTTAACGCGACATGGTGAAGGCCCTTAGCGTGACATGGTGGAGGCAGCCGTCCTTCATTGCGACAATATCTACTAACATCCTTTTAAAATGATTACCTACCCCTATTATACGATACACACTGTGATCGAGATTGAAGGTATTTTCTTACTGAAAAAGTTCATCGACTAAATGCTCAACACGGAAAGTCGGATTCTATTTGCATGTGGAAAGATACTTTTTTAAAATCTTTTATTAATTTTTTCTTATCTGTTACTTTTTGTTACTTTTTCTAGAATCGTTTACTTTAAAATTGTTAACAGTTGTTGCTCGAGATGTTTTTCCGATCGTCGTTTCTGTTCGTTGCGTATTTACATAAGGTAAGTGCCCTTAAATTACAACTCAAAACATTCTTAAACTAATAAACAATATTTGGTTTCATGTATAAGCAAAATTAAAATCATTCATTCCTTTTAAAATAAATCAAAATCTTTTCAAAATAGGTTGCCTAAAATAAAAACTAAATCATCCTCTCTTTTTATTTCTAAAACTCAACTGACTACCACTTTTCACTTTCATTTAGAAAGTCCACTTTCACTTAGAAAGTCCACCAATTCTCGCGCTGTTTTTAGGGCCTCCTGCATCAGATTCACGTAGTCTACCTGGACATCTTGGACTTTAGCCGCATTTAGCCGCACTCCGTGCCCGTTCTCCGAATAGATCAGCCTTCGTCGTTTTTCTGCTTGCTCTGGACTTCGACAGGCCAATGTTTGGCAGTAAGCGGAAACCCAGGCTTCTTGTGGAACCCTCTTATTAATTCGCAAAACTCGTTCCATACCGTTTCTTGGAGAACTGTGTCTGTCAAAACCTCCTCCTCACACGTAGTGGTAATTGAAATTTGTTTCATTACTGCTCACGTTCAATACCATAGCACAACTGTACCGTTTCTTTGTTTTTGTTTACTTGTTGCTGTTTGTGACGTGAATTTTATTATTGATGATAATAAAATTTCATGGATTCTATTTCTCAAACCTTTTATGTTAATTTATTTTATTATGCATCAAATATCACAGCAATATGCTCAAAAAAAATTAAAATAAACTCTTCTCAATTTAGAGTTCCTTATTAACAATTTCTTTTATTGCAACAATAGTGACCGTTTGTTTATCTAGTTAAATTTAATATAAATGAAGTTTCTATTATGACCATTTGTTTATATCCCAAAACATTTGAAGACAATTGAAGGTGTATTTATTATTGTTATTTTTAAAAGAAAGTTGTAAATCGTTTATTTAAATTAAATTAAAAATTTGTTCAGTTCCTTACTGTTTTTTTAAATACCAAACTAATGTTTCACCGTCATGTAACTATGAAAATGGAACAACATTTTTTTGTGAAAACGCGAATTAAATTCTACCATAAAAAATAACTTTCTAATTCTTTATCTCATATATTCGTGCTTGATCTTAAACGAATCCCCATGTAATTATGATTTTAGTTGTCAAACAAATGAAACCGTGCTTGTTATTAAATCAGCTAAATTGGACTTGCTCCTGGTCTAGGAAGTTTGACTTCGGAGGTGCCTTCAAGAATTACAAATTGCAATTGATGGCGACTGCATCTTTTAATCGTTCCCTCATGTTTGTTTTTCTTAACAAAAATTTGTTTCAATACTAGCAAATTTAAATTGTTACGTTTCGTTTTTGCGTTACCGATTTCCTAATATTTTGTTTCTATCACAAACTCTTTTAAACGGACACTGAATGGCGCACAAACACTTTACGTTTCGCTATCGTTTGACAGCTTCTTCGGAAGCAATTTTCATCGGACAAGAATCAGCTCTAATTTTGTTTCTACCTTGGCTTCAGTGATCGTCCTATCTGCTTACAAACTCTAAAGTTTTGGTGTTACGTTTCAAATTTCCTTCCGAGAAAATGCGGAGGCAAAGTGATATATGAACCGCGTTTGGATATACTTAGGTGGCTACCCATGGCTACCCTAGGATGCAGGGTAGCCACCTGTATCTGCTCCTCTTTACTGCTTGAAGCTCATTCGTGTGGCACACCACGTGACAGCCTTCTGGTTTCCGTCCGTATTTTAGCGGCCACCATCATCTTCAAGTCATCTCTATCGTCCTTTTGTGTTCAGACCTTGGTTGGGTGTTAACGTGTTTTACGTGTGTTGTGAAATACCGTAATTTTTGCTCCTTGGGAGGAGAAGTTCACCAGTGGCTGTGCCGCAAACGTTAACTGACACCACTGAACGAATTTGAGGGACATCTTTAACCCTCATACGCTTTTGGTTGAAGTTTTATTCGAGGCTTTCAGCGGGACTTTTAGTCGGTGATTTAGCCGAAGTCTTAGCGGAGTTTTATTGAAGCGTTGCCGTGCCCGTTGGAAAAGGCCTTTGATCAAACCATCCTGGCGTTTCCCGAGTAGCCATTTTGGACGGTGTTATATCGATTCCTTGTGAGACCACTTTGGACGGTGTTTCACCGACAACGGACGTGACCTCCAGGTGGCGCCATAATCTGCGTTGACACTTCATGTCAAGCTTTAATTTTTAACCGAGGAGGTTAAGGTATTTATTTATTTTTATTTCCTTTTGCAATTCGTGAATTAGTATTTGCATAAACAAAGAGAACGAATCTCGGCTGTTCAGGCGCTGAATTTATCTACCGTTTGACGTGTACTTTTGTCGTACTTGTATACCGGTCTAGGTTACTCTTTATTATGCCAATCCTGTGATGTAGGGTATTATCCCTTTCAATTAGTGTAACAGTTGGTCGTTTAATTAAACGTTTATGATTTATGTTGTGTGTTTTGTTTAAAGTTTAACGCACCAGTGAGTAAAGTCTCGCCTCTATTTATTGTTGATTTATTTCTGCCCGATTTGGTCGATTGGAGACGTCGACTGGTCGTTTACGTTCTGGCTGGGAATACAGTCTTCTGACGCCCTTTAATAATTTTACCAACTTAATTAACCCGCCCCAATCTTCACTGTTGCTAGTTCGGGGAACAGCTGATTCGTTTCGTCAACAGAAGCTTGTCATCTGTCAGTGGTAAGTAAGAGGCAAGTAAATTAAATTTTAAATTTGGTGACATTGGTTCTATTTCGTTTGTAAGTTGTTTCTAATCGCTCTCCATGACCGTTGGGAACACGGAAGATTTTTCTGGAATTCAGGACGGAAGAGGCGTGTCTTCGATATCCGGCTTGTTCGGGTTCAGCGTGCTTCTTGGTAGCATTTTCGTTGTAGCTTATTTTGGAAGCTTGTTCGGAGACTGATCACTCAAAGGTTATCGGGGATCTTATCGTTCATGAACGACTTCTGGAAGCTCCATCCTGTGCTTTTATAGCAGATAAAGTCCGTATCGTTGAATTTTGTTTGGGACGCCACGCAGTCGCAGTTTCTTACCACTCTGGGCCCTTATTTTAAAAGGAGTAAGTCCCTTTGGTTCTGTTTCGTTGTCGTTATTCGCTTTTACTTACTTTCGTGTTCCTTCCGTTAGCAACTACGTGAGAGTCGAAAACTTTGAAAAATCTGCGTCACTTCTTCGAGACCTTCCACGTAATCGTTTAGATTTTCCCCGAACGAGATTAGGCGAGAATATTTCCGTTGATACTAAGAGCCGACACCGTCGTTCGTCGCTCGAGAACCCTCGAAGGAGCTGCCGATCTGGGTCGAGCCAGTGTCGTGTGCTGCAGCCCCCTTGCAGACCGAACGTAACGTCGAATTGGTGGGATTCGAGTGTGGTATAGTACTATCCCTCTGTATTCTGTTTAAATCGATTATTGGGTACCTTCTGTGCCTCGTGATACCGTTTTTGCCTGCCGAAGGCCTTAGTTCCTTAAGAACCTGGGTTTAGTTGCATGTTTTCATAAAGTACGTTCTTGCAATTGCGTTTACTGTCCCTCTGACAGAATTTATTTTACGTTAATTTGTGAGCGGTACAGGATATCCTCGCCGGTGATTTCGCGTTAGTTGACGTTTTGTAATTTCTAAATTATTTAACGTAACGAATTTATTTTCGGGCGTATTGTTAAGGCCGCCCTTGTAATCGAATGTTGAACGTTTCACTCATTTTATTGGGCCACGATTTTGTTGCGTATTAATAAACACTGCATCACCGTTTTTCGTATTTTTATTTATTGTCAATATATACCGATAATTGTGTCTCTGACAAACACTTACGCTTTGCGGATATCAATCTGAGGGAATCTCGAACGCTTTTAACTACGTATGCAGTCCTAGCGGTGCACGTTTTTCACGGTACTACTTGGAACTTATATTCGCTAGGTGGCGCCCTTTTTATTTTACATCCAGGTATCGAGCTACCGACAATCCAATTGTAGCCCAGCCCGTTTCCACTGAGCTGGGCATAATTCCAGGTAGGTTTTCTTCAACATCGACGAGTTTCCCCCAGGGGACCTTATACAAGGTCAATTAGGTAGATGTTTTAAAAGATAGGTAGCAAAATATGTAAATCTTAATTGATGTATGGCAAATCACGAATTAAATTACAATAATATTAATACATCAAAATCATAAATACAAATAATATTGTTACAACAACTTTCACTCTTCAAAACTAAAATAACAGCATAATGTTTGTAAAATTCATATAAACTACAAATAGATGGTACGAAAATTTACGAGTTCCATAAACTTGTACTTTTACCTACATATAACAGTAAAAACTTTTTTGTCATAATAAAAGGAAAATAATTATTCGTGTGTTTAGTAAAAGTTTTCGTTTTCTCAAGATAATGAAAGTCATTTTAATCTACAGTTCGTTGAAATGTTAAAACCAATTGTTTAATTTTAATAATTACTTTGCGGATAACGCCGCGCCGCTAAATATTTGATAAAATTTCTTGATTTGCTGAATTCCGCTCTGAACGAATGTAGTCACCGTTTGACAATGCTTACGATTTTAATTGGAATCTGTTCCTGGTCGTAGCGCATTTATACAAGCGGCGTAAAGAGCGTCTTTTATGTAATCGACAAAGTTTACGGCCTTCCAGAGAGAGGCAATCGAAACTTCGGTCCAGTAAATTCGTGATAATTCCGTTTGTTTTATTGAAAGAGTTGTGCGAAGTGCGCAACTTCGGGCTCGTTTGTATAAAATACAAGTAAAATCGCGAAAATCGCACTTAGAAACTTTTAAGCGAACACTTAGACATCGACTGCAATTTTACACAACATTTTCAACTTTTATTGCTGCGCGCTTCTAATTTTACGAGCCGCTGCAGTTTCTCACTGATTGCTCTAAGCACGATCAGGTGGATTATTTTTTATTGCGATCCTAAGACATTGAAATCGAAGTTCTGATAGCTAGATGTCACGATGGTATGTAATTTGGGGTTATATACAAAAACGTGTATTTATTTACAAAAAGTGTTTATTTACAACAAGTATTGAATATGTTGGCCACCTTCTTGCAAACATATTTGAATTCGTCGTTTTAATCCATTAAACACATTTTGGAGTATTTGTGGTGAGTTGTTTAATTTTTCAACTTTCTGATCAATTCTGTCTTTAAGCTCATCTATGGTGTTAACTGGTGTTTGGAACATGTTGTTTTTTAAGAAAGGTCAAACAAAGAAGTCCAGAGGGGTCAGGTCACAAGAACGAGGAGGGTAAGGATTTGCTTTACCAGCACTTATAAGCCTTTCGTCAAAGTATTCTCGCAGTAACCTAAAAGTTTCATAAGCAGCATGTGCTGTAGCCCCATCTTGTTGAAAGAAGCCTTCTTGCAGCTCGTCTTCATGCAGAGAATTGATAAATGGTTCTAGAATTTCTTCTCGATACCTCTGTGCTGTAAGTGTACCATTAAAAAAAATGGGACCAATTAATCTTCTGCGACTGCAACCTAACCACACACCAACTTTTTCAGGTTGAAGAGGAGTTTCTCGATAGAAATGTGGATTAATAGAACTCCACATACGAACATTTTGAGAATTAATGTAACCGCGAAGAGTGAACCACGATTCATCAGAAAAAAATGTTTTATTTAGTGTCATCATCGTTGATGTTTGTGAGAAACCACTGTGAAAATTGTGACCGTTTTTCATAATCGGGGGGCCGAAGTTCTTGCACCGCGGTTAAACGATATGCATGCATTTGCAAATCCTTTTTTAAAATATTTCTACACGTTCCATAAGACAAATCTGCTTGCTGCATTAATCTGCGGACTGAAGTGGTAGGTGCGTTTGTAATTATTTCTTCAACATTTTCAATATGTTCAGCAGTTCTTTTTTTAGGGCGACCGCTTCCCTCCTTTCTACTTACAGAACCAGTTTCTCTAAATATTTGTATGGAGTGGGATAAGATATTAACAAATTGCTTATAGTCAACTATTACTTCTGGAAACTTTTCTTGAAATGATCTTAAACATTCCGGAATTGAAAACTGCTTCTCTCCATTAATTATTTCAGATGTACAAAAGTATGACTCTACAATAAAAGCTTTTTGAATTTCTGTGTATACCATTTTTAATCAAATAAAACGTCAATAAATTTGACAGCCCATGAATGTATTACATTAATTCAGTTAATCACATACATACATTTTCTTTGCACCGCCTACTCTAATCTGATTTTTATTTGCTCATTTTTTATAAGAGATTGTATGTTGATTTTATTGTCGCTGTTGAAGTGACAGAAGAAACCTGAATTGAGACAAAAATCGCTTTAAACTGTCTGAAACATACATATTCCGGTTTATTTTGTGACTGTTCTTAAATCAATGGCCATATTCGATAACAGTGCTGAATTTTTTCATGCACACGTTACTCAAGATTCATTTTGATAGGAGGGAAGCGGATTTAGATCGCTGTGTGCGGTATCATTTTGCGCTCAAAGACTCCTGCCATCATTCGAAATAGGTTTTACTATCTGCGGTGATTTAACAGTAATGATGTGTAAGATAACTTTCAGAAATATCATGTTCTTGTGCAGTTCACTGCGTTCTTTTAGACGGTGTTAATAACATCTTGCAACTAGTCGTTCGTGTTGCTTCAATTTTCATTTCTAATAAGCTATAATAATAAAATTACTAATTTATTGCTTTCAATTATTAATACTTTTGCTGCTATACAGGGTATAATCGATTAAGCATAAGAGAATTAATTTAGCAAAGTTTTAAATCATGCTCGGCGAGTAACCACGCGTTCGCATCAGCGCTGAAGTTATTGTGTTTTATTGAGTGCAAAACTGAGGAAAATTACCACTTTTATAAAAATTAATATAGTGTTACATTCAGTTACTAAGTGTGTGCAAAAACTGTGGCTTTGAGTTTCTTAGTTTCGGAGATAATTAGTAAATTTACTCCTCTTTGGTTATCATCGGTATATAGACCTACCATTCTAATAAAGTTTTTCCGTGTAAATAAACTTAAATAATTACAATGGACACCCGCAATAAAGTTGCCAAATTAGATACCAGGCTCGATGATAAGCTATATCAAGACTTAATTACAAGAACATGCAAACAACAGTCTGAACTTCTTTTAGTTGAAATAAGCAAAAAATTTGATGCAGTATCTAAAAGTATGGAAGATATTAAAAAATCTTTAACGCATTATGAAGACAAATCAAATCTGTTGGAGAAGAAAGTTGATGACCTTGAGCAATACACAAGGAGGAATAATTTAAGAATATTTGGCATCGAGGAACAACCTGGGGAAAATATTGATGAACTGGTTCTAGCTTTCATAAAGAACAAGTTGGAGTTGTCGATTGACCTTTATGATATTGAAAGGGCACATCGGGTTGGGGCTAAAATCAACGAAAGAAGTCGTCCGATCTTAGTGAAATTCCTATCCTACAGAAAGCGAGCAGAAGTTTTTGGTGCGAAAAAACTGCTAAAGAAAACTCGTGTACTACTAAAGGAAGATCTCACCAAGCAGAGATACGAACTGCTGAAGATGGTCGTTGAAAAATATGGAAGCCGCAGTGTTTGGACTCATGACGGCAAAGTCATGGTTTCCCATGACAATCGCAAACGAGTGATAACATGTAAAGATGATATGTAATTAATACACTCATTTAATATAGGTATTACTGCTGGGTTTGTAGGTTTGGTAGAGCTGTAATTTCTTTTTGCTCGGACTGGTTTCATTTATTTACAACGCAGTGTCGTTTTAATTTGGCTGAAGCCGTGATATTCATTTAAACATAATACCATTTAATTTTTATTTTAGTAAAATTGATACTTAGTTTCTTCATTAAATAATTAATATGTTACTATAGTATTTGAGTTTTTTTTTTAGTAACTATAAAGTTACGCCTGAACTTCATTCATTGGTTAATGAATGCTCTGTTGTTTCTTACTGACTTTTTTTAAAATTTTTAGTGTTACAGTCCGTATTATTATTATTATTATTATTATTTCTAAAAATATCGAATTAATTTAATAAATTTTATTTCTGTCCAATTCTACAATAATTGCTTACATATTTGTATACATTTGTAACCTTTGTTATCTGGCAATGTAATTATGTAAATTTAAGCGCTGATGTTTCCCGACGTAAAAGTAGTGTTATCTGTTATAAACTAATTGCATTTTATATGTTTTTAGTTGCTCATTTTAACGTGAGATCTCTATTAAATGGACTGCATATATTGAGACAGCACATCATCGCAGCAAATTATGACATAATCACTATCACTGAGACGTGGTTGACCCCAGTAGTTAGTTCTCAGGACCTTTACATTAACGGTTATCAACTTATTCGTCGAGATAGGGATGACGGTAGAAGGGGAGGTGGTGTGGGAATATACATCAAGACAGGTATTGTATTTACACTTGTGCAAACTTCTTCAACTTTAAGTTTTGAACAGTTATGGGTAACAATTAACTCTAAACCTAATTTATTTATTGGTGTCATTTATAAAGCTCCTTATATAAATAATACTCCTAATGAATTTCTTTCTGAATTGGAAGATCTATTGTCTAACTTATTTCTCAATTGCGATGAGCTAGTTTGTACTGGAGATTTTAATACAGATATATTAGACACTGACTCAATTTATTCTCAACATCTGCAAACTTTGTTAGATACCTTAGGCTTGAAGCAAATCATTAATCAACCTACCAGAATAAGTACCAAAATGTCACTGTTGGATTTAATTATTGTTGGTCATGACGTTACAGTTTCTGACTCTGGAGTATGATGTACAAGGTATTTCAGATCACCTTCTCACATATGCTCGCTTATCTCTTGGCAATAATACTCAGAATTCAGTAACTCGTAATTATCGGAACTTTTATCATTTTGATTATAATGCCTTTTACCAGGATTTGGTGTTTATTCCGTGGAATTTAATATATACTTTCACTGACATTGATAACATAGTTAATTTTTTTAACGATAATTTAACAGCACTTTTTGATAAGCATGCACCTTATAAGACTAGTATCTTTAAAAAAGCCAAAGCTCCATGGCTTACTGAGAATATTTTATACATGATGGAGATACGAGTTGAAGCTCTTAAGAGAGCTAAAACCACGCGTCAAGATGGTCATATTGCATATTACAAAATGTTACGTAACTTCACTACCGCCGCTATACGTAGGGAAACGCGAGCATATATCGAACACAGAGCTAAGAATAACAATTCTCGTACTCTGTGGCAGGATTTGAGAAATCTAAATATTTACCAAAAGAAAAAAAATTTCTCTATTCCTTCAAATATGTCTGATGTGAATGCTATTAATGCTTCTTTTCTCACTCAGAACCTCCCATTATCTAACGATGATCTGCTTGCTTTCTACTCTAACAATATATCACCGAAAGTTCGGAACCTTTTATCTTTTTCTACTGTCACCGATAATGATATTTTGAATATTTTGAATTCTTTTAAAAGTAACTCTTGTGGGTGTGATAATATAAGTTTAAAAATGCTGTTATTATGTTGCCCTTTTCTTCTCTCTGTACTAACATACATTATCAATTTTTCCATATCATATAGTGTTTTTCCTGAAACCTGGAAAGAAGCTGTAGTTTTACCCCTTCCAAAAAATAATAACCCTTGTTCTTTACAAGACCTAAGACCAATTAGTATTCTTCCACTTCTTTCTAAGGTTTTAGAGAAAGTCTTGGACGCCCAAGTTCGTAAGCATTTGTGCAGTTTTAATTTGCTTTTAAGTACACAGTCAGGCTTTAGACCTGGATACAGTTGCTCTACGGTGTTGTCAGCAGTTACGGATAAAATCTTCAGGTCTCTTGACAGTGGCAATGTCGCCGTGCTTGTCCTTCTGGATTTCTCTAAAGCTTTTGACCTGATTAATCATGAATTGCTTTTGGCTATTCTACATTATATGGGTTTCAATGAAAGCAGTGTCAAACTTTTCAGAAATTATCTTCATAATAGAATTCAGAGGGTCAAGCTGGGTGACAATTGCTCTCAAATTATGCAGCTGAAGTCGGGGGTGCCGCAGGGGAGTGTCATCAGTCCTTTGATGTCTGCGATTTTTTCGACTTATTTATTTGAATCTATAAATTTCTTTAACTATTACTCGTATGTCGATGACACTCAGCTACTATGTTCTTTTCCGATGTCCAATTTGCAACAAGCACTCATAAAAATGAATTTAGATTTACAACAACTTCACAAGTCTGTCACAAATCATGGTTTACTTAATCCTTCAAAATCTTACTATATGGTTTTTTGTAAAGAAAAACACAGCTTTTGTGTAATAAGTTGCGTTTTAAGAGTCACGTGTCCAATATTGTTGGAAAAGCATTCGGCAAACTAAAAGTTCTCTTTGGTTGCAAAGAAGTTTTAAATACAAACCTTCGCAAAACGCTATGTGAAGTCTTGGTTTTGTCCAACTTTAACTTCTGTGATACAGTTTATGGCCCTTGCCTTGATAGCGTCGACAAAACTCGTGTACAGAGAGTGCAGAATGCTTGTCTGAGGTTTATCTACGGTATCAGACGAAGAAAACATATCTGGCATACACTTGGGTCGGCTAATTGGTTGAATATGCAACAAAGACGAAATTTTCACTGTGTAGTCTTTTATCACAAAATAATTTTGACTAAGACTCCGCAATATCTATATAATGATCATCATGAACATCTAATGAACTAATGAACATCAGTACGAAATTTCATTTCGTACTGATGTTCATAACATTAATGTTAGGAGCAGAGGTTTTCTGACCCCACCTCTCCACCGTACTGCTGTATTCCAGCGATCTTTTTCTTTCAATATTGCAAAAATTTACAACTCTGTTCCTACAGAATTGAAAAGTTTAACCTTGTCTAACTTCAGGAGAAGAGTACGTAACGTGCCCCTGTGTAGTTTGTTGTAGTGGAGGTGCTGTCTCATTGCTGCAATTGTCCCTATCTATTGCTTACATATATTTATACATACCTGTGCGCCAATTTATCTCAATTCTTTAATTTTACTTTGGGGACCAGGAAGAATAGCAGTGTACCTTCACTTTGGTCACTGATCCTGGTTCCTTTGGCTACCAAACTTTGGTTGTATGCTATATGTATATTTATGTTTACTCCTATCTTGATTGGCCAATAAACGTTATTATTATTATTATTAAAATGTCAGTGGTCTAGCTTAAAAAGAAAACTGACCTACCACAACTTATTTACGATAAAAAGTCAAAAAATCATTAAAACTTTTCTGAATTTCCAATTATCATCAAACTGTCAATATGAGTGTGAGTTGAGCATGCCTAAGTGATTTGACCCTTTTATTAACAAGTATTAGTTAATATCAAAACAGAACCAAAAACACTCGCGGAAAGAGTGTACCTATCCTATCGAATCTAAATAAAACTCTGGGGAAAATTAATTGATTTTCCAAAAAGAAAAAAAAAATCTAACTTTAGAAGAATAGCCATGAGAATTAAACACCCAGAGAGAAGAAGAGAAGAAATCTCCTGACAGGAACCGGCTTTTCTTTAACATCACAGTATTTAAATAAACTGCCCGGCGTCTCTAAGAGGGGTAAAATGACATCACCCGTAACACTCAAATTCAAAACATTTCCATCCGACGCGTAGCTTCCGAACGAAATGTTTTGCTACCTACCTGAAGGCTGCAAGCTTGTGGGAGGGGAAATTCACTTTCGTGCCAATGCCGGCTAGATCAATGGGACGGGTAGAGTCATACGAAACCCAAAATAAAAGCGGCAGTAATTAAAAAAATAAAATTGTCGGCAGTTATTACACACTTGTCTTTATTTATAAAAGAAAGAGAACCTTTAATCTTGCGCAAACAATTACAAGAATCAATAAAGTATTCAACACAATAAATAAACAACGCAAAACGCTAAAGCCGATCTAATTCAAGACTTGCTTCACAATGTTCTGAAAAATTCGAGGGCTACTTGAAGAACTTTTTAAGTGAACATTTGTAATGCGCCCGACTAAAATCCTGGCTTGTTGACATTTTACGGACAACTAATAGCTAATGAACTGTCTAAACAAAAACAAATTCAATTTACTGTCGAGTGAAATAACGGGACCGAAAGCTTATTTCTGAGAATTGCCAAGAAGGTTCAGTCAAAGTTTTATTACTTCAATCAGTCATTCCCTATTCTACCCATTCGGAAGGTCACCTACCTGACTGCCTAGAATCTATCGCCGGCCTTACGGCTACCACTACTGACCTACTGCTTTTGTCTACGGTTGAATGACCCTCTTCGGACCTCGCAATAAACGGATAATAATTATAATGTCGTGACCGCTGTGAATCTGGACTTACGTTGTGGTAACCTGCTTCTTTTCGGTGCGTCGATGAATAGGTCGACAGAACAAAGGAGCGAATTACGTTATATAAAATACGAAGTTAGATTTAATTAATTATTTATTGCAAAAAAAAGGTAAAAACTTCTTGTATCAGCCACTGAGGGGTCTGATATAATGAGCGCAAAAACCTTGCGTTGGAATCAATACAAAGAAACAAAATTTCCTGTTATCAGAAGTACAGTAGAACTCGCTTAACGGATTTCACTTTCGAATATCGGCGCGACCTAACTGCTTCCAAATCACACCGTTGGTAGTTCAGTGTATACACCGATATTTGTTGGAGAGCTCTGCTCCTTAGTTAGATTAACAATTAGTTTGAGTTAAATTGAGATTGGTCTTGGTATTCGTGTTTGCCACGTTAGGTCGTACTCTTGTTCAAACAGCCAACGCACAGTGTGACACAGTGGGTCTACAGTGTACTTAATTAATGGAATTAATTAATCAGATGTTTAGAGAAGTATGTGATACAAAATTTCGCCTTCGGCGATCAATTTGCAGGACAATCAATAGCAATCACGAGTTTTTCAGGGACTCCTTTTGGAGGTGATGGGAAACCGTAACGCTAGCTAAACTAATTAATTAAGGTCGAATGGGTAGGATCTTTTCTCGACTACGTCCAATCGCCTTAAGAGGGTGGTACTATGTACATCCTTTTTTCAGATCCCCTCTTCGTCGTTTTTTCGTCGGCTAAACCTATCTAATTAATTATTGCGCAATGGACCCAAATTGACTGCTTTCGACACTCCACTATGGGTGGTTACTGTCTTTCAGTTTCTCGGCGAATCGCTTCTAATTAACCTGCAAATCTTTCGGCAAAGATCACAGCTTGGTCCACACACATACAGGGTGTGAAGAAACTTTGTTAAGAAGATGGCTATGATTAGGTGATTTTGGTAAATTCGTATATTTTTGAGAAGAAGATGGGGCGTCAGATAGAATTTTGCCACAAGCACTAGTTTGTCTAGTTACGAACCTGATGGGGGGCCCGGGGCCATCCGTGCCCGGTGCACCCCCTTTGTGGCTGAATTAATGAATTTTTAACGCACCTAAGAGAATTGAATAACTTAAGAGTTAAAACGCAGGCTGCGAATGTTCAACAACACGCAAGCCACAATTCGACATTAAAGAATCGTTCCCGTTAATATCCGTTTAATACCGGAAGGCTGGAAATTAACACCGGTGACGGGTAATAATTAGCGGAGCTAACGCTATATATTATGGCAGGCGGGCGAATTTTGTACGTACAGGTGATTGGTCGCGACCGCACTTGATGTAACTTTGTAACGTTTCGCTTTATTATATGCATAAAACATTTTATTGCGCGTTCCAATTTACCATTTCGCATCGGATGGGACGCATAATGAACGTGTTCGTTAGGAAGGTCGCATATGAATGCTATAATTGGACGAAATTTGTTGCTTTAATTATCAAAATGTCTCTGAGTTATTGTCACTCGTGCGGAGGAGGAGGAGAATATAGCCCGCCTTAAAGACAATTGGTAATATTACATTGTTTGGTTAGTACAAGTTACAATTAGGGTTTCTATAAGGGGTGTGAGGATTGTATCTTACTTGTCGTCGTCAGAGCGGTGCAAAACTGGGTTTAATGAATTACGGTTGAAACATTTCGCTAAATTTGTTTTCAAATAAAATAAAATCGATTATTACATGTCTGAATTTAAATAACAAACACACGGCCGGCTTCTCGGAGTTTGCAGTGGTGTTTTGCGAGCGGGAGGCCAACAATTCGAGGCGCCGCGTTTTCCTTTCAGTGGACCACCAGTTACTTGTTCGTTAACGGAAAAACTATATCGAATTACTCATAAGTTAAAGTGTTTCTTTTCCAAAGCTGGCGTCTTCAAATCCACTATAGATGCACAGATGTCATAAAACAAATCTATCTGACGTTTAAATTGATTTCGTAGATTTTGGACACGTTCTATCGCGTTAAAATTCCAGATAAATGGCCATGTGTTTAAAGATATCAAATTACATGGCAAGTTGAGGCCTTCGCTGGAGTCTGGTCCTTTTCAGTCTGACAACAGATACTTTAAAAATGCCAGCTCTTACACTCGAATAATAAAATTTATGGGACTTCATTGGCGACAGACAAACAGCGTGCATTTCTGATAAGTTAATGGGGAGGAGGGGGGTCTTTGATGTATTTTTGAGCGTCTGGGATAGACGTGCGTGTGAAATAAATACTACGACCATGATTAGTCGAAGTGATTTCAGAATTTCGCTGCAAAGTCCGAGGGGGTGTGTTTAATTGTTTTCTTGGAAGTACGGGGCGCGAAAAGACGAACAGATAGCATTGGTGCTTTGACGAGAACGGTCGAGTTCAATTCTAATTTGACTTAGCAGTTTTTCCTTAGGCGCTTGTAGTCTTTATTCATTTTTTGGTAAATCATTTATCTCGGTACGGTTTAAGTACAGTGTGTTAAGAAAGGCAATTAAAGTAAACACGTAGGCGTCGCGACGCGAGTGATTTAATCAGAGTGTTAGTGCGTTAAAGTGGCACGCGGACTACACGGCTTAGGTAACTGACATTTATTTGTATTCCTTCAGCGCACCTTTGGTGGTAATAACTGCATATGGATGATTTGATTTGCATTAATTAGACTGGAGAGTTCGTAAAGTTCATATTGACATTGCATTTTATAACTTTAATAAAAAAAATGCGAGTAATGGCGTGTGAGTAAGTACACGTGTGCTGCACGGTCCGTAAATATTAACAGTTTGAAGTTCATTTTAACTGCCAATAAGTTTACAGTGTAAAAAGTGATTTACTTTCACAAGATCTGTAAGTGTGTATACACAAGAAGTGCATTTGGTAGCGATAACAATTGCTTTTTATTTAACACTTAAAATGTTGACGCGTGATGATGTTGCGGAAATCAAAAGTCTTTTCCAAGACAGTGTTAAAGAAGTTATTGCCGACAATAGGAGACTGTTAGATGAGATGTTTAATAAATTTGAAATTAAATTAAACAAACTGAATAAAACGTACGAGGACAAATTCCGTGCGTTGCAGGAGAAAAACAGTGCGCTAGAAATGAAAAACGATTCGTTGGAACAATATTCTCGGCGAAATAACGCAAGATTATTTGGGATTAAAGAAAACAATGGTGAAGATGTTGAAGCCGTTATAAGTGATTTTTTTTAAAACAAAATGAATATTGATATCCATCCCCAAGACATCGACCGTTGCCACCGTACTGGAAGTATGGTGGAGGGAAAAACTCGTCCTATCCTTATCAAATTTGTTAGCTACCGAAGCAGACGACTAGTATTCAACAATCGGAAGTTACTCAAAGGCTCAAAAGTCGTTGTTAGGGAAGATTTAACCAAACGACGCTTACAACTGCTGCAAGGGGCTATCAAGAAATTTGGTCGCTCAAGGGCTTGGACGTTGGATGGCACGGTGTATGCGTTGGGTCCCAAAGGCAAGGTTGCAATTCAATCAGATGATGATTTATTGTGAAAAAATCATATGTACCTATGCATATATACATTTTTTTTCTTTTCTCTTGAAATTCTTGTTGGCAATATAACATATTTGTTTATTTCAAACTTCATTATATAATTACATTTTTTTTCCGATCCTGTGATCGTGTATTAATAGCATTTTTCTTGTTTACGAATAGAAATTTATTACAATTTAGTTCCTATTTCTTGATCTTACTTACTTAACATACATTTATTACACTGCGCAACAGACGTTTAAAATTTGCTCACTCAAACGCTCGATCACTCTTGTCTAATTTTAATGTGTTTGTGAATCATTTAATTTCAGCAGATTATGATATTGTTGGCATTACTGAGACGTGGTTATCTTCGAATATTAGCTTTCAAGCTACTCACATTAATGGTTACATATGTTTGCGTAAGGACAGGGCAAGTCGTGGTGGAGGTGTTGCGTTTTATGTAAAAAGTAACATTACTTTTAAAATTATCGACACATCTGATAATATAGAGCAACTATGGCTAAAAATTTTTGTTAATGAAACTTCTATTTCAATTGGTGTTACCTATCGGCCACCTAGATATAATCATGCAGAATATTTGGACGAATTGGATAATACTTTGTCTGTTATCTCTCCAACATCCGATGAACTTATATGCTTAGGTGATTTGAATATTAATTTGTTAGATGTTACTAGTACTCCGTGTATTAAGCTCAATACCTTACTCGATTCCTATGACTTAACGCAATTAGTAACCAATCCAACAAGAATAACTAACCTTACGTCAGCACTTTTGGATTTGATAATTGTATCAAACAAGAACATTTTTACATTAACTGGCAGCTTGAGTCTACACGAATTCTCTGACCACGAATTAATATTTTGTGAAACTGCATTTACTCGTAGCTTTAAAGGGGTAGAGCGTACATATAGAGATTTTAAGAATTTCAATTATGAGCAATTTAAGAGTGATTTGTGTTCTCTGCCATGGAGAAATATTTTTGACTTAGACAATATTGATGATAAGGTCAATAACTTTAACTATAATTTGTTAACCCTCTTGGATATGCATGCGCCATTGAAAAGCTGTAAGATTACAAAATCATTTTCGCCTTGGTTAACTGATAATTTAAAGCATCTAATGTCCCTAAGGGATAAAGCTTTGAGCAAGTTTAAAATCTCTAAATCTGCTGCAGATTGGCTATACTATAAGCAATTAAGAAACTTTGTTACGGCATGCGTCAGACAAGAGAAAAAGGCTTATTTAAATAATAAATTTCAAACTAACAGCACGTCCGACTTTTGGCGAAGCCTTAAAAATCTAAATTTTCTTAATGGACCTAATTATAACTCAATTCCTTCGGAAATGGTTGACCCAAACAAAATAAATGATTTTTTCTGTAACAACATTCCTTCTCACAATTCTGCAAAATATCAGATAATTCAGTATTATGAAAATAATGTCACGCCGAAAACTCTTTTTAGTTTCCGTACTGTTGATGAACATTTGATATTTAAACTAATTTTGTCTATTAAAACCAATGCTGTTGGCTCTGATGGCATTAGCATCAAAATTTTAAAATTAAGTTGTCCATATATTTTACCCTACTTAACACATATTATTAATTATTGTTTACACTTTAAAGTATATCCTACGGCGTGGAAAATTGCCAATGTGATTCCGATTCCAAAAATAAATGCTCCAAAAGAACTCAAAGATCTACGTCCCATCAGTATATTACCGGTAATGTCAAAACTTTTAGAAAAAGTGATGGATATGCAGTTACGTAGTTACATAAATGAACAGAACATATTACCTGCAACTCAGTCAGGCTTCAGACCACGGCACAGTTGTGCTACAGCGCTGCTAAATATCACTGATGATATATGTCAAGCTGTCGATAAAAACGAACTAACTATCTTGGTTTTATTAGACTTCTCAAAGGCATTTGATAATATTGATTACGATATTTTATTTTCCGTACTTCATCACATAGGCGTTGATAATAGTAGCAGAGAATTGCTAAACAGTTATATAAGAAATAGATTTCAACGAGTTCTTATAGAAGGTTCTTCATCGACAGTCCGGCCAATATTATCTGGTGTGCCTCAAGGATCAATATTGGGTCCTTTACTTTATTCAATATATACTCATAACTTTGTGTCGCAAATTAAATACAGCAACATACATTTTTACGCAGATGACACCCAGATATACTTCTCATATAAATGTGATGAAATCAACAATGCGTGTACAAAAATTAATGAAGACCTTTTAAACTTGATCAGTTATGCAAGTCAACATTCCTTAAATATCAATGTAAATAAGTCAACAGTATTATTTTTCGGACCCAGTAAAATACGTGACCGTTTGCTCAGTGAAGTACAAGTTGAAATTAACCACAATTTGGTGCCAGTGTCCCAAGAAGCAAAAAACTTAGGTGTTATACTGGATCATAGGCTTCGTTTCAGAAGTTATATATCTAAGTGTATACAACGTGCCTTTTGTAATCTGAAATTCATATTTAACAATCGCTATGCACTTACTAAAAAAATGAAAATATGCTTATGCGAAGCGTTAGTTTTGTCACAGTTTAACTATTGTGACGTAGTCTATGGTCCTTGCATCGATTCCGTAGATAGGTACAGAATACAAAAAGTTCAAAACGCATGCTTAAGATTAATTTATGGAATAAAAAAAAATCAGCGGATATCACATAAGCTTCTAGATGCTTGCTGGTTGAATATGAACAATCGCCGAAAGTTTCATTCAGCATGTCTTTATCATCGGATTATCATCGAAAAGGTGCCAAGCTATCTGCACAACAAAATTAGTTTTAGAAGTGATGTTCATCATATAAACATTCGGTACAAAGGCCTTTTAACTCCACCTCCACACAAGACTGCTTTATTTGAAAGATCATTTAGCTGGAACATTGTCAAAACTTTTAATAATTTACCGAATGATTTAAAGATTTTAGGGAGCAATTCATTTAGAATTTTATTAAAAAGGTTCTTCTTTAGTGAGCAGAGCGTTTAAGTGAGCTGTTAAATTAAATAAATAGATAAATAGAAAATATTATCATTTCTTTATTTTTATTAATTTTTTTTTCTTTTTCTTTTACATTTTATATTCATGCGTCATCCTTCTTCTTTTAAGTTAATTTAAATTCAATATATTAATTTAAGTTTAGTAGTAAAAGGTTAAGTGGAAGAGCAGAGAGCTGATTGTTCAGCTACTCTGAACTTCGCCTTTCTCTCAGGTATCTCTAATTATTTATTAGTTATACTATTACTGATATTGTATATCTGAGAATAAAGTCTATTATTATTATTATTATTATTATTTTATTTACATTACAGCGAGTATTCAAACTCACTAGTGACATTCACCTTAAAAAATTTATTGGTCATTGTTTCTTAGTTATTAGACCAATTCTGTAATTTAATCAACCAACAGCAATTAACTATTCCCCACGTCTACCGTGGGGTTTTCAATACAGTGTACTTTTGGAAATCATTCTACCCTTGGGGATTTTCTCCGGCAAATTGAAAACCAAACAATTTGAACTACATTCCTAGCCACTTTCTTAACAAAGTTTCTTTCATACCCTGTATATGCGTGTGTGTCAAACTGTGGTCTTTGCCGAGAGATTTGTCGGTTAATTGGAAGCGATTGCCTAGAGACAGCAATACCAAAAGCACTCATAGTGGAGTGCAAATAAAGCAGTCAAAAAAACTAATTTCTTGCGTTATAAATTAGTTAGCTAGGTTAGACGGCGAAAGAGCGACAGACAGAGGGTCCTGAAAAATAGGCAAGTGGGTAGAGCACCGCCCTCAAAGCAATTAATTAACGCTCTGGTGACGTAGTAGAAGAAGTTCAACTCACTACACGCACCATATTAATTAGGTTAGTTCGAGATAGGGTTAAACCACCATCTCCCACGGGAGTCCCTGAAAAACAGGTGATTGCTACTGATTTACTTGCAAATTGATCGCTGAAGGCGGCATTTTGTATCACATGCTTCTCTAAACCATCTGATTAATTCATTAGTTAATTCCATTAATTAAGTACACTGTGGTCCCACTGAGACACTCTGTGCGTTGGTTTATTAAACAGAACAAGTCTTTGAATACGATCAGAACTGACGAACACTTGTACCAAAACTCGAGCTAAGTTGAAACTCAATTAATTATAAATTTAATTGAGGAGCAGAACTCTCCAACAAACATCTGTGTAGACATTAAACCACCAACGGTGTGAATCGAAAGGAAGTAGATCGCGCCGATATTCGAAAGTGAAATCTGTTAAACGAGTTATACTGTACTTTCCGAAAATCGTAATTTTTGTTTATTTGTATTGATTTGAAACGCAAGGGTTTTTCGCTCACGATCTCCGATCCCACAGAAGCGGATATCAGGAGTTTTTCCCAATTTTTTTTCTTTTTTTTTTCAATAAATAATTAATTAAATTTAATTGTTGTGTCTCATTTTTAAATTATCCTCTCCTTGTTCATTCAAGAGTTTTACTGCTCCGCCAAAAGAACCAGGTTATCACGACATAGTTTCCTATTAACAAAGATCACGAGTCATAATTGGATGGTGTTATGCAATAATGAGTTAACCCACATTTGTACTATTTTTCTAAAACATATAGATGAATATCCTCTTAAAATTTATCAATTTAGAAAGTATTAGATACATATTTCTTGCTGGCAAAAATAGTTTTTCATAATTCTTTTTTGCTAAATTTCTGTGAGCTAATAAACTGTTTTGACTTTTTTTATGAAACAAGCTGACAGTGGCTTGACTCATTGTTGCATAACAGCATCCAATTAAAGGTATTATTCTTTACAGCGGTCTCTCCGCAGGGTCGTTCAACTGTAAACAGCAAACCTAGGCAGTAGAAATAATCCTTAGATGGCCGCCGTAGACAATAGCAGGTAGCAAGCAGACCCGTAGTGTAGATAATATTAACGACCAGCTGTGCGACCTTGCGGAAACCACGAGACAGTTATTTAAATTGGCCATAAATTTTAAGAGGGGTTTGTTGTACATTTTTATTGGTTGTTTACTTGTACGTGACAGTCAACAAACAAAGGCTTTATTATTGGGCGCACCACACGGTAGAACTAAAACCAGTAAATATTCTCTCTTTCTCATTTAAATCCAAATCTACATACACACTGGCTTATTTTGGAAGTATCATTCTCCTCTTTTTTCTCGTGTGAAACGAATGTTTTGCATGACTACAGTTAAAATTTCCCGCCAAAATGAAAAACGTGGCAGAACAGAAAAGTAATAAAACCATGTGATTTATCATTCGTATAAGTCCAAGGAGGGTGTCACGGGAAGCACCTTATTTTAGACTGGGCCGCTCTGCTGAGTGGACAATGATATGCAGCCCCCGGCTTCGCATAAAGATCGGTGGATGCTCTTTTTATTCACCAAGCCGTTGAAAATCCGGTAATATTATGCACGTTTCCCTATTTTATGAATATCCTCCTATACCTAGTGATCCATTTGTGTAATTTATATCGCAGAAGTTGCTCCGTATGAAGACGGAAACCGGAGGAATTTTTTATTAATGATGTCCTCTTCGTTTGCAAACCTATTTACTTTACATAAACACACGTTTAATATTGCAAAGGATTTATTTCTGTTTTGACCTAATGTCCATAGACGTTACCTACACAAAAGGTGATGTAAAAGAAATTTCAAAGTTTAATTATAAATTCTGCAGTGGTAGTTTTTTCTGTTGTGTGTATTTGAAATAAATGATGCTCCTCTTCATGTAATTAAAGCGTCATCGTGGTTAATAGAGTTGCGGTTTGTTTTAACGCTACTAAAAATGCAGGTGATTTGTAACAGGCACGCAAAACTTTCAAGTACAGTAAATTACACCGCTGTCATTTATACAAAACAGTCCCAGTTACAACGTGTAATTTATAAATTTTTTGAGCAAAAGTAATTTAACATTTGTTTGAAAATTAACTCAAATTTACTTTTATATGTTATTTTTACTTGTATAGAAGCTGAAATTAATCACAGAAGAAGGGAACATAATGCCGAAGCTTCAGTTTGGCAATCGCGACAAACATTCTCGTCGATATCCCCTTCACGTGGAACTTGTGGGGGAAAACAGAGGCATCTTTAACTTTTTAGCTGCGTTTAAAGTAAAAACAACGAGGTTTAACAGATTTTAGTTCAATCATTACGAAGTAATTGACTTGTAAGTACTGGAAACTTACTACGTTTGGTTTTTGCGTTAACGATTTCCTATTTCTCTTTACCTTACATTCGTATTTCTTCCGTTAGCAATTACGTGACCGTAACCGTTTGAATATCCCCGAACGAGTTTTGGCGTGAATATTCACCGTATCCGAGAGCCTCTTCTACTGTAACACCGTCGTTCGTCGCTCCGGAACCCCTGAAGGATCTGCCGATCTGGGTCGAGCTAGTGCCGTGTGCTGCAGTCCCCTTGCAGACCGAACCTAACGTAGAATTGGTGGGATTTGAGTGTGGTATAGTACTATCCTTCTGTATTCTGTTTAAATTGATTATTGGGTACCTTCTATACCTCGTGATACCGTTTTTGCCTGCCGAAGGCCTTAGTTCCTTAAGAACCTGGGTTTAGTTGCATGTTTTCATAAAGTACGTTCTTGCATTTGCGTTTACTGTCTCTCTGATAGAATTTATTTTACGTTAATTTGTGAGCGGTACAGGATATCCTCGCCGGTGATTTCGCGTTAGTTGACGCTTTGTAATTTCTAAATTATTTAACGTAACACGGTGCCTCGTGATACCGCTTTTGCCTGCCGAAGGCTTTGGTTCCTTAAGAACCTGCGCGCTATCTTCTGTGTTTGTCAAAGTAATCATCATATTTTCCCAATTCAGGTTCTGATGAGTCGACATGCTGAGCTTCATAATTTTTTCTTCGCTTGCGGTGTTTTCGTCTTGGCTACACCACGGTGGAATTACACTTTCGCTAAGATATAGGTGACCCGAAAGCTAGAAATTAGGATTTTCTCACCGTAACAAATATTATACTGTTTGATATCAAAATGGTTTCAACTTGCATTTCCATTTCCAAGCACAAATTCAATAATTCTATCGAACCACTTCAGTAAATGATTGTTGACCATTGAAACTAATCAACTTGTAACGAAGTGACCACTCCGTTACCATTTTAGCCTGTATAGTTAGAATTTCGTTCTGTTTGCGTAGATTAAAGTTTAGTTTACGTGGGAGTTACAAAAGAGTAGGGCTCCCCACCATACGCAAGCCTTTATAAGCGCGCTAAGAGCACACTTTAATCAGACATCCGCCGACTCATTGAGCCGCCGGTCGTGGCTCCGCCGCGCTATCAAGCCACCGGACGTGGCTTGAAGATAGTTACTCGCCGGGCATCCTGAGCCGCCGGTCGTGGCTCGAATGCAGTTATCCGCAAAGTTATTCATCCATCGATGTTTTGACTCAAACGCGTCTAATAATCTGTGCTACGTTCGCGTTACCTGCAACCGCTCCTCCTGTTCTTATCCTCATCCTAGAGTGGGTGTCTTACTCTCTCTCTTTCCCGGTGCGGTTGTCTCGCACATCCTAGAGTGGGTGTCTCACTCTCTCTTCCCCGGTGCGGGTGTCTCGCACATTCTAGAGTGGGTGTCTCACTATTTCTTATCCTGTGCGGGTGTCTCGCACATCCTAGAGTGGGTGTCTCACTCTCTCTCTCTTACCCGGTGAGGGTGTCTCGCATATCCTGACCCTGAGTGGGAGTTTCACTCACAACCTTACCACCGATCCGATCCCTGGAGCCTGTATCAGAACGTATGCACAGTGCGTTGTCATTTGTTTGACATCAGTGTCCGTAAGGGCACACCGTTTCCGAAACTACCGTCCTGCGATTAGCTTTCGTTCGAATTAAAAAATGTTTCCACGAATTAGAAATTATCAAGTATAAGGAGTTTCTTGAATATGTTTACGTGGCGTGTTTTAGCATCGTGTATTTGGTGGTTTTAAAACAATAAGGAGAAATAATCGTTTGAAAGATATCGAATATTTCAAATTACAATTGGTAATTACATCTTTAAACGTGACTTGCAGTTTGAGATGCCCATTGTTTGAAACTCAAGTCTCTTATTCGCTCGTTCCCTACACTAAAGACAATTTCCTTACCAAAAGCACTGTAAATGCAATGCATTATTCTATTCTTTTGTTAAGAGTATTTGGGCTAAAATAGTTACAGAAACGTGCCGGGCTTATTTCATTAAGAAAATAAGAATTGGCTGTCTTTCTTTTCCGCTCTTACAAAGTAAATCTTCAACGCCGTGGGCGCTTTTTAATCACGGCGTGCATAATCACCACTCCCGAAATGTTTAATTTGGTTATTGCGCGTGTACACTCTGGCGACAAAGCTTCCGAATATTTAATTATACGCATCTTCTGAATAAAATATTGCCGACCTGCGGTTGGGCCGGGCAGGAGATAGTTTGTTTGGCGCTATAATAAATTTCGGTCTCTTGCGGGAGGTACCCTTTTTAATAAAACGGAAAATTAAAATTTCCGTAATGTATGTGGGGAGGGTGCGCACCTTATCTTAAATTCCCTTACATTATCATTTCCGACGTTTACGTGCGTGCCGGCAATAATATACGCGGCCGTGGAAATTTCGCGCGAGCATAATAAAGAGCTAGGAAATACCGTCCTTGTTATTTTTTTTACACTACATAACTTCCCTCGTAAAAACGTCGTTCGTGTCATAAACCCCACAATTTATTTTTGCGACGAGCGACGTTCGTTCTTTATTTATTTATTTAGTTTACTTAATAGGACATGTTTTGGTACGATCTGTAAGAGCGTGTATCCACAATACAAGTTTTTCTCGTACTCTTTTATGTCTCTTAATATTTGCAAATGCAAACAGTTTCATCCGATTGGATAAAGCAATTTCAGATTTATTCCTAATAAATTACATGTGTATTTCGATTTCGTTAGAGTTTTTCATTTTTATTTATTTAGGAGAATGAATCTGATTTTTCCTTTGTGTGCCCTAGACGCAGCTAATTTCTTTATATTTATAAAATAAAACAAAATACAATCTTTTCACGCACACCTAAAATGCACCACCTACACGCAAACTTCACCATTAAAACCTTGTGGTACAAGGCCCACGGTTGTACTTGCGAGTCACATGCGTTTTGTTGCTTTTCATGAAACCACTATTGGCTAAAGCGAAAGTCTTCAATCTGTATAAATTCGCTCGTCAAGAATAATAAGATGTGCGGAACAGCGGACAGTTGTCTTGAACGGAGAGAGGAGGCGAAAATTTCTTGATTTCTCAACGGCTTTTTTCCCGGATCAAATTTAGCAAATTTCCCGGGAAATCCAGATCGATAATTTCCGGGCCAGAAACCCTAATTATAGGTAGTAATAATAAAAAAAAGATATTGCGGTGTTTATGAGCAGCACGTAATGTTTTTTTTTTTAATTTCATAAAGAAATAATTTTGTAAATAATAAAGTAAATTGAGAGTAATGCATTAAATGTGTTTTACAGGATTTGTTTGTGAAATTGTTGAATGCAAGTCTATTTTTCAAATATTTTAAGTTTAAGTAAATATTTTTAGAAATAGGTAATTTAAAATTAAATGTTTATCATAAATAAATTATTTAGAATTTTTGAAATGTAAATACGTAGGGATTAAGTTTAGAATTGTAAGATTAGGAAAATTTATTTAAGAATGTCATGACAACTCCGGATGTTAGAAGGAAACTTCAGATAGTAAGGAGTTCGGAAAATGAACAAGTGAGGGCGCCGTGTAGCTATCTTAGGTGAAAGCTCCCGGTTGCGCTTTATTAAACCGCAAGGACCGCAATACGAATCAGTCAAGCACGCAGTTCGGAACATGAAGTAAGTAAGATATAAGGGCGGTTTTGTGAAAAACCGTCTAAACGTATTAAACTGCTTCTCTTTACAACTCCGAACTTCTTTATAGGATAAATTTGTTTGTGCAACCCTTTGAAAATGAATTAATAAGTTACGTTCTATATTACAAAATATCTTCCTATTTATTCACCCACACACACACACATACATACTGACACAGATAATTTTGGATGTGAAGGTTCGCGGGTGATATCTACATCCAAAATTTATCACACAACAAATACACTCTACAAGCAAGAATCAGTCTACGAGATACACTGCAAAATACATCATCGGAGCAGGAGCCGTCGCGAGTAAAACAACGAAGTGAGAAATCAATAAGAATAACATTAAACGAATAAGATTTAGAAAAAGAAATTGCAAAATACCCTGAGATATCATATCATTGCATAAAATTGGCCCCCAAAACGCGGGGCATATCAGAAAAATTTCCAAAATACCCACAATATCACTGCAATATGTGAATTATTTAAGGTAATGATATAATTAGATACGGTTGAAAGATCCAATTAAGTTATTCATAATATTTTCCAAACGCCCTGTATAACGGACAGGCTGGCTTACGTGATTTTTGCCATATTTCTCAATATTACGCCACTAGACCATACGCAGTTATTTAGTCCTACAATATCTCTCCATTTTACTCGGTCGTCCGGTTAAAAACTGATTTCATCCTGTAACGACCCCCGCCGTAGGGATAGTTGGAGAGAACGCCGCCCTCGGTCTTGCGCTCATTGCTGTATCAGCGCTTGTGGCGTGCTGTCCCTTTGTTTGTGTTGTGATTGAAACTTGAAACGGGATGGCCCCCAAAATTTGTTGAAAGCACGCTGAACGAATTCAAGCTCATCTTTAAGCTTCTTTAAAGCCTGCTTCTGGGTTAGGAAACAGGTATGTTTTGTTGGCCATTTTGTGCGAATGTTCTGTGGGTAACGCGTATCTTTCTCTTCTACTAGGTCTTTAGTGGTGGTTTTACCTCCGTGGTTTAATTGACATCCCTGAGGGTGAAATAAAAGGGGCCGGAATCGGGTTGTGAAACGAATTAGTTCCCCGGCATCACGGTCTCCCTCCCGCCCGTGAAAGTGGATCTGACCTTTCAACACGACGCCACTTGGTGACGCAACTCTTTCCGGATTACGTCATTGGCAAACCTAACCGCCGTTGGAGGGCTCTCCGTCACTGTTGACAGATGCCTGACATTCTTGGATTCTTGGGTTACCAGGTCGGAATAATTTTAATTAATTCCGTTGATTTATTTTGACACTCTAACGCGGCGTTGTTATTCAGATTATTTATTTATTTATTTATTTTAAGGCGTAGTGTAAACGAGGGGCAGATCTGTTTATCGGCTAGTTTCTAATCTGATTGTTCGCCTGATACCGGAGTCTATTCAATTACTTTTCGTGTTTCGTTTCACTGGACCCCGTCTGGGTCATACTTAACTTTGTAATTTGAACACCTGTTTATATTACAAGTGTGCACAGCTGGTGATTTTTAGTTTATTCACTTTGCCCACGTTTTGCTTTGGGGTTTCGTCGAACCCTCCCATCTCCAAGAGCTTAGCCGAGCGGTGCTGGAGAAACGTCAATCACTCGCACAATTTGCTGGCCTTCAGGTAGGTAGCAAATCAAAGTTACAGAACATTAGTTCGATAATCATTTAATAGAATATATTTTAAGCATTTCCTCCATGTCCTACGTTTTGCCGAAGTCTAATAAAAACATATTATTACAGGGTTCACAAATTGTAATCGTTGTTTATTTTAAAAACGCTTTAATGTCTACGATCATTTAACACAATGAAAGCACAATAATACCGAGCTGTACACTTATCTAACAAAATAACACTTAATCGTTATTAAGTCGCTTACTACACATATTGCTTTCTAAATGATTTAAATATCCCGTTGCCTCGGGGTTATGTAGGAAGTAGCGCTATTCCAGAATAGCGGCGAATAAGGATAGAACATTCCAGTAAATTCTACTATCATTCGGTGCGAGTCTGGAATAGACTAGAATCTTGTCTGCACCATAGGTGGCGCGACCAGTCTAAAAGTAGAATTAACTTCACGGAATGTAACAATATTATTATTATTTTCTTATTTATCTGAAGAAACTACCAAACGTGCAGTGAAACGTCAACACGTATCAATCTTACAAAGTGTTCTTTATTTAGATATAATTATGTTATTTATTAATGCAGTATTTATTTTCTTTTCGACATACGTCCGCAGGACGAAGCATTTTATCTAATCCAAAATGTGTAAGAATTTTTTGAAAGATAAATCTGTACTATGTACCAAAATTATTTTTTGTTGGAGTCAAAATCAACGTCGACGAAAGCCAAAGGGTGCAGCTAAACACCAGTTTGTTTTAATTGGCCACCGACGCGGTCCGGGGTTCCCGCGGCAGATTCTCGCATTAACCGGGGATTAAAATTCTGCCCTTGGCGCGTTTCATTTTTAACGGCCGTGTAAAGCGGAAGCGTGAAGTCCCCGTGATTTATTTATGCTTCATTCTAGTCGCGTATTATGGAATTTTTAGTGCGACATATGTATGTAGTTTTGGGGTACAGAACGAATCCCATCCTTTGCATCTGCGAACGTTTATTTATTTGTGCACAAGTCTTTTCTGTTAATTATAAAGTAAAACTGAATTTAGTTCACATTATGATAGATTATTTTAGTAAAAGTTAGAATAGGTTCAAATAATGAATAAATAAAACAAAGTATTGTCGCGTTTAAAAATAGAATAAAATTTATGTTGTTAATTTACGAATTAAGATTACGAAATGTCTTTCGATTCATTTTTATTTAAAGTAACTTATTATAATAATTATTATTAATTATTATAATATATAATATATAATATAATTATTATTAATTATTATTAATTATAATCATCATTATCATTTTAAACATAATTATTCTACGTCCTTTTAATCTTAACATTAACTTCAGTCACTTTATTTAATCCTAATGAACTTATTTGATCTAATCCTAATCTTTAAATCTTAATTAAAACTTTACATTACTTGGGAAAAAGGGCCTGGCCCGGGGCCAGCCCTGCGCTCGTGGAGAGTTCACTCGCTTGGCTTCGGTTTACGCGCACTTGTTTACAACACCGACTAATTATTCTAAACACTTATAATAATAATGAGAGTAACACTCTTAATAATGCTACTCCATAATGCTACTCTTTTAATACTTCCTTTAATACTTCCCTGATTCTACCTGAGGGTCGATCTTTTATACATCTCCTATCACTACGTCACAATTGGTTTCTTTGCTCTGGTGGCCGGGGTTCGATCCAAAGTACAAAGTTCTAAAAGGCGTCAGCATGAATTGATCCTTGCCAAATTTGTTTTTCTTAAAGCGTTCTAATTGCCTCGATCTTAATTGGCACTGTAAACAACACACCCGCATTCCGCAAAGCTTGCATTTATGCGAGTACGTGTAACGCGGCTTTGATCTACTTCAATGGGTGCTGATTCCGCATAATTTTGAAATGCACATGATTGCAATAATTATGAAATGAATTTAAATTTACTTATTTTCTCAGATAATAACATCGTGACAGTATTCTGGGTTTTTATGGCTTTATTAATTGGATTAATGCAAAGTTTTAATATACTCAATGACTTTTTTAATGAAGCAAAAATATATTTTTCAGCAACGTAAGTAATTCACAATCCAGTAATTTTTCAATTTCCACTTTTGTGAAATACCCTACCATCAAATGATAAATCTCATCGTGAGTTTGAAAGTATTAATTAGAAAGGAAACTTCCCCGAAGAAAGTGTTCAAAAATCTTATACACAAGTGGGTACCAATTTAAGATCGAACAAGAAATGTAGATCCGAACTCGGAATCGCATTAATCAAGTAGAAAGATTACATCGATGTGCTTTTAAAACTTGTAACTGCCGTCGGAAAAACAGAATTCCGCTGACGTCCTACAAATTACTTCCCCGCTACAGGGCTCGCTCTCCTTTGCGCTGCATACACATCCACCCCTGCTTCCTTCACCTCGTTCTGCCCTGTTCACATTAATTGAACGTACTGTTGCTGTTTACCCGATTCTTATCGAAACCGTTCGCCGAGGAAGACAAAGAGCTCAGCGTGGAGGAAAAGTTTTCCACGGCTAGATGTAACGATGGTAACGAGATACTTTTCTTTACAAACTGCTTCGCACACGAAACAAATACCGTAACTACAAGGTTTCAAATTTTAAACTACGAGTATATTCCTAACATAAATTGGCACAGTCGGGATATTAAAAATTGTTATCATTTTGTTTCATATCGAAATTTTTCATATTCTTTTGTTATGAGTTATTTTCAGACTGAATTCATTGCATTTAAAAAAAAATTAGGATAAGAATTTAGGATAGGAAAATATAGGACATGCTGTTTAAGAAAAACTGATATTATTGTGATCTCTGGGTGGGTCACCTAAAAGGTGCTCGATGAGTTTTTTGGGGTAACCATTACCCTTTTAGTATTTGTGCAGTCGTAATTAATTTTAAAGTTAAATATTGTAAAGGCGATTCTTATGCAAGAAATTCAAATTCATTCGAATTTCAAGCTGAACGAATGAGCACAATCTTGTACGAACGAGTTAAATAAAAAACATCAGTTTTAGATAGTCTTTATTGTTTTCCATGACTAAATTCAAGTTAAAATTAAATAAAAATAATTAATGTTAGTCTTAGCTTTATAGCTTGAAATCCAACATGTTTTTTCGAGTTCTTTTTTGGTTCTTCAAATATCATCTGTTTATCCTCTTGCCTGTAAATCTGTTATTCAGATACAATATTTTTCGTCGTGGTTCTGCCTGGCACCGAAATGACCCGAAAAAACGAACGAGAAAAGCGGCAGCAGTTATGTTTTTGCTGCAGGGAATGTCCCACGCAGATGATTGATCTGTTTTAGATTGACATTTAATAAGCTCACCTTGTATTCATATTTACATCTGCAAGCTTCGTCAAACAAGCTCTCGCTCGCTCGCCCGCCCTAATAACGAACAAAAGCCACCCTTCATAAATATATTTTTAATTGCTCCGAATAAGCGTGTAAGCTCGGACGGCGCGACACAATAGCGAAACTTCTGTTCGCGCCGAGTTTTAATTGAGATTTCTAATCGATTGCCTTGTGCGCGGCTCGTTTCTGTTTCGGAACTTTTCGCCGAATAATTGAGGCCGTTTCATTAGCAACAAGCCAAAAATAATATCGGCGGTGTGTTCTGGATGTTATCTGAAAAGCAGAAAATGAAAATCCCTGTCACCGTTTTATTATGCATATATAAACTAGTCGAGCTTAATTGGGATAGAAAACTATTCTATTTTTCCAGATTTTTAAAACTTTTATACAGACTGTATTATAACTATCGCCTGCATTTGTAACGAGAGCATTATATTACTTTGAATCATTGCAGCCAAATTATGCTTTTCATTTCGATTTCTTCTTCTTTCTTCCAAAGTAGTCTGCAAAACTTCAAATTTCTCTCTAATGACATTGAGACATTGACGTATATCACAAATTTTTGGGTTACCTGGATAGGATGCTTACACAGTTGGAACATCCTATGAAATTATAATATTCAAAGAAATTGCTTTAATAAAATTTAAAATATCATACCTTATTAAGTCAGAAATCAACTTTCAATTCTCAATAACTTCATAATTAGAAAGTTAGGAGGAAAGTGGTATTATAATTTTCTGTACAATTTTTAACGTAGAAACGCGTGGAGTTAATTTTTGCCCAACGTTGTAGTGCACCCTATATAAGGGGTGCGATTTTTATACAGGCTGTCCCATAATTATACCAATAAACCGAGAGGGGTTATAGAAGACACAAAAAGAAACACTTTTAATCAATAAACTTAAGTCCGGAAATGAATCGTTCTTGCACTGTGAATTTTTACATGTAAAATTGGAACTAGACTAATTATTTGAAAAATAAAAATGTAACACTCTGTATTCTGAGAACGGTTTACTTTAGGGCATAACTTTATTCGACCTTTTTACTCTATTTGGTCTAAAGATTACGTATACAAAGTAATGACTTCACGTCATGGGACAGCCCGTATAAAATTAATAGCTTGCTACCTACCTACTGAAGGCCAGCAAATTGTGCGAGTGACTTTGACGTTTCTCCAGCACCGCTCGGCTAAGCTCTCGGAGGTGGGAAGGTTCGACGAAATCCCAAAGCAAAATGTGGGCAAAGTTAATAAAATAAAAATCACCAGCTAAGCACACTTGTTTTTATTTAAAAATGCTCAAAAAATGTTAACGAATAGGAAAATAATTTACAAGTATCGAGTATGATCCAGAAGGGGTCCCAATGAAAAGAACACGTAATGTAATTAAGTAAACTAACAAGTTAGATCTTCTCCAATCGGCAGATCTGCTCTTCGTTTACAATTAACGCTTAAGGTGATTAAAGAAATTCACTTGATTAGCAACTGAATGAGAATAAAAATAACAACGCCGAGGAAAGGTGAGTCAACACAATAGAGTAATTAAAAATAATTAGAGTAATTCCGACCTTGTAACCAGAATCCGGCGTAATGACAGACAGCTGTCAACAGTGAGGGAGCGCCCTCCAACGGAGGTAAGTGCAGTCAATCACGTACTTCGACGCAGATGTTACGTCATCAAGTGGCGTCGAGTCAATGGGTCAGGTTCACTTCACGGGCGGAGGGTGAGCCGTGTTGCCGGAGGTTCAACTAGTTTCAAACTCCGATTCCGGGCTTCTCTTCCACCCAGAAAGGTTTGACTAAGGTTTTGTCTGATGGATAAAACTACCACTGGAAGCCTAATAGAAAAGAGAGATACGCGTTACTCACAGAACATTCGCACAAAATGGCCAACAAGACATACCTGTTCCTTATCTCAGAGACAGGCTTTCGAAAAGCTGCTTAACGAGCTCGAAATTTTCTCAGCGTACTTTTGCACAAATCTCGAAGTAATTCCGTTTCCGACTTCCTTCACAGAACCACGTGAAAGGGAGCACACAAAAATCGTAGATACAAATAAACGAGACGTACGCCAAGAGCTCTGAAGGCAAACTGAGTGCGAGCGGAACGCCGCGTTCTCCCCAATCATAAGTTGAGACGGGGGTTGTTACGACTGAGATCAGTTTTAAGCCGGGCGACAGAGTGAAATGGAGAGATACTATAGGACTAAATAACAGCCTGTGGTCTAGTGACGTAATATTGAGAAACATGGCCAAAGTCACGTACGCATAGTGAAGTTTGGCTTCTCGCAAAAATACAGGGTGACTGACAATTATTATGGATAACTTAAATGAATTTTTCAACCGTAACAAGCTGTTGAAATACATATTTGTGTTTAATTTTAGAAGTCCGATTAGGTATATAAACACTTCTAGAATTATAAAATATGTAAAACTAAATTTTCTTGGATAGTGTTACGGTTCAAACTTCAAACTATTTGTCTATCTTCAGATCCGGTTGATCACTAATATTTTTATACTCTAGGATTTCCCTTTTACATTTGTTAAGTTTTCATTGGTATCTTTTTATAACAGTTGGGAACACTGGTTTACGTGTACTTCTCGCGCCCAAATTTTCGCACGTTAGAACAATGGCCAGCCACCTCGGCCATTGTTCGGGTTTGGTGACTTTTGACGTCTGTCTTAGCATACCACGAGTACGTTTCGCAAACGACGGTAGAATATTTCGCGTTCTTTGTGCTGTTGCTTCTAGTTAAGACTGCCCTGAGTTGAGGGGCTTTATTGTTGTTTGTGAGAAGTTACTGGAAGATTTAGTTTCCAACGCCTTGTGCGTTTTTTTAGTTGGCCCATTGAGAAACATCAGTGGGGTAAGTCTTATTCGAATCAACTTCCTTTTCGTTACCGAGTTTCTCTTATATTTGTGTTTTCTTCCGTTAGCACGTTTTGAGGCCAGTTTGGTTCCTCCCTGACGAGTTTTGCTGTTGAAGCTATCGAATCTCGAGATTCTCTATTTTGACATGGTGCTCGTAAGGAGGGGGCCCGTTTGTAACTGCCGAACCGTCTAGGGTACGCTCCGAGGGCTGCATCCCTTCCGAGGTCGAACACTTTTGTAGAATGGTGGAGACCGTTTTGTTATTGTTAGTATTTTATCATATGTTTCGCTTTGCTTCTTTTTGTACACGTAATTCGAATTTAAATTTATTGTTAAGGTAAAGTTTATTGCGATTTTTTGACTCTTTACCTTTACCTTATTAGTGTTACTTAGTACAGTTTCTTTTTGTATAACGTTAATGTAAAATTCTCCTTCGGTAATTCATAATTAAGTAATTGTTATTTGTTAGTTAACTCGAAATATATAAATTGCAATTAAAAACGTTAGTTAATTAATTTGTAAAATTATTTTAAAAATTTTGCTACATTAAGACTGGTAGAGTGTCGTGACGATCACAAGAGAAATAATTAGTACAAGGGTACAAGCGGGGCCGGTGAGAGTCCAATTCCCAGTTGGGTACTTTTTAATCACACTTACCCGCTTTTAGCTTTCCACGGGAAATCCGATAAAAAGTTTCGGAGGTAAAGGGACGGGCCGTTCTCTCGTTCGCCAAGGGAGGACGGCTTTCGCGCGGCTTTATGAATTAGACTGATTACGGTAATCCGCCATCGTGTTTTCTGCACTTTAAACTGCTCGCGCGGTAATTAAAAAAATTATTTTCGTTTTGCTTCTACATACGCCAAGCGCTCGACTTGTTAATCGACGCAGTTTTTGCGAGCAAGAAATTCTTCGCCCCTAATGGAGATAAATGAGAGCCGTTTGTTGTGACTTATGCGATTCACGCCTCCTGCTAGTTGTAGATATTTTTTCTAATTAAAAATTTCTTAATTTATATAAGCCGATTTCGCAGGTTTATTGTCCGCATTTCTTTTTGTTAACGTGACGTTGTGTGCTTAAGGAGATGGCACTAATACCTTAAGGAATTTATTTTCTGGAAACAAAACAAAGTAATGGAATTCTGGAAACAAAGCAAAATAATGAGAAAAGAACGGCAATACTTATTTCAGACTAAAATTTTGTAAGAATTAGTAGATTCAATATATCGATCACATAAGTGAAGAAGATTATGAAGGTACAGTATATTTTTTGTTTATTTATTTGTAATTAACACCAACACCGCGAGCAAAACAAATTGGTCGTCTATGTGATGACAAATGGAGCACACATTCCACGTGCATTAGCAATGGCATCCCTTCCAAATTAGTTCTATCTGAAACTAAACTCCAAGCAGTGGCAGTCCTATTCAATCCCATTAAAATCACTACACTATTTGCAATATTTACCATCTGAGCCGACTTCCTCACCCTAGAGACTTTAACTTTCACAGTCCTCTATGGGGTTCAAGCAAAAGGGATACCTGTCGAAGACTAATTGACTTTCCTGATGTCAGGATCCTGAAAACCGGTAAACCTACATTCTTCAATTCGAGATCTTTACGACGATATTTTACGATCATTGTGTTATGAAATTGTGCTTTGACATATGATTCATGCGGAACTGCAAGCGTGTTACTCGGAATTCGCGTATTCCTTCCTTGACATTTCCCAACGATCCATACTTATATAATTTACGGAAAGCTTTGGTTGACTGATTTTTGCAGCTGCGGATTCTTGCGTTGGTGGCGTTGTCCTTGTCCTTGTCACAGGACAAGCAACTGAAGTAATCTGTACCATTCTTTTGCTGTTACTCTTATTTTTATTGCTGTGCCTTCCCTTCGATTTCTCTGCCATTTTAGAAATTTGATAACATAAGAAGTTCAGAATATGTACGAACTCAAACTATTTCTTATGAACTAAGATTGGAATCAAGGGAGTTTCCGGACACATGTGTCCTGTCCCAAGGAAGGAAAAGACCCCTTGTCAATATCCAGCTACGGACCGATTTCTCTCATACATTGCGTCAATGAGAGATTGGTAAAAAACTGCCTTAAATGTTTTTTGGAAAGTAAACACTAAGCAGGTTTTCGTTAACACACCACAGACGATGTATCAATACAACTTAAGGCAGAAATCCAACAAAGTTGTTTCCAAGACAATCAATACCCCATAGCGATCTTTTTTGATCTTCAGAGAGCTTTTGACATGACATGGAGAAGCTATATGTATAACTGGAACATCCGTGGTAACTTAGCTTAGCCCTTAAATCATTTCTGGAAGACAGGACTGCTAGAGTACGACTGGGCAACGTATTCCTCTTACAATTTCGATTCAATAATGGAATTTCGTAGCATTAGCGCCACACTTTTCCTCGTAGCTAAAGCCCGCACTTTTAAGCACTTAAAAAGACTGAATTAGGCAATTAAATTAATGCTTTTCTCACCCAAACCATGGTAATAGAATACAGAGAGACGGACGGATTTTCGGAGTTTGTTCACAAACTAAAACGTTTTGTGAATGTTAATTTCGCCTTCAGACTCTGAGTGATATACTCGACCACACGGCTGCTAGTTGTATTATCCCTATTGAAAAACTCTGTTCCTTTTTATATCGTTTTTATATCGTTTTAAACCGAAAATTCTGATCCCTGAATCGTTCGCTTTTAGTTATGTTTACATAATGCGGTTCTTTGTCCGAACGCGGTTTTATTGACAGGTCAGTCCTAATTCATGATGGCATAGCCTCTGATAAAACTAGTCGTTTGTTTACTTAATTTTTTATGTTGTTGAATTTTTCCACAGTCGCGTAGGCGACGTTGTATCGAAGTTAATTTAAGTACTGAGCTTAATGGTTTACGAAATTCCCGATTTCTTACAGAAGAATTTGAACTTTAAAGACGTCTTAAAGACGGCCTTCACTACCTCTTCTGGTATTCTGTGACCTTACTTGGTTACAAAAGTAAAGATGTGTCAATTGAATCACCTCCAGACCGGCTAGACTTGAGAAGATGGGTACGTAACTCCAAAAATTTAAAGGGTGCTGAATTTACTAATCCGAAAAAAATGAGAGCCACCAGTAATGCATACTTGTTTTTATTTATGTCCCAAATCAAACATTGTATCAAGTCAGCGTTAAAAATAAACTAAAATGCTCTTTCATGGATCCGTTTACAAAACGTATTAAAATGAACGCAACAAATCGTGTATCAACGCCATTTGCGGTTTAAGCACTTAATATTAAACTGTGATAAAACAAAATAAACAAACAAATAAAATCAGAAAGATACAAATCCTCAACCTTTGGTTATCCAAAGTGCAAACGTCGAAATATCGTCCGTCGAGGTTAGGTGTAACAGGAGCGCCGCATCGTTTCGAATGTCATCTTGGTGTCAGCGCAACGAGATAGGAATATGGTGGAAGAACGGCCTCCAGTTACCATTGTCCTTTTCACGGAGTGCGCCCTCCTGCGGTGTCTGACGAGATCAAACCTTTCAGCAAGGACTTACCACGAAGACGATCGTAAAGCAGCTCTTAGTCAACGGAACTCCGGTGATACGTTCGGAATAAAAACAGGGGACCAAATAAGATATAAAAAAAACTAAATAAAAGAGAACACAAATTATGAACCGACCGTTGTACGCTAAAAACATACCTGCCGTAGATACAAAGGAACAAGCTTAGAGAAGCCTCGAAGAAGGCTTTCGTCGCAACCGTGAAATTGGTTGCGACGAAAGCCTTCTTCTCCTGGCAGTAAACTCGTTTACTTTTAACTTCAAAACAAGCCCCGTTTAATGAAAAGTTTAAACAAATCGAGAGTAACCCTCAGTGCGGTCTGAAGGTAAGCGAATAGACACATCGACTGAAAGAAATTTACATCGGGGCGTCGTTCAACGCGAACAGTTCGCGGGAAGGGGGAGAGGTCTATTGGCCTGTAATGTGTCCTATTTTCGACACGGAAAATTATCAAAGAATAAAGTTGCCCAGGCTTGTTTAACGTTCTAAAGCGGACTTTCCAGACCAGTCCAAGTTACGAAGGTCAAGCCTCCTTATTCTGTAACTCAATGACATCGTTAAGTGACATATTTTGACCGAACAATACTTGATATAACGCGTTTCTATTTATACTGTTTGGTCAAAATATGTCACTTAACGATGTCGTTATGAGTAATAGAATAAGGGGGGTTAGTCTCTACAAACTTGCCCACTTTCTCGATAGAGGGATTAACGGTTTGAGCATTTTAATTTCTAACTGTTGCCCTTCAATCTAATAGAAGGGAGGTATCATGAAACTAAAGCCACCCTTGAACAATCAGCACGTGGGAATTGAATCAAATTAAGTTCTTGTGTATCAACTCGAAAAAGGAAAAAGGAGGGATTGTCACTCCCTAAAGATCTCTTTGCTTGTTTCCAATCAGGTAATACTGCAACACTCATGACTGTGCACGTTTACGACTTTCCCATTTGAACCCCTGATTCGTGCCCGCCCTAGTTGCATTGCATATGTTTTGTCTGTTTTAAATATATCATTAGCAATTAGATCTCTTGTTGCCAGATTGCAGAATAAATAGGGAGAGAACACGACGTTATAGTCGCACGTTGTAACATGTACTTGCTAAATATGTTATTAAATAAACAAAGCTTAGAGTTTTACCACATCAGTGCTACATTCAATTAGGGTAGATTGTGGGGATAGGGCGAACGTTAGAGCAACGGCGATAGAGGGCGATTAACAGAAACAACATTACACGGCTGCCAGTATTACAAAGTGAAATACGTTATCGCTAAATGGACAGAGACATGCGATCGACATTAGGCGTTGTGCGCTAAACTGGTACCATTTATTATTTATTGCGTTTTTCTATGCCGTCTACATTATTTATTTATCGGGACTGCGTATTTATGTCATAAGGATCTCATAAATTATATTTATTGCTCCTTTCGTGCTACTTAATATATTTCCCCTAATATCTTTGAAATTCCTTCGTCGTAAATGTAGGATGAAAGAAATGATGTAAATTGATAATACAAATTAATACTCAAAAAGAAGGCTGAATTGTTTTGTTGTTCGTTCGATTTACCTACTCACTTTTTAATAAATATTTCATTAATTTTTGTTTTCATTCATTTATTTATTAGAACATCGAGAGAGTCAAAAATAGCGTATAAATTTCGTTAATGTGTTTCGATTAATAATGCAGGGCTAAACTTTTTTCTGTTTGTATTTGCTGGGGGGGTAAACGTCGATATGCAGACTCAACACAGGGACAGGGTAATTGTAGTTTAACACAGCAAGGCAACGCGTAAGCGATATTTCAAAACATGCGGTCGTCCGCTTTAAGCGTAATTTGTATCCCATTTCGAATGTAACGCAACACTTTAATCGCTCATCTCAACTGTTAAAAACGAGCAGACCGCATTATCCACGTCGAGGATGCAATTTTACCATGATTAATGCGTAGGCACCCTACAAAACGGCCTGCTGTTGTTGGAGCCTTGTTGGATATGCGTTTTGCATTATTGCCGCAAAGTGATGTTGGTTTGGACATGTATATTGCTCGCACTAGATAATTTTCAAGTAGATAATCGTTGTTGCTAACTAAACTCAATTTTATACTGGATTTGTATTACTCTCGCAAAATAATGTAGGAATTTGCTTACAATTTCTTGTAGCAAAATGTTTATTTTACAAAAACAACCACTCATAATACTATGACTATACTTCCTGACATGCACGGGGCACGGCCTTCGTATAAACTATGCCAACAACCAACCTGGCAACCAATCTGCTTTAGTTGTAAATAGATCTTCATTTCAAATTCAAAATAACCTTACAACGAGAAGATACAGCATTTTGTAAATCAAATAAAACAGTTGTTAGTTTCTAGTAACATAACAAATTGGCAATAAAATTCATGTTTTTCTCACCCAAACCATGGTAGTAGATACAGAGAGACGGACGGATTTTCGGAGTTTGTTTACACACTAAAGCATTCTGTTGAATGTTAATTTCGCCTTCGGATTCTGGGTGATGTATTCGACCACACGACGAATAGTTATGTGAGGTTTATATTTATAAAACTCATTTTCTTTTTATGTCGTTTTAAATTAGAAATTCCGACCCTGGATCGTTCGCTTTTAGCTATGTTTACATAACGCAATTTTTTCTCCGAACGCAGTTTTATTTAAATTAATTATTCATACACATTACATGACCCTTTCTATAACGTAAGCCCTGACGATATTATTTTCCCTCTTGCTAGGAGTAACTCACTTAACTTAATTCACTACTTAACTCTTTTGATCTTGACTTGATTCATTATTTAACTCTTCTTGATCTTTACTTGATTCACTATTTACTTCTAAATAACATTTCACATTGTTTTTCCCCCTAAACAATCTTGGAGTTAGATATTTTTGAAGAATGATTCACTTGTGTTTGTAATTCTATTTGTTCACTATAGGTTTTATAAACTTTCTATTTCTGATGACAATTGAACCATTTTTTATTTTAATTTGATAAGATGCTGATCATTCAGTTAATTTTAGATAATTTTCAGCTAAATTGGGAACGACAAGTTTCAATATTAAAAGGCAGGCAGGCTCATTGAGTCGAAATCAAAGCATTGAACAATTTTGTTTTTGAATTTTCAATTAAATTATGTTCTTAATAATCGAGTTAATTGGATCCCTTGATTATGGAATTGACATTCAGTTGGGTAAGTAAAAAAACGAATCACTTCCTGATAAAAGTGATTCCTATGCGGCGGATAAAGTGCTTAATGTCGGCTTCATACGAAAACCTAACTCCTAACTAAGCCTAACTCCAAAATGACTACTTTTACAGGAGACATAAAAAACTGATTTAAAGCAAGAATGTTGACTCAGGGTAGAACTTATTGAGTACGATTATTTAAAAGACCTCCACTGAGGTAACTAAGAACAGTAATCCTATATTTTTTTATTCTGCTAGTAAATAAAGGAGTTAGCCAAATTTCATTTTTGTTATATGTAAAATTTTGGACTTAGGCAACTTTGCAGTTTGTAAGAAAAATAAAAAGGAAGCAGTTTAGTAGTGTCCTTGAAACAGACCGTTGACTCAAAGGAAAAAAACGAAGAAAATGAAAATGTTCATAATGTTTTATTTAAATAGCTACATAAATAAACAACAACTAGAAACAACGCAAAAGTTAATACAGGTACAGATATAAACAACTAATCGTGGTTAAGGTCATCATAGAAATGATGATAATTTTGTTCCATGGTCTTCTTTAGAAACTGGAGGTGGTTATATTTTTCTGCTTTAATTTTTAGGGGATCTTTATATAAATTGGGCAACATTTGAAAAGGCACTACCTTTACGTTTTTATTTTGCCTTGAGGATAAAGTTTTATAATTATCCGAGTGGCTTCAAAATTCAAAAGAGCATTAGATAATAAAGCATTACGATTTTGGGCTCCACAACCGTCACTATAAAATATGATGAATGGCTTGTTGTCTTTATCAATATCTGGAAAAACCTCGTTTGTTAAAAAACTACAAATAATAGAAGCAAAACAGTTTGCTTTCAGTTCCCCCTCTTCTTCGTGCCACATCTTTACTGTGGAGGTCGAAGATTGTAAAATTATGAACAATAAGCTTTGTTCTATAATACAATGCTGATACATTTGATTTAGGACAAAGTAAGACAGACTGTAAATCCATTGTGAAAATTCTATTTTGAGAATCTTTATCCTTTTGCTTCTCTTCACGGGCTTCTTCCTTTTTTAAAATATGATTACTGTATTCTTCCTCTTGTATATTCCCGGTTTTGAATCCAACACATAGGTCACATTCGTCTTTTTTTGGCGAAAATATGGAGAGATTCGTCTCCTCAAAAACGTACATAAACAGAGTTAGACTTACAGGATCGATCTGTTTTTCCTTGCACCAATTCAATTCATAAAAAGTGTAAAGCTCTGCTTTACTTTTAAATTTGGGTTCTAAGTATAGTTTCGTCGTAGATTTACGGCAATAATGAGATTCTAATTTTGGTAGTTGAGTGAAAAAATCTTTCACTCCCAGCCTCCTTTCAGCATTTTTCAAATGCCTTGCATCTTCTGCTTTACCCCCTTTGTCATTTTTCTCACCTGTAACTCCTTTATCGTCCTTTACCCATTCTACAATCGTTCTTCCTGACATACCCAGTGTGTTGGCAAATATGGTTTTGCATACTCTAATCCTTTCATGTGGTTTATCCAAAAAGTACTGAAGTGAATAGGCTCGTCTACTGTCAGTTTCATTCTTTCTATTTCTCGCTCTTTTAGTTTTTGCGTGAATCACCCTGCTACTAACGAATACTTTCTTTTCGTTCCAAGTTAAGTTCCAATAACTTTTAAATATGCCCATTCTTTCGTCATCATTTAATTTGGAACACTGAATGTTCTTGCTTCTACCCATTTTACACAAACATCTTTTTTTAAGGTGCCTTTTATCTTTTTGAACAGTGAATCTATTTTCTTTTCTTCCTCGATACGATGATCCTTCTCCTCTTCTTTTTTTGTTTTTATTGTACTCCCATGTTTTAGAGTCACGTAACCTGCTTTTTGATCTTTTGCGTTTCCTATCTTCCCCACTCTCTGTATTATCTCCTTTTTGTTCTGCCTGACTACCAACCCATTCTTCATCTGATGTCTCGTGATTCGTATCGCTTTCATCACTGTCCTTCTCCTGGTTATTTAATCTATGTGATAAAATATCAGTATCTTCAGATTTCTTTGTCTTGCTCATGAGGTATTGCCCCAACATCATGACTGATGCCTTTATTTCTGCAGTGTTCAAGTCCTCGTTACTTACAGCAACATCCGTTAGTTCTACTATCTTAAAATGGAAGTCTTCTTTATTTTCAAATATTATTTCGCTTTCAAGAATAATAATATCTTCTAAGTTAGAATTGTTATATACTTTTATGACGTCTACACTGTTAAAGTGGTCATTACTTTCAACTACATCAGTTGTTTTAAAATTCAAATCTTTTTTATTTGCAAATATTAAATCGCTTTCAAGAATAATACCTTCCGAATTGAAATTATTGTTTGGTTTTAAGACATTATTTACACTAGCGTTCTCAATGTCGTTTATTTCGTCTAGTGTGACTGCTTTGAAAGTACTTTTGTTCTCTTCTATTTCAAAAAGTTTTTGTGTCTTGGCACTTTCAGCGTTTAAATTGGAAATAGCCAAAGATAATTCATAATTTTCGTTAAACATGAACATTCAACGGAGGTAATGTTTCTTGCACACGGAAGTTGGAGTTTAAAGTAATATCACTTAGTACTCTAATACCTTTTGCCGATTTGCTTGGACAAGAAATTTCGAAATTTTCTTTTTCAAGGTTGCCGATGGCATTAAGTATTTTAAAGCTCCTTGAAAAGCGGTCCATTCTGAAAAAAAGAAGTTTGAGAAATGATTTTTAATAAGTTTCCCCTTAATACTTATGTTAGTTGTATGAAGAGTAAAAAATAAAAAACATACTATTTTGGAATAAAATTTAAGAGATTCGTTTCGTTCTTATAATTCAATTATAAAATATGAAATGTACCTATCTCCACATGAAATCTGTTAAAATATATTGTGGAAAATGCCTAAATCAAGACAGTAAAAATTGTTGTTTTTAAACAAGTCTTTAAATTTTACTTACTAGAAAACTACAATATTATAAAATCCTAGTTACGTATTTATCTTGTCACAATATTTTCACAAAACTTCACAGCGTTTTAATCACACAGTAAGCTTATAAACACAGTAGCATCAATCACGCGGTAAAACACTGGCAAAATACTAAAATGGCTGATGGAAATGGTGGACTTGGGCAATTTTCATGTTGTTTATACATATTATGGAGTTAAGCAAAATTCGTTTTTACAATTTTAGGGACATCTGTTAACTTTTTTGTGAAAGTTTGCCTCTCATCATGTAGCGACAGCTATTATCAACTACATGCCGCAAAAATTCAATTTTTAGAAATTTTGGACTTAGGCATTTTTCATACGAAGCCGACGTAAATATGCTTCAAACTGTGTTCAGATTTGATTAAATACTTCAGTTTGAATCTCCTTGATTTGGATTTTGTGTGCTTCCTCAATTCATAAGGCGAAAACATCTAGTAAGTTGGTCAGAGCTGTAGCGGATAGTATGAGTAATTACTCAAACATTTCCCCGGTATCCCCTTGAAAGCTTGGGTTATGTAGGTAAAAGAAATGAAAAATTAGAACGTACGCTGATGATCACTACATCTCTTGACTGTATTTAATTTGACGATTTTTACCACCTTACTTTATACTGTGCTTCATTCCAGACAGAATTATAGGATGCAGTTCAAATTGTTTAATAATAATTATTATAAAACGTTTCATTTCGATTTCGATTACTTAAAAGTGAACATACGAATCATGAATTTCTCGTGATGTCGGAGCTTTTTCTTTTCAAAAACTGTTTTTCCAAATTTTATTATTGGAATACGATTCCTTGGATCTTAATTGTGGTATGAATAAATGAAATATAAACGAAAATTACAAAGAACAGCAATGGAATTTGGGTTAATATTTGTCAATTAAACGTAAAATAAGTTATCTACAGTAAATTACATTGAACAGTTTAATATTCAATATAATGGGTTTAGTAGCAATGCATATTTATTTATGCTTTATTTCTCTCATGTTGACACATGTAATAATCGTTATCGCTTACGATCATTACAACTACGTATACCTAACTGCAGCAGACAAATTTACTTTCAAAGAAATCTCAAAGTAGTATAGTTTTTCTAATACATTAATAGAATTTGAAACAGTATTTTATTGTTAAAGCTGTTTGGACATTTTGTGGGCACGATGGTTCTACAAATGATTTTCATGCAGTTATTAGAATGACTTTAAAATTGTCATTTCTACATTATATGCAAAATACTATCCAGTGTATAAGGAAGTTTCAAACCTATTTAATTTAATTACATAAATATTTTTGGAAACTTCTAAAAAGAAAGCAATTTGTTGGTTGCTTAAATATATGTATCTGAAGAAAATGTTGTCTTGTTCAAATATCCAAAGATGTTAGTTTCTTTTGCATTTTATGTAAAATGACATAAATGCTATCAAATTATTGTGTATCTAAACGAAAAACGATGACTATAAATAAAATTCACAACAATATAAAGTTACTTAACACCGGTTCGATTGCTGCATTACGTATGAATTCTATTATGGTACCAGGTACGGTTGCTTATGCTGAAATGAAAAGCTTCCGCAATTGATTTAATTATAGAGTTAAGCTTATACATACACAGGTGTCCGTTTTTCTAGTCTCACCGTGGGGAATCTAGTTATGTTAAGATATATGAAGCTATTGTCACGATGTCATTATCTGGGAAAATAAGTGAATTTAAATTCATTTCGTAATTATTGCAATCATGTGCATTTCAAAATTATGCATAATCAGCAACCATTGAAGTAGATCAAAGTCGCGTTACACTTACTCGCATGAATGCAAGCTTTGCGGAATGCGAGCGTGTTGTTTACATGTGCCAATTAAGATCGAGGCAATTAGAACGCTTTAAGAACAACAAATTTGGCAAGGATCAATTGATGCTGATGCACTTTGTACTTTGAACCGAACCCCCAGCCACCAGAGCAAAGGAACCAATTGTGACGTAGAGATAGGGATGTATAAAAGATCTACCCGCAGGTAGAATCGGGGGCAGTATTAGTGGTAGTGGTATTAGTGAAGAGCAGTATTAAAGTAGTGAAGAGTATTAAAAGTAGTTAGTTAGCAGTTTAGTAAGATAATTAATTGGTTAGTAATTGTGAACGAGTGCGCGTAAGCCGAAGCAAGCGAGTGAGCTCTCCACGAGCACAGGGCTAGCCTTGGGCCAGGCCCTTCCGCCTAGAAGTAATGTAGAATTTAATTAAAATCAAGTAATTAAATTAAAGATTAAATAAGTTCGATAAGTTTAAATAAGTGAAGTGAAAGAAGTAAGGATAAGCTTAGAGTTATTATTATTTAAAATAATTATAATGATTAATTAAGTTTTAAAGTAAAAAGGACTTAGAGTAATTTATAATTTAAAATAAAAGTAATCGAAAGACATTTCTCGTAATTTTAATTCGTCAATTAACAAAAATAAATTACCATCTCATTTTGTACGCGACACTATTTAAATTAGGCAAAGTTGAATGTTGAAGTGGCTACAAACCCTAACAGAAAAAAAGGGGACAAGCTTTTGAATAGATTTTTTAAATGGATTTAAGACTAATGCGTTTTTCTGAAAAAATGGAGCTCATCTTACAGAAAACATTTATCTAGCAAAGATTAAAAACAAGCAATATTTCACAGAGACACATTATTTAATTGATTTGGAATACTTTCCACGCAAATCGATCAGTCTTCGTTGATTTTATTGTTTTTAATTCCAAAGGCGAGCACTTAAAGTAATTCCATTAGAAGCGGGCGCACGTGATAATGACGGTACAAACGCGAACTGACAGTGCGATTTTATTCACAATAAATATCAAATTGTAATTTATGAAGCCCTGCTATGGCATTATTAAGATTAATATTTTGATAATTAATTAGTATTCAGAGCCATACGTTAATTAATGTATGATAGCAGAATAACGTCGGAGGTAGATAGGTAAAATCGTTAAGTCGATGGATTACGTTTATGTAAAATATTTTCACATTCTAGTTAATAATGAGTAGAAAAATTTGTTAATGAATAAATTTTTCTATTCAATATTTAATGTTCTTCAGATGAAAAATGTTTAATAATTAATTTTCTTCTTTTTTTTAAGTAGGACCAAATGCTGTTACAATCAGAAGCTGTGTATCAGAGAAATTGTGTTATGTACCTGTTTGCAAAATAGTTGAGCGAGCAAATTAAGTTACTTCCCAACTGCTGGCTACTCAGTGGGATAGGTCGAGGTCATAACGTAACTCCAAAACAAAACTCTGAAGTTAGATGTACGAATAAAATAAATGTACACTTGTTTTTATTTATATTTCAAAAGAGAAAATGAAATTCAAAACAAAGAAATGAATAACCGCAAATAAAAGAGTTAAATGTTCAACCCTTAAAGAAACAGTGCTATAACTCAAATGACCAGAAAATTCAAATCACAAAATACGGATTCGTTTGTTCGTTTAGACCCCGCGCAGACTACAGATTTACTATCGGCCGATAGTTTATTCTGCATCAAGCTACGAGAAATATGATACGTGACTGTACATTAAATTATTATAGGCCACGTAATCACACTTCTCGTAACTTGATGCAGAATAAACTATCGGCCGATAGAAAGTCTGTAGTCTGAGCGGGGTCTTACAAGAACTATTAAATTAAATAGCAAAAAAAAAAACTATAGTTCGCATGTTAACATAGTCTCTACTAAAATGCGTCCCAAATATTAAAAATATAATAAAATAAAATCCGGCCTTTAACTTCTAACTGTGAAAGCACAACAGTAGTATAGCTGGTGGGATCCTGGGACACTTCGATGGCCTGTCCATCCGAAGTGACCACCGTTGAAGGTCATCCCCATGTATAGGGATTGTCTTTTGTGCTTAAGAAGTAATTTAGGGGTGGTTTTTCGTGCAGACGAAGTAACCTCTTTGGTTCTTGTATTTGAAGAATTGTCGACAATGACGAAGTTTTACCAGAGGTGGTTGTTGGCAATGGCCAATCTTACAATAGGAGCTTATGTCAATTATTAACGAGTACCACTTGATCCGAAATCGCTGTTACCTTAAACTATTCTGTCACTTCTTCTAATTCTGGATAGTAAATTTGCTGACAAATTAATTGTGCGATACGATCGCCGGGCACTATCTCATACGGTTCGTCGGAATGATTAAAGAGTACGACTTTTGTTACACCACGGTAATCTTCGTCGATGACACCTGCACCAATGTCTATAGAATTTCTCGACCTTGGAGCTATGCCACCGTAACAATCTTCGGGAAGCTGAACTTTGATACTGATGTCGATGATTTCTTTGCCTCTCGTCGGCATTAAATAATTGCAGGCGCTACGTAAATCATAGCCAGCTGCTTTCGTCGATCCTTTCGTACGTGCAAATGCGTGCGGCACAGCTTTTATAAATATTAACTGCCTTCGGTGTTGTTGTTGGTTTGTTGCTACAGAAAAGAATTAATTATACAAATAAACAAGAAATGGAAAACTTGATAAAATCTCTCTGGAATAGCGAAATAATTGAAACTGTTTCGTAAGTTAGTTTTCTATCAACATCGCTTACCCGCAAGATTATTTGTTTAATTATTAAGTTTCAGTTAGCAAAACTTTGTGTACAGACTATCTCTCTCTCTCTTTCCCCTTCTGTGTATTTAATTTTTAATACAGACTTCAGTTCAGTAAAGATTTATTTACTTTCAATTAAGAAGTCCGGGAATAAGTAAGTCGGGTGTGCATCGCGAATCGTAATTATAATTTCATGGTACAATTATTCTGGGAGATCAGCGAAAAGTTGGCGGAATTTTTTTGCTGTAAGCAAGTTTTGCAGAGTTCGCCCTTCTGCAACGTAGGAGGATTTGGTTTGCAATTCAATTAAATCTTTAGCCGGTACTTTTTCATTCCACCATAAACTTGAGAGATACATTATTCAAGAGGAAACAAGAAGTCAACGCCGGTTATTTTATAATTTCCAGCAGGATCGATGTGTTTCTATAATTAACATCCTCGGCGATGTTACGCAACGGTCGCACGCAGCTATTGACCTTGAATTCTCCATTGTGCAGGTGGATCCTCCTCGCGCGAGTAGAAACAATGGCCTACTTACCCTGTTCCATCAAGTCACCCTTTCGCTGCGTAGTCGACGCTAATCCACCCCATGCATTGTCCCGCGTGAGAGGGTATCGTTGTAGTCGCCCTTGGCAAGAGAAATCCCTTTCCCTAGCCCTCGGGTATTTCGAGGTGGGGAAAATATCCGTCACCCCACGCGCCAATACCCTCAGGATACACTTTGTGCATTATCCGCTCTTCTCTCAACCCTTTACCGTGTTTTATTGAAGAGTAATGAAAATAAAACACGGCGTTAGAGCGTCAAGATTTAGATATTACACAAACACCGTTAAATTCAAATTAATATATTCGTATTCTCCAATCTTGTTTTGTAATTTCTATCAGAACAATTGAGATTATAGTCGGACAAGCCATAAGTAACAATATCACATGAACTAATACAAGGAATATGCCTGGCGTCCTACATATAGGACGCTTATTTAAAAGTCTCACAGATAATCAAATCAGAATCAAAAGTTGTGTTTTTTTCTCATTTTACGTGTTTTCACAAAGTTTCCCTTACCGGTTGTAAAGGTTATTTCTAACGAGAAGTTTAGATCATGACATCCTGTGATCAGCGATCACTTTTTGACAACTGTCTAAATAAAAACCTTGTCAAGTAGGCTACATTTACGGTGGCTTTCACAAACGTCACTTAACTTTAATCATCGATTAAGAATAATCATTCCTATACCTTCAACACATGTAACCATGGCAACGTTTACTTTTAACGGATGATTAAATTTAAGTAGCATTTGTGAAATCCGCCATAAGTAATTCTGTTATGTAAATGCAATGGATAAATTCTCGATCACAACCTACTTCACCAGGTTTTTATTTTTATTTGCTCGTTAGTTACACAGTTATATTGAAAATGAAAATGAAATTGAGTTGGTTGGGTCCGCTGGCAATGGGCTTGGCGCTTGGCCGAGCAACTGTAGGTGTGGATTTGAATTAGTTCCTACTGCATGAGTTCTATGTGAGAGATAGAGCATTTACGTGTCGGCTAGTGTTAAGGATGCATACCGGCTCCTTCGAACTAGTTTTTCTGTGTTCCCCCAGTTTCCAAAGTGAATGTCGAAGGAGAAGAATACCTAGCAAGTCGACTGCAGCCGCAGCAGACAATAACTAGCCTAACTCCTCTCCATGTATGGCACACGAACAAGAAAAAAATCTTTGACCTTTTATTCATATTTCGTTTTTTTCTTCTACCTATTAAATTTGTTGATTTTTGCTCTTTGTATCTTGTATGTTCGTTTTTGTTCGACATTTTGAGTAGTGCTGGCAACGGTTAACCGGTTTTGGATATTCGCGGTGTCACTCATGCAAATGCATGTCACTCATGCAAATAGAGTTGCATAACTTGAATGTGAATCCAAATGAAAAAATATATTAAACGTATTTGCGTATTTAGGCCCAATTTTAAAATCGTCGGATAAGCACTATTATTGGTATAACCTGTGGTATAACGTGACGTAGGTGTGACGTAGATATGGAGGAACATTAAAAGATATTTGGCGCACAGTTATTCCGTTCTTATTCCATGATTGTAAAATTGGGCCTTAATCTGTGATATTTTCTGCATTTTCCAATTATGTCGTCTCGCTAGAGAATCTCAACTCCTGGATTTCCTTCAAAACTGCGAATATCCAAAACCGGTTAACCGTTGCTAGCACTAATTTTGAGTTTGCAAAACTCTCAATGTGTTTCTTTTGAATTTATTATCAAACCATTGTTCTATAAATTATTTATTTCATTTTTATTATTATTAAATTTTTATTATGCAATGTCAAAAGTTTTAATTTAAATTAATCGCCGATACCTTTTTGTGATCGGGAAAAATTCTAAAGTCCTTGGTGTGGTTGAAGTGGTAAAGTGACGGTACAAGTAAGAAGACCCTTCACCTAGAGCCCAGTGGGCGATTGATAAGCTCTATGGAAACGCCGGAGAAAGAGGTCTTCTGCTGCTTAATCTCGACTTCCCAGAAGGTAGGAACCATTGTATGGTGTTTTTCTAATTAATATACTCGATCATTGACCCTGTCATGGCTCTTTTATTTTGAGTATATTGTAACGATTTTAAAGGTTCTATTATTTTTTATTTTAATCAAAACACGAAATAGTTAATAATCTAATTTATTTAAAAGTAACACTAACTTAAGAATAATTTATTTATAAACTAATAAGTAATTTATGTTAACAGCCGAGCGAATATTTATAACGCGACTTCAATTTCGAACTGTCCACTTGCTTAATTAATGTCGAACTGTCCCCCGTTTGGCTGCGTGCATTTTTATATGCCGGGGTTGTTTCTCGAGAACATTCTCGCTCGTTCGACAGAAAGTCTCGGATCATCGCTTACGTGATATCGAAGCTTCTCGTCTAAGGCGCGTCGTTGTTGACGCATCAGACGGGCTGGGACCGCAAACGTCACACTGCCCCCTTCTTAAAAACGTTTCGTCTCGGAACGTTCCTTGTGATAGCCTTGAAGGAAAATGTCGAAATCGGCATGCTGGTCCCTCTTTACAACATCCGGTCTGGAAGAAATAGCAGTCTACGGTTTTCCTACTGCCAACAGCTGCCTGTGGGTGGTGACTGCAGACTAGAACTTCAATTCCCGTTCCGTTGAAGATGACTTCTATCATGCTGCGAACGACCCTCCAGTTCAGCCCATCAGTCCGCAGCCTATCTTGGGAATGGCTAATTTCGTCTCCTTGCCTTCCACCAACTGTCTCTTCAGGCTCCATAAAGCTCTCCAAATACTGCGATAGTCAGGCTTACCGCTTGATGTCTTCTTGGTGACTAAGTAGTACACGTGTCGTCTTCGTTCCGCCTCCGTGTGGATGATCTGCAGGCTCTTGCCCACCATGGGGTGCTGTCTTAGGAGTTCCTCGACCTGACCAAATTTCTTCCGGAAGACTTGGGCTATCCCCTTGGACATCCTTAGGTCTTCTGCCACACAGTGGGCCAGACTGTACTCTGGTGACACTTGAAAAAGGTCTTGCTGTCTCTCTGTGGTCACTCCGAATCGCGCCTTACTTCCTGTGGCGTGATGAAACATGAAGGTTTCGAAGTTTACTTCGGAACCTTGCGTCCGTTGTACTGTCCCCTCATTTTCTTCTCCGTTGTAAGGAGCCATTCGGTTGAAGTGGATAACCTTGGGTTTGCCATGCGGAACCTTCCTGATGCGGTAGATGACATCGTTAATCCGTTTCATCACTCTATAAGGACCTTCCCAAGATGTCTGCAATTTTGGGGACAGACCTCTACGTCTTTGAGGATTGTAAAGCCAAACCAGTGCTCCAGGTTGGTATCCCCCATTCTGAGCATTGATGTCATAATGCTCCTTCATTCGGTCGCTGGCCGTCTGTATATTGCGACGCACTTGATTGTGAATGTCGTCCATTTTCCTGCGTAGGCCGCTAACGTAGTTCTCGTCGGCAGGGACCTCACCGGGCTTCACGCCGAACTTCAAGTCGCAGGGCAGCCTTGGCTCTCGCCCAAATACCACTTTCGCTGGTCTCTCCTGTTGTCTCATGCACGGACGAACGGTATGCCAGTAGAAAAAGGGGAATGTACGTGTCCCAGTCTCTCTGATGATCGGAGACGACTTTGGACAAATGTCGGTTGATGGTTCTGTTGAATCTTTCCACCATTCCGTCCGACTGCGGGTGAAGTGCAGTGGTTCTAGTTTTCCGGACGCCGAGCAGAGTACACACGTTCTTGAATAAAGCCGATTCAAAGTTCCTCCCTTGATCTGAATGCAGCTCCATGGGCGCGCCATACCGACTGATCCATTCTCGGACAAGGACTTCAGCAATAGTTATCGCCTCTTGGTTTGGTAGGGCGTATGCTTCAACCCACTTGCTAAAGTAGTCCATTACCACAACGATATACTTATTTCCACTATTCGTTTGTGGAAATGGGCCGGCTACATCTATGGCAACTCTCTCAAAAGGACTTCTCACGTTATACTGTTTCATAGGAGCCTTGCCTCGTCTGTGGGGGCCGTTACTAGCTGCGCAGACTACGCACTTCCTACACCAGTCCTTTACATCTTCCTTGCAGTTCACCCAATAGAATCGCTCGCGCACCTTTTCCATAGTCTTCTTGATTCCCAGATGCCCTCCCGAAGTTCCATCGTGAAGTTCCCTCAGAACTTCCGGCACCCTATTCTTGGGGATCAGTAACTGTGTCTTCTGTTCCGTGCCTTCCTGGTTCTCGATGGTTCGTTTCAGAAGACCATGATCCAGCACTATGGAGTCCCACTGCGCCCAGTACGATTTCACGGATGGTGCACACGGTGCTATCTCTTCCCAAGTAGGCCTTGCCTCCCTACTTTTCCATTCCAGCACCAATTTCAAATCCTGATCGTTCTCCTGGTCTCGTCGCAATTCTTCATCTTGCCATTTGTCGTCTACGATGGCCGTCCTCGCAGTCGTGGCCACTTTCTCCTCCAGCCGACTACAGTGCTTACAGTCTTCGGCACAAGGTCTTCTCGACAAAGCATCGGCATTTCTGTGGCTAGTTCCGGCCCGATGCTGGATTTCAAAATCGTATTCCTGAAGTCGTTCGATCCATCGTGCGACTTGTCCTTCAGGATTCTTGAATCGGAGGAGCCATTTTAAAGCGGCATGGTCCGTCCTCAGGAGAAAGTGTCTGCCATGTAAGTACTTGTAGAAATGTTCTATGGACTTTACCACGGCTAGCAATTCCCTTCTAGTGACGCAATAATTTCGTTCCGGCTTTGACAGGACTTTACTGAAGTAGCCAATCACCTTCTCTTGCCCTTCTTGGATCTGGGACAGTACGCCACCGATACCAACATTGCTAGCGTCAGTGTCCACGATGAACTTGCCTTCTGGGAGAGGGTAACTTAGAATAGGAGCACTTATCAAGTACTGTTTTAGTTGTTCGAAACTAATTTGGCAATGTTGGTCCCATTCAAACAGACGACCTTCTTCAGTGAGTTTTGTCAACGGTTTAGCCATGTCCGCAAATCCGGGAACATAGCGACGACAGTAAGTGCATAGGCCTAGGAAACTCCTTATCTGGTGTTTATTCTTGGGAGTTGGCCAGTCCTTCACGACCTGAATCTTTACTGGGTCCACGGCGATTCCATTCCCATTAACAATATGGCCTAGATAATTCACTTCCTTCTGGAAAAGGTGGCACTTCTTGAGACTAAGCTTTAGTCCCGCTCCGCGAAGCCGCTGGAACACTCCTTCCAGATTCTTCAGGTGGTCGTCGAAAGTTTTCCCCACCACAATTATGTCGTCCAGGTATACCATGCACGTTGTCCAGGACAGACCCTTCAGAACCATCTCCATCAGCCTCTCGAATGTCGCTGGTGCATTACATAACCCGAATGGCATCACCGTGAATTGCCATAGGCCCATACCAAGGGAAAACGCCGTTTTTTCTCGATCTTCGGGCGCTAGTTCCACTTGCCAATAACCACTCTTTAGATCCAAGGTCGAGAAGATCTTTGAACCGGCCAGGGTGTCATCAATCCGTGGCAGAGGATAGCTATCCTTTTTGGTGACGTTGTTGAGCAATCGATAGTCTACGCAGAACCGTGTGGATCCATCCTTTTTCTTCACAAGCACTACCGGTGACGCCCATGGGCTGCTCGATGGCTCAATTACATTGTCCTTTTCCATCTCACGAATAATGCGTTCTGCTTCCTCACGCTTCGCCAATGGTAACCTCCTTGGAGCTTGACGGATGGGCCTTTCTTCCCCGGTCTCTATCTTGTGTTTGACTATGTCGGTTCTTCCCTTAGGTCCATTTTCTCCCTCGAACACATCTTGATACTGACAGATCAGGTTCTTCGCTTTTGTCTTTTGTTCTGGAGTCAGTTCCTGGGCCGTCGACATGACCATTTCCAACAACTTCTTCGGGACCTTCATCTCTTGTACGTTTGCTTCTATTTGGCGGGAGATGGAGGACACCATGGCACAGCTTCCCAGAATCGTACCTTTCTTGATGTTGACAGGGAAACAGTTCACATTCATTAGGCGGACTGGTATTTCCTTCTTTGCTGTCAACAACATTTTTCCAACGAGAACTCCTTTTCCAATCTTCTGATCGTCAGTGTTAGGTTCGACCATAATGACTTGCCCGTCTTGGAAAGCGCCGTTCAGGTTTTCATCGACTATAACCTCGGTTCTGCTAGGCAATACGACATCTTCTGCGAGAACAACTCGAGCGGCCACGTCCTCTCGCTGATGTAGAACCAACTCCTCGTTGTTAACCGTCATTACGCCACGCTTCAGATCCAATTGGAACCCATGGGCAGACATGATGTCCATGCCCAGAATCGCCTCATCCTCTATTTCTGCTACCAGCGCACGGTGTTTGATGGGAGTCGCTCCAATCGTAATGGTCACCTCTACTTCACCATGGACAGTCGCTGATGTTCCGGTTGCTGTCCTCAGTCTCCATTTAGTCGGCTCGGTGCGTTTTGATGACTTGATCACATCGGGCCTCAGGATAGTCTTCGTTGCACCCGTATCCAGTAGCATGGTGTGAGGGATGTCATCAATGGTTGCATCCACGAAGATACTGCTGGTTAATCGCCGCAGGGCTATTACTTTCGTGGCCTTTGTCTTTGGAGGCCTTTGAATACGCGTCGACGTTTGTCCATCTGCAGCGACCAGACTTAGTTTCCCCTGTGGCTTCCTTCGTGGAGAATCCTGCTTGGCCTTGGGACACCGCCTGCGATCATGTCCCTCTTCCTGGCAATTCCAACACACCAGAGGATTCTTCTGCCTCAAGACTTGTTCCACAATGCGGCGAACATCCTCCGTGGTGGTATAGTCCTTGGGCCGCTCCTCTGCAGCAGATCGCACCTGGATGCTGGCGAGTTCTTCTTCTTGGGAGTCCATGGCAGCTCGTACCTTGACGTGTCCTCTTGAAACTTGCTTCGTCGCCTCGTATTCCAAGGCGTAGGCCAATGCGTTCTTGGATGTCTTAGGGTGGGCCATTCTTAATGCCTGCTGGTTGTCCGGATCACGGATTCCACCCACGAAGCTTTGCAGCGTCAAACATTGCAGGAAATCATCAGGAGCTGCAGGATATGCCAACCGGGCTAGGCGCGCTACATCAGCCTCGAATTCCTGAAGACTCTCTCCGGATTTCTGGTAACGGTTTCTCAGCTGCGCATGGTACGTCGGTCAGATGCGCCTGGCCGTAACGCATCTCCAGCCGGTTCACCAGCTTGTTGAAGTCTTCTTGTTCCTCTAGCGGCATCATTTGTAGCACATCGATAGCGTCCCCCCTCAAGGCCACAATTAACGAAGTGGCTTTTTCACTGGCCGTCCATCCATTCGCTTTTGCTGCAGCTTCAAATTGTTTGAAGTAGTTAGGCCAAGAAGACTTCCCATCGAACGTCGGTGGTTTTATTTTCAATTTAGAAATTTCCGCTGGTCCTACCACAGTTTGGATCTCATTATTTTCTGGTATTTCTGCTGGTGACGGATCCCCGAACATTCGCAACCCTGTCATGATTTGTTTGAGATTCTAAATTTTGTTGTCCTGCTGGAATAATATTTCTTCCACATTGTCTTGCAGATTCCTCGTCTCTTCTGATATTTTCACCACTAGTTTATCTTCTAAATTTCTAGATTGTTCGAGCAATTTACTTTCCAGATCTGTCGACTGTTGTATCAATTTATTTTCAAGTTTCTCCTCTAAAATTTTCACATTTTCTTCCGTGTTTCTGGAATATTCCATTAATTTACCTAGATCGTCTTTCAAATTTCCGAGATCGTCTTTCAGATTTCCGGATTGTTCTCTAAACTTTTCGTCTAAACTTCTGGATTGTTCCAGCAATTCATCTTTGAAGTTTCCAGATTGTTCTCGAAATATCTCGTCTAAACTTCTGGATTGTTCCAGCAATTCATCTTTGAAGTTTCCAGATTGTTCTCGAAATTTTTCGTCTAAACTTCTGGATTGTTCCAGCAATTCATCTTTGAATATTTTACTTAAATCTGCAGGACCGCCGGAGATTTCAAATAGAAAGGCTTCTGGAACCTCCCCTGCTTCTAGTAGCGCTTGGTGTAGTCTCTGTTGCAAAATCGATTTCTTTCCGGAGATTTCCAATTCGCGCTCTTCTAATTCGGCTTTTAAGTCGTTCACTTTTAAGTCTTTTAACAGCACTTTCTTTGAAGCCATTGTTTCTTTGTTTAACTAATTTGTTTAAATTTTAATTTAATTTTAATTGTTTATTTATTTCCACGAACCTCACACCTGGCACCAATGTAACGATTTTAAAGGTTCTATTATTTTTTATTTTAATCAAAACACGAAATAGTTAATAATCTAATTTATTTAAAAGTAACACTAATTAACACTAACTTAAGAATAATTTATTTATAAACTAATAAGTAATTTATGTTAACAGCCGAGCGAATATTTAAGACGCGACTTCAATTTCGAACTGTCCACTTGCTTAATTAATGTCGAACTATCCCCCGTTTGGCTGCGTGCATTTTTATATGCCGGGGTTGTTTCTCGAGAACATTCTCGCTCGTTCGACAGAAAGTCTCGGATCATCGCTTACGTGATATCGAAGCTTCTCGTCTAAGGCGCGTCGTTGTTGACGCATCAGACGGGCTGGGACCGCAAACGTCACAATATTTTAATGCATTTTAATTCATTTTCTACAGCTTTTAAGTCTAAGGACTACGTCCTCCGACAATGAAATCACAAAAAAATAAATGAGGTTAATTTTTAGCAAATGTGCAAGGATCTCATGTTCCTTAAAACTCCGGAGGTGGCAGGGTAACAAGTTTATATTTAGTAAATTCTTATTATTCTATATTAAATGATGTAATCTAAATGTAATTACAAACTACTTCAGAAGACACTGTACAACACAATGCAAAACAAATTCAAAATGATTTTAAAACGAGAAAACAGCATTTCATAAATAAAATAAGCAAATGTTAGTTTTTAAAAACAAAGCCAATTAATACTTTCTTACCCCAACCATCGTACTAGATACAGAGACACACAGACTTTTGGAGATCAACCAAACTAAGACATTCTGTAAACGGCGATTACGCCCTCGGGCTTGAGGAGTTACACTCGACAAGACGGGCTGTGGCTGTTTACTTCATCGTGCTACGCCATGGCCTTATATATTGTTTAGATCGGAAATTAATTTGAATTCCAATCCCCGGATCGTTTGCTTTTAGCTATTTTTACATAATGCGGTTTTTCGATGAGTCAACTCGGCGACTGCTTGCTAATGCAATATGCAATTGGAAATTCTCCGAACGCAGCCTCAAAGATCAGCCCTGACTCATATTGGCGAAGCTTTTGAACTTATAATGATCATGAAATGCTCGATTTCTTACAATTCAATTAATTTTTTTGGTTTAGTTCTCTAATTTTATCATGCTTTAATATGATTATTAAACATTTCTTAAGAAATTCCCGGGGCCACAGTAAGCTTGGTTAATTTATGTGGAAAGTTTACCTTTCATCCCCAACGGTCCTAATACCTGCAGTTCCCTTAAGTGGTACTGTCTTTTCTGTTACTTTCGGAATGCTTAACTCTACGGTTTCCCATTCCTCTTCTATACTCTGAGACATTTTGTATACACTCTGTTTCGTTCGCGTGGACTTGAAGTAAGATCGTTAGTAACATAAACGCATTCTTGAGAAAATAATGAGAGGATTCATTTTTCCAAACAGAAAAATTTAAACGCATCCTTAAACCTGTCAGAAATTAAAACGGTTTGTAGAGAATTTTGGGAAAACCGCTTCACTTTCGATTTTAAGAGGCCTCAGGTGTTAATCCAGGTGAATGTTTAAGTTTCCCACTTTTCATTCTCTAAGTTTTCTTCCAGGATACTCCCGGTCTATCCCGAATTTATGATCAAACTATAACCGCTATGTTAAAAAATCAGCAGTCGCCTGCTCAAGAACTGTAGATTTATTTCAAGGTGTTTCTGTTACTCTGCTGAAAGCTATTGAGTTTGGTTAATAAACTTTCAAAATAGTGAAGAAAGAAATAAACAATTGCTTAAAGATTACTTCTTTTCTGTTTCTATTTTATTGAATCTATTTTTTCTGATATTTGAAATTATGAAATTCTTTTCGAAACTTATAAAAAAGTTCCCGGATTAAACTTGATAATTATCTGGACCGCCCTGTATATTTTTCCTTAATGTGGTGTTTTCGTTTTTCGTCTTCGTAGTTTCGGTGTTGACATTTCACTGCCGCACTGTAATAATTACCTCCTAGAGCTACTGGTTGGTGTTGGTGTTGCTGTGAATTTGGATTGCGAGAACGTTTGTATGCTCTTGGCTATTCGCGTAAGCACCGTTGCTTTTGACCTACATTACCCAGAGTTGCAATTTTACGTGTTGCATTTCATTGTTGTACTTAAACTTATGTAAACGGTAATGTTGATTTAACGTCGCAAAATTGAGTAATTCAATTTCAGCTTTCTAAATGATTTAGAGAGAAAGAAAGAAAGAAAGAAAAGAAAATCTTAATGCTTGTGTTTTCCGTTTACTTGTTTGCATGTAAAATTTGTTTATTTGCACAGTACATTACGTTATTTATTTTACATTGTCCATTTGTTATGACTATGAGCAAATATGTACAATATTTGGCTTTTGACTTCTAGGCCAGATGAATTTAAAATATAACAAGTGATCAATTAAATTTCAACTCTCATATTGTTACGGTATAAATCGAAACAAGGGGCATATCCTTACTCACATCCTTAATTCACAACACAAATCAAAGTACAAGAAGTTACACGCTGTACTGACAGCTGATTATAATCTTATCTTTTTATGCAGATCGCGGAATTTTTATAGGAAGTGCAACTCGAGCAATTCCGAATTCTAACGAAACCGGAAAGGTACGACAGAATACGAGATACTTTAAATCCGTTTTAACTTGTTCACCTGCAGGTGTTAAGGTTCCGTTGTTTACGTTGACGAGTTGCATTTTCTCTTATCTCAAGTTTGCTAAATAAATCCAATGCATGAATTTACTTGCATCTTGTCACAATATCCACATACAAACCCAATTTAGTAAAACAAATTTTTTATTCACTTTACATAACAATATAAATTTAAAAAGTATAAAAAATATAGAACGTTTGCTCTAAGAGCTTCACATAGTCTTTCTACAAAATTATGTGTGGATTTTTTGTTAAGTTTCTGCCTTCCTGACTTCTCATAAAAGCCTGAACCTTTCGATCGACTATATACCTCGAATTTAAAATCGTCGGTGAAATAACTACAGGCAGCTTTATTGCCCTTGTAATGCGTTAGACAACTTTATGCCTCTTCCAAGCAGAAAGCCCACACTAAAAAGCATTAATTACGATGCCGTTGAATCCGGCAAGCAAATAGCTTAACGAACACGTTTGTGTAACTAATGAACTAATGAGTTGGATAAGAGAGTGACACTTTTTTCATCCAGAGCGTTTCAAACTTGAGGAAGCCAATGGAAGATTATAGATAAGAGAAAAAAATTGTAGATTTTACTTCAAATTTATTTCCGAGCTAATCAATTAACAGGTGTAATAATATTATGCAAGCTCGTTGATGTGTGTAGTGAAAATGCTTTGCTTCTTCTTGCTGCAAAATCAAGAGCTCTGCTCCCTCTACGTAATGCTAATGGAAGCCGATTAGTAATTAATGATTTTAATGGACGAAGTATGTTGGCAAAGAACTGCTCGGAGTGACACTCACTCTTTAAGTAGTCCATAAAATTTCAATGAAATGTAATAACTTTTATGAAATGCCACTTAAAGGTAGAATGAATTAAAGACGTTTCTTGTTGTGGTCTTGCCTTGACAACACGTCTTCCTGTTAGAATAATTTTTCAAATTCAAAGTCTGTAAATAATAATAACATTTAAAGTAAACACGAAGTTCCCGTACCCAATTTTAATTAACAGAGAGCCTGATAATTCTCGTCGCGATTTTTCTACAGTTCGGTGTCGTAAAAAAATTCTACACGGTTTACATTCAGTAGAAAAGATAACGCTTATTCCGCTAGTGTTTTTGGTTTTGTTTTAATAAATTTAAGTAGGTAAGTCGTAAACGAATAGTTTTTGAAATTAAAACTGTCTCAAAAATGTGTCCCAAATTGTCACCCAAGTTTAAATTAAATTTACTTGCCTCTACTTACCACGATTCAAGATGACAAGTTTCTGCCGATTCTACGATCAGCTGTGCCCCAGCTAGCAACAGCGGAAAAGGGGCAGGTTAACTTAAGGTGGTAAACTTATAAAGGGCGCCAGAAGACAATTGAATCAACTGAACGTAATTCGACCGGCCGACGTTTCTAATCGACCAGATCGTGCAGAAAATGAAACTCTAATAATCAGAGGCGAAAATCTTACCCACTGATGTGCGTGAATGAAGAAATTAAAATAGTAGTTAAAGTTAACACAATTTCTTACACAATTAAAAAGGAAAACACTTTACACTGTTAAGAAACAATTACAATTGGCTGCTTACTTTAGGCTTAAATTAAATATCATAAGCGCAGCGCAATTCTTGCTTCGGAATTCGTACTCGCGGTTTATTTCTCTTGAGCTAGACGTAAAATTTAGCAACCGATCGGTCCGTAAAACGTCAGATTAAAGTGAAAACCTAACCTTGAAACTGCAAGTCCTGACGTACGTCAAAGTCAGCGGTGCCAACCGAAGTGCAGAGATCGTCAAGATGGCTGATCAGGTTTTCTCGATCGGATCTCGATACGACTATGGGTAGGAGCGCCCCCGGAGAACTAGGCCAAAAGGTCTGGTCTAATAGCCTGCGCCAGAAAACTGCGCCCAAATAGAAAAGCCTAAGTAGAAGTGACGAAATGATTTTCGTTAGCGGCCATTGTTGGCCCGTTTGTAGGTATGCGTCGTCATATTTTACCTGAGAGAACTGGGCCCTCGGGCTTGGTAAGGAGATTAAAACTGTCTCCAATGCTGTTCGGCGGTGTCAAATGATATTTCAGCAAAGCCGCAGTTGATTTACTTCTCCAAACGAGCAAGAAATCCGTTAAATTTAACACACACGAAAAACACGTCACACCGGCACAATGCTAGAACAAGAAAGGTCGCGATCAGGTCGAGGATGAAGAAGGTCGCTTCGACGCACAGGGATTACCGACGATAACCAATGACAGGCGGCCTGAGAGTCACGTGGGGCCTTCATAGCCTATGAAAGTTCAGCGATCGCTGTACGCAGGATTCCCCCATAGCGATGTAGAGGAGGGGCATCAGGGTAGCCAACGGTGTTAAAACGAAATTGCAAGATGTTATATCGCCACGATATTTTAGCGCGAAATTTAAATGTAACAATGTATCCCTTACAGAAGGGATTCAGAGTCAACTCGATTCATTTGCATAGAGAAATATCAGAAACTAATAAAAACTTTAAATGTACAGAATGTCGTTTCTTCTCTCTTCGAATTATTTTGAATTCTATTAAGGGCGTTAAGCGCTTATGTTTCATTTTTACCTCATTTTTTTAGGCGCAAATAACAAACGTTAATTAAAAAGACAACATGAACTCGAAGAATATTTGTAAAAAATCTTGTTGAGTTTTGATGTTGATGCTGAATTTTTTTAAGTATTTCGTTGTTTTGTAAGCAAATTTTGGTATCGCTGTCAAGAGAAGCAAATCTCCATATAATCAATTACAAAAATTACTACATTGCCGTTTATAAAAAGCAAAACCAGTTGTTGTCAGATAATTTTTCTCACTCAGTAGTTTTGTTAGGTATACTTGTGGACCCTCAGTTCTCCTGGGATCGCCACAGTGAATTAATTTGTATTAGGTTAGGTAAAGCTCGTAAATTAAAAAAATTAGTTAAACATCGAAGGTTTGCTGCCGGTGCTCAATCAATCAATATAATTAGAATTTCACAAGATTTTTTCTTTCTCAACTTGTCGAAAATCTAGAGACAAGGACTAACACATAAAACACGTTAAGATTTTGTATAATTTTACTTATTTAAATTGTAATTCTTCATTAATACTTGTTTCTTTTTTTTAGTTTTACAAATTCATAAATTGCAAAGGGTATGCGCTTACAGTCAAACTTGTATAAAAGGTTTAAGCCAGGATTAACTTTAATCCTAAGTTACAATGTGGCACTTGTATGACGCACAGAATTTTATGTATCACTTTCTAATTTAGGATTAAAGTTAATCCTGGCTTAAACCTTTTATACAACGTAGCCTAAAAATTTTCGAGTTTAAGGACGAAGTAAAAGTTTTTGTGTTTAAGGTCGAAGTGAGAATTTTTCGCTTTTGAAGTCGAAGAAGGAATGTCGCGAACGCGCTTTGCATCGGTATTTATACTGAAAATCAATTGAATGTCCCATTTGATTTTCCGCGCGCTCTAATATGTGGCACAGCTTGAACAAATTGTAGCCGTCTGGAACAATGGAGCAGCTTGAACGAACTTGCTATCTTCAGCTTGTTTACTTGAACTTGAGCATTTCCATAATTTTTTGGAAGTCCGTCTACTGGAATGGAAGTAAATTGGAAATACTTGTTATTACTAACATTCTTGTTATTACTAACATGCTGTTATTACTTATCCTCAAAATCTACTTAAATTATTCTGTTTTCTAAAGAAATTGCTAGAATAAATTAAATTTTGTCCCAACTAAAAATTTCGTCAGTGTTCTAGTTGACTTTTAGGGCCGGTATTGTCGCTTTAAGTTAAACTGCAGTTTGTCAGTTAAACTTCAGACTGTAAGATATTCCCGTTAAACGCAAATCGGTGGTTGAAGAGAAGATTAAACTCTGTTAAGTGAGTTTAGTTTTGATCGAGTTTTCTTCATTTTATTGTCTAACTTGTCTTCAATTTCACACTCATTAGTCTGAAAATGGATTATTATCTTAGACTGATCTGAAGTTTTATCTTTAGATTAAAGTTTACGTAAACTGCACTTTTAAACGAATGCTATGATACCGGCCCTTAATGTCATCTCATTCTCTAATTTACTAAAATTATTATCGTGCTTAACTAAACTGATTTTCTTCACTTAGAGGAAAATAACTTTTCTCCCCCCCCCCCCGTCGCACGTTTGGACGGTCGGCGGACTTTTTCGAGAGGAAAATAACTTTTCTCCTAACTAAAAGATCTACTGTAAATTAACTTAATCGATGACTTCTAACTCTTCTAATCATGTTTATGACCGTTTTATTGTGCAACAACTCATTTTATAATCGCGCAGCACTCATTTCACTTCCTTCGGGCTCCGTTCTGGCTCCTCCGGGTAGTAAGTACTTCGTTGTGGTTGGATGGGTGTACAGATATTTGTTGCTTTTCGCTTTATGTTTTTATAGCTAGATATTTAGATGTGAAACGGTCGCGGATTTGTTTTTCAAAACAAAATCGGGTTATGCTTGTTTAATTGTAAATAACAAACAACGTGTTCAGACGCTCAGAACTTTACAGCAGTATAATTACTACCGGATGAGGCTACGGTCCTTTTTAGGAGAATGAAACCCCCAGTGCCAGTCATAAAAATTTGTAACGTTAGGCCTTACTCAAATGACACTCCTGGTTCTCTGTCATCGTAAATAAGTCAGCGTGACATTTTAGCTTTGTGTTGGTTCAGATTTATGTATGAATTGGTCACACTAAATTTTAGAACATGTCAGTTATAGAAAAGGGATCAATTACATTGCAAGTGGAGAGTAGTTCGCTTTGTCTGCTTAATGTTTCGATCGCAAGCACCGGATACATTAAAATGACACTTGTAAGATTGAGTGATTGGGAGAGGCTCAGGAAAGTTTCAAATTGCGAAAGACCACCGCCTATTCTTGTCTGACAAGCTAACTGGAGTTTTCTTAATTTATGATATGGAATAGGAAATATGGAGGAGGCGTGATTTGGGCTAGAGCAGCGATTATTGGTGCGGGTTTGTTTCAAAATTTGCTTGCGGAGTCCGAGGGAGGAGATTAATTGTTTAGTTGGAAAGAAAGAAGCCGAAAGCGGCAGAAAGGTTTCAATTTCTCGAGCGAACGGTTGAATTTAATTTAATTTTGACTTCGCGAGTTTTCTTTTAGTGCTTGTAGTCATTCTCTCATTTTTTCCTCATATTTCTAGCTAAATCATTTTATTTCGGTTCGGTTAAAATCCAGTGTGTTAAGAGAAAAAGCAATTAAACAAACAAAACCACAAATACGTATGGATTCGCGCCGTGGGTGTACCTAAACAAGTGCGTGTGCGTGTACTGTGTTCATCTCGGGTACGCGGATAGGTTTAGCCGACGAAAAAACGACGTAGGGTGATTAAAAAGCGTCCAAGGCGATTGGACGTAGTTGAGAAAAGATCCTACCCATTCAACCTCAATTAATAAGTCTAGCTAGTGACAGGGTTTCCCATCACCTCCGAAAGGAGTCCCTGAAAAACTAGCGGCGATTGCTATTGATTATCTTGCAAATTGATCGCCGATGGCGGCATTTTGTATCACATACTTCTCCAGAACGTCTGATTAATCAATTAATTACTTCCATTAATTAAGTACACTGTAGACCCACCGTGTTACAATGTGCGTTGGTTGATTGAGCAGAACGTGTCTTAGAGTACGACCTGAAGTGGCAAACACTAGTACCAATTAATTGTTAATTTAATTGAGGAACAGAGTTCTCCAACAACTATTTGCGTGTGCACTAAGCCACCAGCTGTGTGACTAAAGTCAGTTCAAATCTAATTTCCGCATTTTATTTAAACGTATTTAGTTCCTTAGTCTCTCAAGTTTATTCACCGACAAACCAAAAGAATTGAGTTACAACAACGTAAGGCCAGGTGTTGCATTGACGATCACGAGGTATAAATATTATAAGGTTATTGCGGGTTCCGCAAGGGTCGCATCAAAACGGAGGCCAGGTAGAGTAGGTCAGTAGGATATTTCCTTTAGGGCCAGCAGTAAATTCTAGTTAGCTCTGTAGCCGAGTGCCTAGACGGGTAGGGTAGCGCATGTCTAATTGAAGTAATAAAACCTTTTGGGGACCATTTTGGAAGTTCTCCGCAAGTAAACTTTTCAGTTCAGTTTTCGGTCCAGGCAATTAATTTGGCAATAAGTTTAATTTGCTTTTTAGTTTGGACAGTTTTATTGGTTATTTAGTTGTCCATAAAAGTCAATAAACAAGGTGGCACGTCGGCGTGTTACAGATGCATTTAAATTTCTTGATCATAGTGTATGTGAAATCGGTGCAGCATGTAGAATAGTTCAGATTACTTCCGTTCTTCTTTCGCGTTGATTGAATGCATGTATGTACATGCTTATTTTAAAGCATGTCTTTGCGTTTGTCTCTTAGCTTAACCTAATCGATGGCTTTTAACTCTTCTAATCATTTTTAGATTGTTTATGGCCGTTTTATTGTGCAACAACTCATTTCACTTCCTTCGGAACCCGTTCTGGCTCCTCCGGTTAGTACCTACTTCGTTGTGGCTGGATGGGTATATTTATTGACAGTTGTTGCTTTTCGAGTCATGTTTCAATAACTAAATATTTAGATACATTTAAATTTCTTGACGATAATGTATGTGCAATCGTTAGAGTATGGAGAATAGTACAGATTACTTCAATTTTCGTTCTTCTTTCATGTTGATTGAATGCATGTATGTACATGCATATTTTAAAACATGCCTTTTCGTTTGTTCCCGGCCTGAGAATTCAGTTCTTTACGTACTCTAAAATTCCTAAAATGAATTGCAATGAATCGCGTGATGTATTCGACGGTTTCCAACGCCGAGCAGCAACGTTAGAAAATGAAGTTATTTCAGCGATAAATCTTCGCAATCAAATAGCACTCTAGGTTAATTTACGGAGCGATGCGAATGCTAAATCAACAAGCGGGGCCGCCCCGTGTCGCGATGCCTAGGCACCGTTATTTATTTGGCGTTTTTCAGCGGCGACTACTTGATGAATTATTTACAGGTCCAACCCGGCACCTGTAAATAAATTACCGCCACAATCCGCGTCCACGCTCCTCTATAGACTCACGTATTTATGTAGATTGCCGCCCCGGTGAAATGGTCTACACTAATTGGAAGTCCTTATCGATTGAGGGTTGCTTCAGTAGAGACTTTAATATTTTATTTTCATTCTGCAATACATTTTATTAATATTTATTTATTTATTCTATGTGGTTCAGAGTTGCGAGAGTAGATTTTGGGGTAATTTCTGGGGAAGAAATAAAATACGCATCCCTTTTGTCAAATTCTAATAGATTTCAGTAACAAAGCGCAATAACACTTAACAATCTCTACATAAGTAAGTTTCACGAAATGAAATTTGCGAAATGTAATGTATATGTACCATGATAGTTAGATCTCGGTTTAAACTTCTGACTAGTTTCTGCCTGCCGTGTTTGAGTAAGTGCAAGGGCTTTAAATTGATTTTAACTCGCACTAATGGAATAAGAGGCAAATTAAACGTGCTCCGCAAACAGAATACCTACATTCCTCTGCAGAAGTGATGGTGAGTGATGTGGAATATACCCTTTGCTCATGTTTGAAATGATGTGCATTGATCACTGTCAAATTTGAATGGCGCGCCTCTACACACGACAAAGCGGTCCGAGTGTGCACAATAAATAATAAGCGGATTTGTAGGAAGGAGCTCGGCGGACTCTCGTGAACCGGATGATTGTGAATACCTTTGTGCCGTTCTCATTTAGTTTCTTGAATGGCCGCAGTCTTTGATTGAAGCAACGGAAGCACAATAGACGACGTAGTACATTCGACGATATCGCACAATGCTGCTCATTACGGAACATGGTGTCGAATTTCTAAACTATGTTCTCCGACGCCGCACCTACGACTCTTTGTCTAAGCAAGAGTATGTATACGTACGTTAGCTGAATATCAGCCGGTATCGATTGCTACCTCAGCGTTGTTGTTCATTGCAAACTAGTTTGGGTACAGGAGTTTCGATGCTATCTACAACATTCAACCTTCACTATATGCTGTGTAGGCTAACGAGCCTTTTGTATTGACTTATTTCATTAAGGACTTGATAAACGTCTTCCGGGAACTTAGTTACTACATTGTTATCCGATAGTTAAATAACGAGAAACAAGACGGCGATTTTTTGACTTCAGAAAAGCCTTGCCTACTTTTTTAACGAAAGAAATATTCTTAAATATTTTAAAGATTCCCTCTCCTTATATAGAATCTCAATTGTTGCCGTTGTATATTTTATCAAGTTTAGATTTTAGGAAAGTTCTCAATATATCCGTAAATCACGACCAGGTTTGTTTATTTTGTCTATGGTTTGGTAATATGATACGGGGGTAGTGTCAGGCAGAGGGATGGAAGGAAAAAAGATGCGGGCAATTAGTCTCCGGGCGGGCTTCTATCATAAGGATGATCGTTCTGTATTCGCCGATAGTCGGAGAGAGTAGGGGATCACTCCACCTGCACACGGCGTTTGACATTATCCGCTAACTGCAGAGGCGTGAGTAGTAAATGCCGGAGACACAGCTAGCTGTATACCTGACCAGGAAAATTGCCTTGTGCTTTCAAGAACGGTCATGACTTGGTGTTGACTGGGCTTAGGCCGGTGTAGCTAACACTGTAGGAGACAGTAGCACCAATGATTCTGAGAACGTACGCTCATCATCAACGTACGTTCGTCTTTATGTATACGAAGTACGAAGATGGACATTCGAGGATACCTTCTCCGTGAGTTCCTATCCCAACAGGCAGCTTCCGCATCTAGATTCGCCGCTGGAGTTGGCGGGGCCGGGAAAGGGCTCTGGTGAGTAAAATGTCCCACGTTGTTGAGTAGATGCTCGTAAATGGTTATTTGTAATTTTGCATGACATCCTTATCGAATCGGAAAGCGAAGAACAGATGTTAAGACGTTTACCCTCAGCTCCGCAGTGGTCGAGAAAGAGAGAAAGGAAGCAGGGAAAGAGAAATCTAACCGAAGGGTGAGTGAATGTTTATTGTAATTCCGTCCTCTGACATTGTTATTAGTCGAGATTGTTTAACAAAAAAAAAACTATCCTACAGTAGCCTGTTTGATTTCCGCACCAGTGTTATAGAAAAAACATAGATTCGTAATAGATGGCTCTTTATTTTTGTAATAGATTTTCACATTAAGCTAATAGATGTCGCTAACACAGTCAAAATTGTAACATCATATTAGGTCTGTTCCATTTGGCAGAATTTCAAGTTCTGAATCGTTCAAATCATGCGCAGTATGAAATTTATATCCAATTTTGTACACTGCTCATGCTCAGTAGGATTTTGAACGGTTCAGAACTTGAAATTCTGCCAAATGGAACGAACCTATTGTAAACTTATCAATAGAATGTCACAATATTATGACAAAGCGAATGTAAATTAAATTATTAGGTTCGTTTCTCAAGATAAGACAAAGGGTTCGCCAAAACGTAAACAAAGCCACTTCGACGCGTGACTCATATGCAGGTGTTCAAAAACTTTCAACATAATTGAACTTGTTTGAAACACAATAAACGTACATATTTCCTTCGTCAATATTCGGAAGTGTTCGAGTTCCAAACTATATAAAAACCCCAAATCGGAGACATTCAATGAAGATCATAAACATAGTTGTTATCACAGAGCATGTAAGCTCCTTGTTGTTAAAGTGCGGTATTAGGCTAAACAATCATGTAAGTTAAACTTTGTATAATTATGTTCGACTTTATTTAATGTATTATTTAAGCTGTGCCCCTTGTTTCGATTAATACCGTAACAATATTCCCTTATTGCGGACGTTAATTTAAACTTCTGCCAACCAAAGTTTGGATGCTTAACTGCAACCTTTTGTCCCTGGACAGTTATAATTTAGGTATCATTTTGAATAATAGATGGCGCTAAATTAACGAAAATTTTCAATACAAAGTTAAAAGCAAATGTTAAAAGTTATCAAGTAGGCATCAGAAAAAGAATTAAATCTGAAAACGTAATAGATTTTAGTAATTCGTAAAAGCGGATCAGAATTCGGTAAATAATAACAAATCTACATAACCCGGTGCGGGCGGTCGTTTTTCAAATTGTGTATAAGAAGCCAAAAACATGCTTTCTTCTCGGTTTGAAAGTTAAACTGCAGGCGTCGTGTCAATATCCTTTTCTTTTGCACTTTTATGTCTTACGAATTTTCGTTTTCAATAAAATACCGAACTTTTTAGACAGCATAAATTCAGTTAAACTAACATAAAATTAAATAAATTTACAAAGCTAAAAAATGGTATTGAAAAGAAAATGTAAAAACTCAAAAATATTTGCATGAGAAATAATTTTGATAGTTTTGTGGGAATGGCTGGAGAAGTTTTGTTTATTGTCACCCCTCGTTGTTTGCCAATTTAATATAATGTTTTTATACTTTGTTTTATTTATTTTGTTGTTTAATTCGTTATTCTCAGGGAAATGAATTCGTCAGTGAACTCAGTATATTATTAATGTGTGGGTCTTATTTATTTTTGTTTGTGTAATGGTGTTTACATTTCCTATTAAGGTGATTTTGCTACTGATCGTTCTCACATGCGCCCATGCGTTTATCATGTGGTCTTGTTCCCGTTCCTACTCACATGCGCCCGATAACTCTAATCTTTATAGTAGTAAATATTAACAAATACTTTATCGTGCGTGTGTACTTGTTCAATAATTTTTTATTAATGTAATCTTGTTCCTGCTCGCACTCACACGCGCCCAAAAACTCGAGCGTTTATTAATAAAAAATATTTTATCGTGTTTTCGTGTGTATTTGTTGTTGCTAGTGTTAATTTGTTCATCTTTATTTTATTTTTTTGATAAACGTTTTACTTGTGAAATCATTTTTCCCCGTTTATTTTCTTTTCCAGTATTTACTTTAACAACGAAATGATGATGTATTTTGGGATATTCACGGTGAAATTTTAACAGATTTCTTAATTGACTGAAAGACTATAAATTCAGATTTAGGGCTTTTAGCAGGTGCTTGGGACGCAAGAAATTTATGTCGAATGAGTAGATAATAGAAGCGGTGCAAAATTGACTTTGCAGACAACCAAATGAATTTTTCTCTGTCGGTATTTGCAAGCTGTCTGATCGTTGGGATAAGTTTATATTAAAAAAGGGCATTATTTTGAGAAATAAAATTTGTTTCATTAACGTTGCGTTATTATTGTTATCGCTGCATATGAAAGCTCAGGTCAAATCTATACCCCTCGTAGATAGAGAGACAATGAAACAGGGCTTCACAATGACTTAACGTAACAAAATGAACCTCTAAATACAGGTTTGAAGCGTTTTGTTTTAATGTAAATACTTAAAATTCTAAACTGAAACTAATTAATGTGTTTACTTATGTACAGTAAATCATTTAAATTTAGAATTACTTCGTTTACATTAACAAACAGTGCATTCAAATTATTAATTTACGTTACGTTAAGTGATTGTGAACGTGGTAGTACACTATATTTGAACTCATTATACAGTCCTTTTTAATAATATTTTCATATTTTCATACTTCGACGAAGTTAATCTCCACATCTTTGGTGAGTGATGTCTTCACAGAAATCCCATCTTCTAGATACGTCTGTGTCTGTTCTTCGATTGGTTCGTTTTTTTTATGAACAAGCATAATTTTCTTAATTATGTGAGTGTAAAATGTATCGTTTGACCGATTTGATCACGATGTTATTGTTGTAGTTAATTTGTGGCGCCAAATGTATATTGGAATGCAGCAATCTTTTCTCAGGCATCCAATGGAATTGCGTTTTAGTGCAGTAATGGAGTTTGAATGTTAACGAATCTTCTGAGGTCCTGGGTTATTGGTGTTGGTATAAATTGAGAACGAAGGATTTCTTTTTATAGCTGCTTGTATGGGTTAGAGGAAGTTAAACTTCTGGTAATATCACGGCAATGTGTTGCCTTCCTAACTTTATTTTTCCTGACTTTACTTTGACTAGAAGCAAGAAATAAATAATAATCTTCAAGTTTTTATGTTCAAGTACAAAAACCATTCTTGTATGATTACTTATTTGATACCTGTCAAAATGAGAGAGTGCACTAATAATTGTTTGAATTGGCTTCCGGTTGGAACCGCGTCACGTTGACTTCTTCTATTGCCGACGTTTCGTTCTCCATTGCAGAAGAACTTCCCCAGGGCTGCTGCTGCTGGTGGTGTTGCTGCTGCTTCTCGTTAGTCGTTGAGACTGAGTGGGTATGTCTGTTGTCGTGGTATTTATAGTGATCGGTGGGGGTAGTCAGTCGGGACGGTGACCGGGGGTTGGTCTGTTGGGTCGTGACGGAATGGGATGTTTCCAGGCATTGTGGAGGTAAAAGCCAGTATCACGGTTTAGGTTATTGGGATGTTTGAGAATTTCTACGGATTCACGAATTTTACGATTGAAAAAATGAGATGAGCGGGCTAGAAGTTTTGTGTCGGAGAATAGGATTTGGTGACCGGTTTCTAGTTTGTGTTCAGCTAGGGCCGAGCCAGTTGTTTGTAGTAGTCTAGTACAGCGTTCATGTTCAGAAACACGAGTGCTAACAGACCGTTTTGTTTCACCGATGTATACACGTCCATAGGAACAAGGAATTCGGTACACACCTTCGGATTGTAAGGGGATGTGATCTTTTGTGGAGGGTAGGCAGTCTGAAAGTTTCGTCATGGGTAAGTAAATTGATTTGATGTTTTGTTGTTTGAGTATTTTGCCGATTCGATCTGTTATGGTGTGAATATAAGGTAAGTAAGCTGTAGCGACTGGAGGTGTATCAGGTTCAGAACGTGGAGGAATTGGGATTTGATGACGAGAAATGGATCTTTGGATGCACTAATAATTTATTGGTAATGATTCTATAAATCGATCAAAGATACTACAGTTACCCTTTAATTTTGGTTCCTTTGAATTGTACATACCAAGAGTCTAACAATCTTATCGTCTTTTGAAAGTCTTCGCATGAGATTTTATTTTACATGTCGTTTTAGTTTTGATGATTTCCTTGCTTCATTTTACTTTCATCTAAGAGTGGCTCGTGTGTCGCATCTAATTCACGCCTTCTTGTTTCTTTTCTGTCTCTTAAGTATTAACCCGGTTATTGTTCTTAAGGTTTCCATCTTTATCCTTCTCGTTAGACACATCGTTCTCTCGTGGTTTGCTCTTACAAAATTCAACACAAACGTTACAGATAATATTAATTCGAAGAGAGAAGAACTGTCTTACACTAAAGCTTTTGTTAATTTCTGAGTTCTAATTAAGCTGATGAATTGATAACTCACCAAACGTTGTTAATTTTTCTCATAATCCAAAATTTCAAAACATTTCAAAAACGACTCGATTGCGATGTACTTCAAATTAATTAAAACAAAACTGAAAACACTCGCGGAAAGATTGTACTTTTCCTACCTAATGTAAATAAAACTAAGGGGAAAATTAATTGATTTTTCACGGAACCGAAACACGCAGAGAGAAGGTGGTCACTTTCCTGAGAGGAACTGACTTTTTTTTAAGATCTGAGTATTACCTAAATAACTTGTCCGGCGTCTCTAAGGGGGGTAAAACGACATCACCCGTGACATTCATATTCTAAATAAATCGGTGAGATCAGAAACTTGAGGCAATATTTTTAATGAAAACGAGTTATTGTCGAAATGTTATCCTTTAGATGTAATCTATCTTCCCACATATTTAAATTACTCAAATATCGGACTCTTCAGCAAGTCGATTACATAGCGTAAGTTGAAGATGAACGCACCGACTTCTACCTACAAGTACTGCAATGGCCAATTGCTGGAAAAGACAAGGAAGAAACAGAATAATATAATGTTTTCTAAAATATTTATGTTATTTTACTGTAAGTTAACTTTATTATGTTGCATTTCTACTGGATTAAAAGTAAAACTTTAGGTCAGATTATACCTTTCTTCATCTTATTGAGATCGACTCAGGGCAGAAACAACTAAAGTTTTTAATTAATCCTTTACTATTATTTACAACAAATCGAATTTATTTTTATTGTAATATTAGACCACAATCAATATCTACAACAGATAAACTGAAATTATCTGCTGACTGAAACAAATAATTCCTTAGTTAAGAATTTGTGACTTGTGCTGTTTCTGATCTCACCGATTCAAATATTCCCATCTCCCACACGGCTTTCAAACGAAATGTTTTCACCTATAGATGTCGTGCAATTATCTATAGCGTTTATCTTTTCTTAGTATGCCCATCCAAGTGCGGCAGGTGTACAGCTTATTGACATCTGCATTTCCATTTTAAGATTTGCAGTTGCAAGTATTCGTCGAATGAAGATTAACATTTTCTTAGAAGTAGTTACGTCTTAAGAATATTAATGTAAGACTTTGATTGTTCGAATTACTTTCAAATCATTGTGCAATATGAATGTGTTTTAACTTGAATAATAAATCGGTCCCTTTGTTTACGTTGATTCAGACTTGTACGATTGCAACATTTTGCAATTTATTTTATGATTTTGAAATAATATAGTTTTGTACAGAATTCCGGTTTCTTACAGTCGTAAGTGTACTAATGTTAAAAAGCCCCAAGAATTTAACTTCAAGGGATGCAACAACTTTTCCTAGAAGTCTTCATAATTATGATAAAAATTGTAAGAAATCGAGCATTTCATAATCATTAAGCTCATTACATAAGTTAAACTCGATACAATGCGAGCGCAAAAAACTTGCCCACCTAAAGATTAAGTAGGATTGTACAAGCAAGCATAACAGCGGCTTGCTTCATCAAAAGCCTTGGCCGAAGAGAATCATGATTGAGCTTTGCAAATTTGAAGAATTCCAGCGGCATTGAGAAAGCTGACCTTGTGAGTGTTACATGGTCGAAATGACCTTTGAAAAGAACCATATAAAAAAACCATGGCATAGCACGATACATCAGACAGCCAGTGCCCGTCTTGTCGAGTATAACTCCTCAAGCCCGAGGGCGTAATCGACATTTACAGAATGTTATAGTGTTGTGGTTGATCTCCGAAAATTCGTCCGTCTCTCTGTATCTGGTATGAAGGTTTAGGGTAAGAAAGTATTAATTGATTTTGTCAGTTTAGCTATGTTTTTAGAAACTAACATTTGCTTATTTTAATTATGAAATGCTGTTTTTCTCGTTGTAAAATTATTTTGAATTAGTTTTATATTGTCTCGTATGTCCTTCAAAAGTAAATTTTACATTTGTCTAAGTTTGTGATCTCTAGTAATTTGACTAGAGTGTTGTATGTAATCAAAATCGTATGTAATTGAAATTGTCTAAATCAATTTATAATTGTTTTACTTATTCTGAATATTTATTTATTTTATTTTTGTAAATGTAATTTTTAAAAGAAAGAACGTAATTTCGTCAATTCCGAAAATATATGTGTGGCAGGCAAGGTGTTACGGTTGAAAAATTCATTTAAGTTATTCCATAATAATTGGCAGCCATCCTGTATGTGTAACTTCCCTATGCGTACGTGACTGCCCCCTGTTTCACAATGTTTCATAACCAAATGATACGTTGTTATTTGGTCTTACAGTATATCTTCATTTCACTCTGTTGCCGGGCTAAAACCTGATCTCAGTCGTAACCACCTCTGTCTAAACTTGTGGTAGGGAAGATCGCGGCGGTCGCTCGCTTTCAGTTTCTTTCTTGTTTATTTGTAATATTTTTTGTGCTCCCTTTCACGTGATTCTGTGAAGGAAGACGGAACCGGAATTACTTCGAGATTTGTGCAATCGTACGTCGAGAGAATTTTAAGCTTGTTAAAAAGCTTTTCCAAAGCCTGTCGTTGAAACAAGGAACGGCTATGTCTGGCCATTTTGTGGCGAGCTTATTCGTAACGCGTGTTCTCCTTCCATTAGGCTTCAAGTTCTAGCTTTTAGTGGTAGTTTTACCTTGGTTGAGTTTACCGTCATTCCTTGAATGGAAAGAAAAGGCTAGTTTTCGGCTTTAGAAACGATTTAAGCCCCGCAACACGGCCTTCCCCCGTATGTGAAAGTGGACCCGACTGGACCTGCTAGACGACGCCACTTGGTGACGTAATATCTGCGACGAAGCACGTCATTGACTGCAGTTACCTCCGTTGGAGGGCGCTCTCTCACTACTAACAGCTGTCGAGCTGTTTGTCTTTACGCCGGATCTTGGTACATACAAGGTCGGAATTACACCAATTATTTCTTAATTACTTTGTAGAGTTACCCCGGCGTTGTTGTATTGTTCTTTCATTTGATAAACAAGTGAATTTCTTTAATTGCCTTAAGCGATAATTGTGAACGAAGAACAGATCTGTCGATCGGATTAAATTTAACTTGTTGTTTATTTAGTTACATTTCGTGTTCTTTTCATTGGGACCCCTTCAGGGTCGAATCCGTATACTTGTAATTTATTTTTCTTATTCGTTATTTACTTTTGAGCGTTTTTAAATAAAACAAGTGTGCTCAGTTGGTGTTTTTTATTTTATTCACTTTGCTTGGGGTTTCGTCGAACCTCCCTTCTCCAAGAGCTTTGCCGAGCGGTGCCGGAGAAACGTCAGTCCCTCGCAAAATTTGCTGGTCTTCAGGTAGGTAGCAAAGGGATGAAATCTCATTCCGTATAAAGAGAGCGTAATAGCAATATCTGGCTTAATGAAAACACTAAAATAGCGAATTTTCACAAATTTTATTAGTTTAAAACATGACAATTGTTTCGACACACAGTGTCTTCGTCAGATGTTTATTGAATCTGCGTAAATTTACTTACTGAAGGATAATTTATACCTACTGCCACAATTATCCTATACTAAGAAACTGAGTTGGCAAATCTAAAAATATTTGAAGGGTTCATTAAGCAGTGACACGGACTTATTTTTAACAGCGGTGGTTTGTGTAAAATATTTTTCTGTGTAAAACTAAGGATTTGAAAAATCTAAAACTTAATTAAGCCGGAAAAAGAAGAAAATGTACAAAACAATCAACAAGTTATCTAAATTACATATTTACAAATGTTCAATTACGAAATAAATTTAATAACGGTGAATTATTTAATTCTGTTTGGTCATTTATTAAATAATTAGATTTAAGTAGCGACATCTTTCGATCGCTTGTTGACCTGATATTGCAGTAGGATTGACAAATTGAAGCCAGTCCGCCACATAATAAGTCATCCCAATGCAAGGCGGCCATGTGCTGTCAAAGCATATGAGAATTTTGAAAATTTTTGTGCAAATCGGTTTTGATTGCAGCGGATTCCCCGAGCAGGCTCTGTACAGCTGTTTCAGGCCTAGTTGGGCCTTCATCAGCAGAACCGTAGCCCGAGAACTCCACTGCAAATTAAACCGATATGTCCTAGGGTTATTCGCCAATGCACAAAAATTTTCAAAATTCTCATATGCTTTGACAGCACATGGCCGCCTTGCAATGGGATGACTTATTATGTGGCGGACTGGCTTCAATTTGTCAATTCTACTGCAATATCAGGTCAACAAGCGATCGAAAGATGTCGCTACTTAAATGTTCATTACTTTCACATCGCATTGGCGAATAACCCTAGGACATATCGGTTTGGTTTGCAGTGGAGTTCTCGGGCTACGGTTCTGCTGATGAAGGCCCAACTAGGCCTGAAACAGCTGTACAGAGACTGCTCGGGGAATCCGCTGCAATCAAAACCGATTTGCACAATTTTTTTTAAATAATTAGAGTTTTTAAGTTATTAATTTTTAAAGATTCAAGAAAATTTAATTTTCTACCTTTATTTTCAGTATGTAAGATTTTGAATTCAAAGTTTGAAAAGTGATTATTATCAATTAGGTGGTTAGCAAAAGATGAATCTGTTTTATTATTAATAAATGACCTTCTGTGTTCTATTATTCTAGTATCAAAATTTCTTCCAGTTTGTCCAACATATACCTTTTGGCACACATCACAGGTTAACTTATAGACTCCTGATTTTTTATTATTTGGAATTGGATCTTTGTTATTTTATATATATTTGGACAAAGTGTTATTAGTTTTGTAGTTCTGAATATTCTGTTTCTTTAAATGTTTTGACAATTTTTCAGTAGGTTTGCCTATATATGTTATTGCTTTATATTTATTAATTGTGTTATTTTTTATGCAAGGGTAGACCATTGAAATAATTTTATCATAAAGCTTTTTTGTTAATATATTTTTTACTATTACGGGGTTATAACCATTGTTGCTTGCTATGTGTTTTATTGTATTTATTTCTTTTTCATAATTTTCTTTTGACATAGGGATGTTAATTAATCTATGTATCATACTGTTATATGCTGCTAACTTGTGTTGTATAGGGTGTGAAGAACTATTATGTATAGTTATGTCAGTGTATGTATCTTTACGGTAAATTGAAAAATCAAACTTGTTATTAATTCTTTTTATTGTTAAATCTAAGTAATTTATGCTTCCGTTACTTTCTGTTTCTAGGGTAAATTTTATGTTATTATGTATGGAGTTAATGTAGTCTAAAAATATATTCAGCTGTCTTATAGTACCTGTGTAACAAACTAAGATATCGTCTACATATCTGTGCCAGAAAAATATATTTTTACTTAACGGGTTATTAAATATAATGTTTTCTAGATTGTTCATGAAAATTTCAGCTAACAACGGACTTAGTGGGTTTCCCTTAATTAAACCTTCTTTACAACTGTAAATATTATTATTAAACTGGAAATAATTTTGCTTTAAGCATAAATTTAATAGGTCTAAAATTTCATTTTTAATTAATGGATTATGTTGTTTTTATCTAGGAGTTCTTTTACTAAAATAGCAGCTTCTGTAGGAGGTACACTAGGAAATAGATTCTTTACGTCTAATGAAAGTATTTTTGCTTTGTTAAGTATCCGTATGTCTTTGATTTTGTTAATTAATTCATAAGAATTTTTAATACTGTGATTCGATTTGAAATTTGTATGATGTTGAATGATGTCTATTAGCTTTTTGGAAAGGTTAACAGTTGGGGCTGTAACATATGATACAACAGGTCTTATAGGGTAGTTATCTTTATGTAATTTTATTAACGAATAAAGTTTTGGAGGTTGTGGATTCAAAATTGGTAATTTGTATTTCTCATTTGTATTTATCATTGAATAAGACAGAAGAATTACCAACAAGAAACAAGAAACGTTATTAAAAATTCTTCTGTCTTATTCAATGATTACGATTATGATTAGTGTTTTCATTAAGTGTGATAATGAATTTTCATCAAGTAAAGGCCGAATCAATCCAAAAGCAATATCTGGCTAAAAAGCTCAAACCAGATATCTACAAACAAAGAAATTTGCTACTTGAGTCCTTTATGGTCTGATTAAAATTTCAGTAAAAGAGTGAGGAGAAGAAGTGGAAATTGTTGATTACTGTGGTGTAATTAATTTTGGGAATTAAGACCTAGTTTGGCCATAATAATAGAAGATCTCTCTTACTCTCGTTGAGACATCTAGAAGAACATAGTATTTCGACGAGGCCTTGTAAAAATTGATAAATTTAAAAGTAAATGATAATTCATCCCCTTTCGGTTATCATTTTTAACCACCCGTTCCTCACAAAATCATTACAACCAGAAAATGGTGAAGATGGAAACAAAAACGAAATGGTATTAAGAATGAAGGTAATGAATAAAAGAAATTGCAAAGAAGTACAAGCCAAGTAGAGAATTCTGTTTTGATTTTAGTGGATTCAGTGAATTCGCAGTGGACCTCATACCGTAATATTCGTGGAATGTTCAATATTGAAGTATATTATACGGTCGTATTAAATGGGTATTTCGGCTCTTTATTTGCAGTTGTTTTCGATAAATTAATAACAATGCGGGAAAATAAAAATACAACGTCGGCAATTATTTTTATTTTATGGCACACGGCAACGCTTTTGGAGCCGATTTTAATATTCCCCTGGAAAACCGCTTCTGCGCTGCATTCCGACCATTTATCAAACACATCAAGCATTACAAATGCCGCGCCCATAAATATCAAAAAATTATACCGAATATATTTTATCGACTTTAATTAATCCTTTTTAATTTCAAAACTATTTGGGGGGCGCACGGCATCCCGAGGCACAAAAATTATTACGGAAGCGCATAAATTTTATCTGCATTAAATGTTTTTTTGAAAGTAGACGAGCGTGATTTATGCGCCTGAAATTATGTTCTTATCTGGCCTGGAATTTGCATGGCGTAATATTATTTTATGCGAAAAATTGAACGAGGGCGAGCACAGAATGCTTGATAAAGTGGTTGGCCCCCCTGACTCTTTCAGGAACTGTTTATTTATGTTATCGCAATAAAAGCCCTGGCAATAGTAAGAAAACACAAAATTCAGGCCGAAGTTGAAAAGTTGCCGAAAGAAGTAAAAAGTTGTAAAATTTGAACAAACACGGGATTGGAATTGGGTAGTGTATTATCAGACTATAAGTTGCCGGAAGTTAGCTACAATCCCCGGTAGAGTTATTTAGCACGAGTTTCGGGATTATGAGAGCTCTTGCATTGCCAACTGTCGCGAAAAACTCTCCCAACTTCTGCAGGGCCGGCACGATCACGCAGTTCGCATTATCTCTCTCGCTCCGCTTCAAGCACACGCCCTCGGCTGACTTTTAACCGAACTACTTCGAGCTGGGAAAGTTTGCGAATTTGTTATTAAAATATTCCACATCTAGCTGAGAGCATTAGAAATAATAACTTCTAAAAATTTCAAAGATAAACCGTCTACTGCGCTCCAAGCGTAAACGCTCTCGTTTTGATTAAAATTTATTAATTCGCAAACGAAACGAGTCACGAGAAGTTGTAAAACACGGCTGCAGTAAATTATACACTTTATAAACAAAACACGAGAATAAATCGGCTAATTTAAAATTAAACCGGAAGTTTCTCACGATTAGGATTAATGATCATGATTAGGATTAATGTAACAGATCCTTCGTTTTCATTAACTGGAAATTTAAAATAAGTTTTCACTATATGATATCGTAGGCAATGCAACACAAGTATGGAAACTTTCCCCCTTCTTCATATCCACTGATACCTCATTGAAAGCACTGACCTACTAATAACTTCAGATTGGGAACATTTACTTTATCTAACTTTTGAATTGTGACTGTGCATTTCACTTTCAAATTAAAATCCTCTTCACCTTTTTCCCCTTTGACAGTGATGGACGAATATACAACGTGAGTTACTGTAATTCTGCTTCATGCATGGATGATCAAATCCTTCAGTTCATTTCAGTTTGTTTGGTGAAGAATTTCTTACCAGGCTTTGTCATGATTGAAAGACCAACTGGATTCACCACTACATTATTTTGTGAAGAGAGGGTACTTGTTAAAATCTGAAGACGTTTTAATGGTACAGCCTGTATAAAATGGTGAGGTTAACTGGAAGAGTGAATTATAGGTGTTCTGGCTCTGCAATATTGATGACTATCATTAGATATTGATGTTCAATGCAATAAATTTCTAAAAACGATCTCACGGGTACAAGATCGATTTATTACTGGCTATACCTCCTCGACCTGTGTATCTTGTGTCGCGTTCGGACTGCAATGTTAAATCCCCTCATTCCGTATGACCGACGTATCGTGTAGTGTTTGCTCGGATTGTAACGTACAGGCACAATATTATTCACAGATTAAGCCGGTGACAGCTGTAATACCAACCTCACCTTACATTTCTGTGTGGCTTAGGCCGCTTAACTTGTCCTCGTGAATCTTCTGGTGTAATGCGCGAGGATACATCTGCAGAGTATTGACGCGCGGACGTTACTTATTGCGCCACTTTGCGCGACCGGAAACGGATATGAGCCATTTATTCGTGCTCGGATGTCGAGCATTTTTCTCGACGTAAACTTCAAATAAAACAGATTTTTTTCAGGTAGCTTGTACCGACGTATTCCAAGTATTAAACTCGATTATACTTGTTAGCGTGTTTTGAGGATGTTTTCTTAAAAAAAAGCTCTTTTGAATCTAATAAATGTTTTTAATGTTAAATATTATTCCGAACTTATGAGTAGGGTTGATATTTTTTACAAGTCTGATTCTGTATTTTATATTTGAAATACACAGGGTTATCAATAATGTTCAAATTAAGTCCCACGTAACCAAACTAAAGGCCCGAATCAATAAAAACATCAATTTTCTTTCTATAGGGTTTTAAGCGATATTTTTTTGAATCGCTAGATATATTAATGATTCGAAGAAATTATGTTTCGTAATCGAATTATCTACGTATAAAAATTGCTTAAAATTTACTTAGTAATAATTTCATTGCGTAAATTACTCTCGAAGCGCTGTTAACTCTCGTTAAGGGGGCAACTGAGAGCACGCCCAAGTTAACACATATATTTAACAAGGCGGCGGCGCCTAATTAATTCGAAGGGGGTAAGAATTATCACGGCCATTTATTAACTAATTGTCAAAGAGGACATGAATTACGCTGAGCCTTGTAAAAAGGTAATCGAGACCTCTGCTGTTAATTCATTTTAAGCCCAATTTAAGTCTTCAGCCGTTTAATTAAGTCAGGCCGGGGTGGGTGAGTTTCGTGAGCGAACGAATTTCAAGGTAGATTGCTCCTGAACCGTTCGATTATGTTCTCTGCAGCGGACTGAAATTACAGGAAGAAATCTTACACTAATTGTTTTCTTTTTAAATGGAAATTTTGATTATATACCACGGTAATTAATTTCCGCATTTATTTTGAAGACAATTTCATACGGTTTCTTTAAACTGAAATTAATAAAGACTTGATTCGTTCATCATGATTATTTTTGCGTAACTATATTATTGTCACATCAGTATGTGATCAGAGAGCCACTTAGATTGTGCTAATTATGTTTTTTTTTCAATGTTTTCTAAAAAAAAAATATTTATTAAAACATGATTACATTGTTTTTAACGCTTTCGGAGGGATGCATGTTCTATTTGTATTCATATCAGATCTACTCAGGTAATCTACTTATCTGTTGAACGATGTATTAAGTAAAAACTTTCACAAGATTAATTTTAATTAAAAAAAAATTCCAAGTTAAGAATTCCCACGAAAAATATAAACTTATATTATTTTTTTCAATTCACATGAATGGATTCTCAATTAGGCAGGTGTTTTATAACTGTTTTAAATTCTATCGGAAAACTCAAAACTGGAATTCGGTTTTATTGATTTCCACTGGCGGAGAATTTCATATTTGCAGTGATCCGTCCATTTTACACAGTCGGTACATTTTGCACGCAAATTTAAAATTAAACAAAAACAGATGATTCGGGATTTTTAGCGAAATTTGATTTTAATATTAAAAACTCCCTTCCGTTAGGATTAAATCCGAACTGAAGTAAAAAAAATGGTTCATTCTGTGAAAAAGTAGAACTCAAATTTATTGCGGTTGTTTCATCTGCAATAATTCTGAACGATTTGTGAATTAAAAACAATAGAGAATTATTTTTAAATTAATAGTAATCTCGAACAAAATTTCAATAATATTAAATATATTCAATTAAAATAATTATACAGGATGCATTGCACTTATGGTATATATAATGAAAATAAATGAGAAAATTGCTACTATAATCCATTCACGATCTTTTTAGACTCAGAGTAGGCCATGTTAGGGTGACACTTTTGTTGGTACCTCCAAGTGAATATGTTCCATTTTAATTTGATGGTTATATTTTTGAAAACTGACACCAAAAAACATTGATGATTTTGAGCATTTTGACTTAGTATTACAAAGTCACAAGTAATTTATTTGTTTTAATGCTATTATTTTACTTTCTTCATGCCAACGAGAGTATAAGAAGCAATATAGTCGATGGGACTGACGTTAAAGTGTCAGAATTTTACATTTGTCACATTTTGAGTTCTATCAAAATCCATATACGTAACTTGACGAAAAAAAAGCATGGCCCTCTAGAGTCTAAATAGGTCGTGAACAATGTATAATATCTATTCACTCTTTATCCTCGTCTCAGTAGGCCGTGTTCTCGTTTCGTTAAGTTGCTGCCCTGAAGTTTGATAGATGCCAGAATCTGACATGAAAAATATTAATGACAATTCCACACTACTAATCTGACTATGTTGCCAAATATATACGAAGGAGCACCGACTATGGCACCGTGAAATATGCACTACAGACGAGCTGGCAACAACGTCTCCGTCAGTGGACTCAAATTATAACCATGAAATTAAAAATAAACATAACCATCACATCTGACGTCTATGCTTCATTGGCCGTATTCCAGTGAAGCACCGTGTTACAGTGCCGTACATGTACGTGATATGTACAAGTGCATTTCTCTTGGAATAGAAAGTGCAGCAAGTGTTTATGTACCGTTACTTTTGCACTTTCTGACGTTTAACGCCTAACCTAAATTTTTAAGTGAACATAAGATACAAGATGGTAAGTTTTTTTATTTTCGCAATTGAAAAGCCTCTAATTAAAAAAAATGTTTATAGGATTCATACAATATGCTAATATATGATTGTTTAATAAATGAGCTATCTACTAGTGATGAAAGTGAAGATGAGACATTTCATAAAATTCTTTTAAACAGCAGCAGTGATTCTGATACTGAAACTGCTTTAATAAACAAATTAAGGTCAGATAAAAAAGAGGTAGTTCAGCAGAAGAACAAAATACAGGATTTTGTAACAGAAGTTGTTTCAAGATATACTGACATTGATTTTAAGAATAATTTTCGTTTAAGACGTTCTACAGTTGAAATGTTATGTGTACAGTACAGTTCCACATTTTCACAATCTTTACATGGAAATAAGTTAATAATAATAATAATAATAATAATAATAAGTTATAAAGATCAAATTTTAATAACTCTGTGGTATTTATCAAATAAAGAACCCTTCAGAACAATTAGTGACCGCTTCAGTGTGAGTGAAAGTTCAGTATTTCGTGTAGTCATACGAGTAATGTCTTGGCTGAATTCCTTAAAAAGTTTTTACATTAAATGGCCAACTGATAGTGATATTGATTCCATAGTTAATGGATTTAAAAATAAAAAAGGTATACCAGGAGTACTGGGAGCAATAGATGGATCCCACGTACCTATATTAAAACCAATAAACAATCAAGAAGATTATGTGAATAGAAAGGGGTTTCATTCCGTTCTTATGCAAACTATTGTAGATCACAAACGAAAATTTTTACACGTTACCTGTGGTTACCCTGGAAGTATGCACGACGCCAGAATGCTAAGAAAATCAGATATTTTTGAAGCAGTAGAAACCAGAGGAATTGAATATTTTTTTCCGAAAGAAACGTTTCTTTTGGGTGATAGCGCTTATCCTAATTTATCATGGTTAATACCACCTTTCAAAGATAATGGGCGCCTAACAGAAAATCAGCGTGATTTTAATTATAAACACTCATCAACAAGAATGCCCGTTGAGCAGTTTTATGGACACCTTAAAGGTAGATTCCGCAGGTTAAAATTTGTTGAGATACTGGACATAGAAAAAATTTCTCAGGTAATTTTATTTAGTCATTTATCAGTTATGATAATACATTTTCCTTTTTTGGATTATAGGTAATACTTGCCTGCTGTGTACTGCATAACATAATAATTGTTGAAGAAGGTGATGATGATGAATATTTAAGTGATCAAGAAAATATTGAAGTTGAAGAATTTGATGGAGAAGCTTTGGATATCCCATTCCCTCAAGACAGAAGGTAACGATTATTCCAAACAATGTACAATTACAATTAATAAAAAAATACATTTTCTTGTTGTAGTATGTATATTTATTTTATTTTGAAAGATACAATTTACGAGTTAATAACTTTACTTAATAATAACTTTTCCAATAAGTCTATCTTTTTTTTTTCTATTTTCATTTTCTCTTCATGTCTTTTTGCTCTTTCTTTTGCTTTCATTTCTTCACTCTTCTACCATTCCTCAAATAATCCTGTTTTAGTTTCTTTTTTTGTTTCCAGGGTCTCCTTATACTTCAAATACTTATTCAAATCATTTTCGTTTTCCAACTTGCGTTTTTTCTTTGTAGTACTTGTGCTTGAAGTAGTTATAGAACCAGCAGAAGGTAATTGCACGTTATTTGAAGGTGTACTCGGAGAAGTGTTACATTCAGTAGTTAGCAATGATTCTTTGCAGATAGATGAGATAACGTGAACTGGATTTATAGCCTTACTTTTGCCAAATATATCGTCCATCTCCTCAAAAAATCCGAATTTCATATACCCTCTTCCTGTTTTATTTTTGTTGTCTTTTATTTTTTTATAAGTTCTCAACAAAATTTTAATTTTATGTTGTGCCTGAACTATTGTACACCTTACATCCATTACTTTTATCGAGTCCAGAGTTTTTTCCAAGCAACACCCCGTTTAACAGGATGATTCAAATCATCTTTATATTGTTTATACACACTAAGCAAAATAAGTACCTCTGATCTGGTCCAAATTTTACACTTTTCATTGTTACCACCTCCATCAGTTAACAAACTGTCTTGTGTAATAACATTGTCTTCATTTTTCCTTAAATCTTCATCTTGCAGCTTAATCGTATCATCCTGTAGATCATCTTTTTCACTCTCACTATGTTGAGCAACTATATTTTCATCAGTATCTTCTTCGTTGTTAAACAAGCATGAATGAGTTGCTATTTCTTCCACACTCAAATTTTTGTAACAAATTCCACATTCGTACTGCTCTTCCATAGTTTCCTACAAATAACAAATGTAATTAAAACTTTAAACTGCGCAAAAAGTTTTTACATTTCAAACACAACAATTCAACCAACTTTATGTTAAAATTATCCACAATTCGAACTTATTAGGTAATAAAAAAAAAAAAACTTTACCTTGTCTCTTCAGCTTCTATAATCTGTAGTCGCAAATAGGGTTATGTTTACAAGTAGCGCTGATGTATCCAATTTTTCAAGGTACACTTCTGGAACAGTTACAATACCGTAATTCATCTACACCGACCTTTGGAATGCTACCAATACATGTACTCATGTGCACGGTACCTCACTGGAAAACGGCCATTGTAATACCAAGTAATACCAACAAAAATGTCACCCTAACTCGCCTACTGGGACGAGGAAAAAGAGTTAATAGATTATATACGTAATAATTGAAATAATAGTATATTATTATACAAGTTTCACAAGAAGGCTTATTGTAACACGAGTGGGGTAACACGCCCCAACGGAACGAGTGTTACAATGCCTCTTGTGAAACGTGTATAATATACTATTTTTTCTACTTTGCGTCACTTATTGAACAAAAATATGAAAAATATTGGATCTTCTTAGTATATGGGGAATTTTAGTTGTAATGCGTGGCAACACTGAAAACCTTTCATTTTAATCAAAAGTCACATTAACAAGTTATTAATTTTTCTTATCCAGCTTCATTGTGAGTATATTGTTAAGTAACAAATAAATACTGAGTTATTTTGTAAAATCTATTAAATATTTTCAATTAAAAATGACTAAAATTTCCCCAAAAACAGTGTCACAATGAGCTTCATTGTGAAACTGTTTTTGGTGTCACAATGAATCCATTGTGAACGCAAAGTAGAAAAAATTTATTTTCAATTTTGTTCAGAGATAAGAGAACCACTTTGGAGAGCAGAAGATACTGTTTTGAATTTAAAAATATGTTCTGTTAAGCATTTGTTACATTGATAGATTCTACATTCTCTACATGCAGAATGATATTGTTACGGTATTTTCCGTAAAGGGTCGACGTAAACAAAGTCGGAAATGTTGGAATCGGATACGGCATTTTGCTGTCAGTAAATGTATAAAATTAATTAAATTTTTCTCCGAATCAAACGATTAGATACTTAAATTAAAATATCGTTGGTGCCAATAAATAAGAAAGTTTCAAGTACGTTCAATTAACCGTTCCCTGCCTAGAATGGAAATTTAATGAATCAGTCGTTATTTTCAATATTTTTAATTTGAGCGTTCACGTGAATGAAATGCCGAAACGATAAACATAGAGCCTGACTCTCAGAAAGCCCTTAATTAAAAGTTTTTGACGACTCCCGTAATTATTTCTTCTTCTGAAAATTTGTCGTGCCCACAATCTCCCCAGTAAAAATATAATTAAAATTCCGGTTTCAAGTGAGCTCGCTTGCAGTTCCATTGTTCCAAATAAACAAATTTTAGGTTTCCTTGTGCCCTAATTTAGTAGCCCTTCTTGAAATTTTTAGATGCAAATTGTGCTTTGAAAGTTTCGCAAAACTTAGAAACATAAAAGGTTAAAAGGTCGCGTTAATATTGTCATGATATCTTCCGTAATCGGGGTTGCTTAGTCAAAAAATAGATGATATGCCACTCAAGCTACCTAACCATTTAAAATATTTGAGTTCATAGCGCCACCTAGCGTATATACCGATGTAGTTATATCTCAAAAATTAGTATTTTTTATGTACATTGTCTGAACTTTCTATCTTATTTAGTTCCAAAATTAACAGGGGGGGGGGGGGGGAGTAACTTTAGACTGGCACTGTAGAAAACTGAAGTATTCAATGACTGCTCCTGTAAGAAGTGGGTAAGTGCAATCACTTTTTTGCATAGTGGAAGGTCTAGCTTTATTTCAAAATAGAAACGAATATAGGAAAAATACCAAAATGAAGGATTTAATTCTTTGTTCAATTGCCTTCAATTCTGTAAACAGTTTTTCTAAATTTGATGGAAAAATATAACAGAAAGTATTTTTTTAAAAACACTCCTTGGTGATTGCACTTTCCCGATATACGCGGAAAATGTGGTCATCTCTTGAAATTTCTACTTAAACACATACTATTTCAAATCGGGAAAGAGCAAAAGTTTCAATTTAAACAATTAAAGAAATATGCCAAATCGGAAATTGTTAAATTTAGTCGGAAATAGTTTGAAACAGGAGAATTTATTTAAGGGAAACTATACATATAGTAGAAACATAAGAACGCATCATCTTGATTTTCTAATTGGTTAGGCTCATTTTCCTCATTTTGATCTATTATACTCTATTCATTGGAAAAACTTGCTACATCCATATCATCATCTGTGTCTATATAAGATGCACTTTCTGATTCGCTAGTGTGAGTTTCAGAATTTAATAAAGATTGATTTTTATGTATTTTATCCTTTGTAGTTTTCGTCTTTCTTTTTTGAATTAATGTCATCTTTGTTTCTACTCTTTTCTTAATTTCCTTAGCTGTTATTACTTCTGCTCCTCCTGCGATTTTTTCGTTGGCTACTTTGTACTTACTTTGGTTTTGCTTTATGGTCTGTAAAAGAATATCTAAAATGGTACATGTAAGGCTCATTATCATTTCGATTATCTGTAGAACTATCGGGTGCTTGTTATTGAGCTTGGTTATCTAATAGTTCTTCTGGTCTATCGTTTCTTTGGCTTTGTGTTCTATCTTCAACAGGATCAGTTTTTGATAATCGCCAACGCTCTAGAGCACGGGGATCATATTTGTCATCGGAAACTACTACTCTATTAAATGGGTAGATACCAACTGGAAACTACTTCAGGTTTTATCATTTTTCAGGTGTCTCCCAACAATATTGCAATATTTTCATGCTAGAATACTTCCGTTGCCACTCACAAATTTTTTTGGTCCCACTTATCTTTAAACGATTTAGGTTGAGTCTCACAAAAGATTTAAGACAGAATTAAATTTAAACCTAAGTTAGAATGTCTCACACACAATATGCTGTACTTCAAACGTGTCACATTCTAATTTAGGCTTAAATTTAATCCTGCTTTAAATGTTTTGTGCAATCCAGCCTTAAAGACCGACAGATCTAGTGGCCGCAGTAAGTGAGATGTGTGTGGTGGAAGTTTTAATATACATATTGCGATGTTTTTGCGAGTTAAATGAAATTTGTTTGTTAAGACTCTTTTCGTTATTAAATTGTTTATTGATATAATATCTCAGGGTATCAAATTGTATTGCTAAACAAATTTGTTTGAACTGGGTTCTTAAATGTATTTGTCCTAATGGTGGTGATTTTAAAATGTCGGTTATTTTTGTCGCGCTACGTGAAGTGTATGTAGGTAAGTAAAAATCGATTTTAAAGGTTGACATCCAAATTATTTATTGATAATAAATTTGTTCTTTATTAATATTTACAAATACGCGTAAATACACAAGTAAAATTGGTTCAAAGTAATTGTTAGTACATTTAGGCTGGGTTTCTCAGTCCTAGTTTAACTTTAAACTCCTGTTTATTCCCATGGTAGCAATTATAAAAACAATTGTTCCTATGGAAATAAACAGGAGTTTAAAGTTAAACTAGGACTGAGAAACCCAGCCTTAGAAGATTAGTGTAAATGCACATCAATTAATGTTTGACATTAATTGAGTTGTCATCGACTACGTCGTGGTTACATGGGAATTTTAATCAAAATTTTTAATTAAAAATGCGATTATGGTCTCCTTTATCAAGAGTGTCCTATGTTTGAAATATGCTTATACCTGTTGGTAAGTATTTACAAATTATTTTGAACAAGCATTTTTAATTAACCATATTAATAAATGGAATATTCTTACATGTTCTGGTCACTACCTTCGATTACAAATGTTGCTCTGAAGGAGCTCAAAATTGATTACAAACTGTTAATTGTTAATACTAGATTGTTCAACGATAAGTGCAGAGTATGAATGTTCGCTGCTCAAGGCCTAGGTTGAATTGATGTTCTACTGCTCAAGGCTTAGACTGAATTGATGAATTACCCAGAAATCTCCCTTTTATATACTTTTCATGGTACAAGAAATTCTGTAACCTTAAATATAAGAAAAATTTAAAATCCTTAAATTGTAAACAAATCAAAATTTTCGTACATAAATAATAACTATCTTGTCTTGTAGGTTGCAAATATGAAGTTACATCTTGAAGAGGCCCAGTTGGGTAAGATGTCGATTTATGGACGCTCGAATTTAAACTTTTTCAAATTTAAAACTGAAAGATAATGTATTCAGCAATCAAAATGTGAAAAAAAAATCAGAGGATGAACAATAAACTTTAAAAATATAAGCTTTTGAAAATTCAAAATTTGACGTTTTAAGGTAGACTTCCGAAGTACGCGGCAGTGGAATGCGGCAAATCCGAGAAACGCTGAACGAAATATCGTCGCTTTAGGTTCCGAATCCAACTGCAGTTGATAATAATGATAATGTCTGACCTACCTTTGCTTGTCGGTCTTCAGTAATAAACTTAACGCAGCAGATTTTTCAGTTGCAGTTGCTGCCTGTCGGTTGCAGTCGTTTCTTAATAAACGACTGTCAAAGATGAAGTCTAAATTAAAATAGCTCATCACTTGAAATATTACAGAAAATATCGGGTCTGTGGCTTCTATAAGTTTAAAAAATTTTAATTTATAGAAAATTAGGGTTTTCAGTTTATTTTAGCTACAAGTGGTTCGATATTTTGCAAATTTTCAGAAAAAATACTTAAAATGTACTATCGCGGTCTTAAAATTTCGCACGATTTTTTATCAAGTAATCTGAATTTCTCTAAATTATAGTTTTGTAGAACAGGCTCTTTCCTCAATTTTGACACTAAAGACATTTAACCAAAAGTCAGATTGTTTGGTTATATTTTAAAAAGAGGAAGATAATAAAGTATTAGAAACGAAATAATAGAATAAAAGTAGCGACCAACCATCTCCTAATTTTACGATTGCAAAACCCTTCTCTCCTTCAGAAAGCACGTGATTTGACATTGTTTTGCTACAATTTTAGCATTACATTTGAAATCTGACGTTTAAAATGATTATGTTTGACAAGCCGTCAAAGAAAGCCATATTTACAGCGTAAAATCGAATCGTGCGAAATTATAAGGCCGCGATCCTTTAAAAATCTTGTCGAATACGATCTTAAACAACCTAACCGATCCAATCTGACCGATCAAACCAACCCGACCAAAACCAACCAAACCAATCCAACCAAGCCAAACCAACCCACCAAACCAATCCAACCACCCAACCCAACCACCCAATCAATCCAAGTCAGCCAACCCAATTCACTAAAGCTAAAGCAAATAATTACCGAAAGTAAGTGTCCTCTCCCAGCATAATTTAATTAACACAACCTACATTCATGTTATTGTATTTTTCTATACATAAATCGTTAAACATTAGGATACAACTATTTAAAATTTAATACATATATACATATATAATTTTAAATTATTGTTACTATTATATACAGAGTTATTCACACAGATCGTTCATTAAAAGTTTTCAAAGAAGTTTAGATAGAAATTTGAAATTTACGGAGGAGAAGTACTTCGAAAGGATCTTTTCAAGTAAAATAAAATTGACTTCCAGTAATTTCCGGTTATACCGGAAAACGCCATCAACTCGCTTATTTTAAATGGAATGCTATATTTTTTATCACGTTTTTGAGTTCTACATGTTTAATATGTTAAATTGCGATACATTTTCCTATCTAAAATGCATCATTTTTGAGATATTTTGAATTTTCTAAAAAATCTGGATTCTGAAATCTGATTTTCACAAAAATATAACGCAGCTATTATTAAAGCAATTTTATTTGTAATAGCTGATATTGTAGTTGATAGTTGATAGCTGATATTGTAGTTAGTATAATTTATACTGTCCCGATGTGGTCTAATAAGACCGAATCGTACGTCGACAGTTACTTTTCCTTGCCAGCTAAGCCGTTATTTACTTCTTTTATTTTTATTTTATTTTTATTAATAGATTACGCTTATGAAATTTTTAGGAACCTTAAAGCTTCAACTACAGTATAACTACTACAGTATAACTATACTACAATATAACTTATACTGTCCTGATGAGGTGTAATAAGACCGAAACGTACGTCGACAGTTACTTTTCCTTGCCAGCTAAGCCGTTATTTACTTCTTTTATTGTTATTTTTTCCTGGCATTAACCCTTCCGTTATTATAATAATCTATTAAGCAACGGGGTTGCTAAAACGCACCGCTCCATTCGAACATATTCAAACACAGAAAAATACTTTTTTCAAATGGACCGACCAATATTTTAATACACCATCGTATGTGGAATTAAATGCTGCGTCGAAATATATTAGCATTCCCTATATTTATCTTGAACAGTTTTTCAGTTATAAGATATTTTTGATTTAATACATAAAAATTTACCATTTATTAAGTTAAATATTTCTAATTTTGTGTAACCTAAAAATTTACGATTTCAAATGCAAATATCTTTCAAATTTATGATTAATCCTCTGATTTTTTTTTCACATTTTGATTGCTTTACGCATTATCTTTCAGTTTATAACTTCAAAAACTATGAATTCGAGCGTCCATAAATCGTCATCCAACCGTACACTTATTCAGCATTTCATTTATATTATAATTTCAAAAATAATAAACTTAAACTAATTATATAGAGGGTGAAAATTTTAAAATATCAAAATAACATAGCAATATGTCATTTTTATTGCAAGTTCTGTAATTTTATCCGTAACATGTTGTGTAGCATGCCTATCGTAAAGGACTAATACCGGGTGCTCTGGAAAACTTTCTTCTGGTTCTGGAATCCAGCTTGTCCAAACATTGAGTCCCTTAAAAACGACCAATGGCGAGGTCTGTGATCCAACTGCGTTGGCAGCTGCCAAGAAGGCAGTATTCTCTTTGGTACTTAATAATAATAATAAATCAGTTTATTAAGCATGAACAGTACAATAATATCAGAACATACCTAAATATACAAAAAAATATATAAATATATCATGCTTAATAGGTGCGAGGTCAGATGAACTAGCAACAAGTTACTGTTCCCTGATCTTCCCAGAATTATGGCTAGGAATTGTTAAGAGTCCATTACGTCTTGTTATGAACGTCCGTTCTAAACCGAATCTTACTGTAGAGATAAGGAGGACATTTGTGCAAAATGATTTTATGAAAAAAGATTGCACTATGTAGAAATCGTCTATTCTTCATATTAAGCCATTGCAGTTCATTCAGTTTGTGAGAGATGTGGCATCTACGTCTTATGCCACATATAAGTCTCATGCAACTATTCTGAATTCTTTGTATACGAGCAGCATCTGAAGCCAACAGACAAGGGCCATACACACTATCGCAGAAGTTAAAATGCGACAGGACCAATGACTCACAGAGCAGACGTTTAATAGGTTGAGAGAAGTAATGCCGATTAACAAAAATTAATTTAAGATTTAAGGAGGCACGTTGAATCATTTTGGTGACATGATAATTAAATTTAAGATCAGAATCCAGATATAAACCTAAACTATGACAACAGTCGGAAAATGACAGGTCAGCATCATCCAAACACAGTTTAATTGAGGGAGAAATATGAGAGCGGCATTTTTTCCTACCGAACAGCATAGCTTTAGTTTTAGCGGCATTAAGACGAAGACGATGACTATTTGATATTGTCACAAGATTTTTTAAATCATCATTGATTCTGTCGCACGCATCATCAACCTCTCCGATACCGAAAGCATAATACAATTGTGTGTCGTCGGCATATAGGTGAAATTTGCAATATTTAAGAGATGATAATAACTGGGAGGTATAGATAGAGTATAACATGGGTCCCAGGATAGAACCCTGTGGAACTCCACAATAAACACTTAAGGTGTCAGATAAAACATTGTTACAAAATACTCTTTGAGTTCGACCATTCAGGTAATTATGAAAGAAACTTAATGCAGAATGACACAAGCCAATGAACTTTAAAATAGCCAGCAAAACCTTGTGGTTAATGAGGTCAAACGCTTTGGAGTAATCAAGTAATATTAAAATAACCAACTTGTTATCATCGACCTCCGTAATTATATCATCAACGACATTATGCATCGCACTCCAACAACTATGACCTGGATGAAATCCAGACTGCATCACGGGAAGAATGTTATGAACTGTGAGAAATTCCCTAAGTTGTTTATCTAAGATTTTTTCAAGAACTTTGGATAAAACAGGTAGAATGCTTATTGGACGCAAATCTCGATATGACTTACGGTTTTTATTTTTGGGTAACGGTATGACACGAGCCTCTTTCCATTTCGCTGGAAAGACACTGTTAACTATGCAAAAATTAATAATATGTGTAAACACTGGCAACAAGAAAGGACAACAAAAAGTCAAAAAGTCTATATTCACGTTATCTGTGCCGCTAGCTTTACTGGAAAAACCCAAAAGAAGTTTAGCAATAACGTCCTCTGTAACAGGTGAGGTCCGTTAAGAGCATTATTAGAGTAGAAATCTACGGTATCAGGAAATTCAATGCCCAAGTTATTTAATGATTCCAAAAGAAATTCATTAATTTTATTAACATCGTTAAGAGCATCCGGTATCATAAACTGTCTACTCTCCTGTACACCCAATTTATGCAGCTGCTTCCACATATCTTTGGAATTACTGTTTGAAATTGTACGATTAAAGTACGCTCTTTTTTCTGATCTAACCGCCACGGTAACGAGATTCCTCAAAGTTTTGTAGTAAGTCCAATTTTGAATCATACCTGTACGTTTAAAGCATGACAAAGACTTGTCTCTAATATTCATCATAAATCTTAAATAATCAGTCATCCACGAAGAATATTTTTTAGTAGCTGTAAACGTTCTGATTGGAATATGCAAATCGAAAAGAGACATTAAGTTAACGTTAAGAAAGTCCACCATTTCATCAATATTATCCATGTAGTAAATAACATGCCATGGAATTAAGTTCAAGTCAGCGTTAAAGTCAGTTAAGTTAATATTTTTGAAATCACGGTAAGAGTAAGAAGCCGGAGTTGAATCGCAAGGCTTAGAAAATATGGTTGAACACCAAGTTAATAAGTGATCGGAGATTTCATGAACATCGATGGTACCAGAATCAGCAATGACAGTTTCTTTATTAGTGATTATGAAATCAATAAGAGAAGTGGTGTTAGCAGTAACACGTTTTGGTTCATTAACAATTTGTTTTAGGTTAAGGGTTTCTAGTAGATCAGAAAACTGAAGAACTGGAGAGTCCAGAGGTGATAGAAGGTTGATATTAAAGTCGCCGAGAACATATATGCAGTCATAAGACAGAGATAATTCCAATACTGTTTCCTCAAAATAAGGAAAAAAATGAGAATAATTAAAGTTAGGCGGCCTATAAACTACGCCAACTAGAATACACATAGAATTAATAATAATTTTGATCCACATGTGTTCAATAAATCCATTAATCTCTGATTTGATTACAGTATAATTAAAATCCTTTTTGATAAAAGCATCTACCCCCCCACCCCTAGTACAACGATCACATTTGAGAAAATCGTAATCAGTAGTAACAAGTGAATCAGTGCTAATGTCACCAGAAAGCCATGTTTCGGTTAAGAACAGAATGTCAATATCGTTCACTACAATAGTGTCTTTGATTTCCGGTAAACTGTTAAATAGTGATCTCACATTGAGATGAGCGATTTTTGTGTGCAGCATACTCATATGATGTAATCAAGCTATATTTAAAAAAACAAATTAAAAACATTAGGAGTATAATATTACAAGTGCAGCGGAATCAAGATGAATAGTTGACAAACAGTATAAATAAAATAAGAAACTATTTGAATCAGTAAATGGATCAAATGTTATAATAAATCGTACGCTTACAAAGCAGGAAGTAAAAAATATACTAAGTTGCACTAAGAAGAAAGAAAAATTTAAATTTTAAATTTAAAAAAAAATATATATATGTAAGGTATCACCACCAAATTTAGGGTACCGTGTGATTGACCGTGTGATTGACCTACCTACTTCTAGCTGTTACTTGTGTGTAAGATTTTCTTTTAGCGCCAACAATTTTAGTTTTAGTTGGGTCAGAGCAAACACTGGACTCAAAGTTGCAAATTTGTTTCGGTTTATCAAACGAATTTAGTTGAGATAATGTATTATGAAGGTCAAAGTATTCATTTATAATGAATAGGGTCAGTCGTTCTTTTACGGTTGCATTCAACAGCTTGGAGTTTTTTAATAGACAGGCCCCCCCTGGTTTATTGTTTTTGAATGGAGTTTTTTAAATTGTTTTGTGAAACAAAAGTTTCAATGCACTGAAATACCTCTTTTCCACCGAGGTCGAACCCCCATTTGTCGAGTATTTTCAAATGATTTGCAAGTTTTCTCTCTACTTCGATGATTTTAATTTTATGATAATTAAGGCATAAGCTGGAAATATTAGAGCTTAAAGAATATGTTATTAAAATGAATGGGAAGTAAGTGTTGTACAGGTGTATATGAAATATGGAGCAAACTGTACACCCCACCGACTATGGTCTACAGAAGTACCAAAATCGAAGATCACGATGTTACCATATTGTACTTTGAAATAGAAGTGCTTTAAACATAGTACTTAAGTATTTTCTTAACAATTACTAATGTTACTAACAACACGGTACTAATTTCTTATGGTGCTTAAAATTGTCCTGAACATTTTTTTTCAAAATTAAAGTGTTTGCGGTTAAGTAGCACATTACAAATGGGTAAGAATGTCTCTTGTCTGACTTGTACCTAAATGTGAAACAAGTCGATTGAGATTGGGTTTCTGAAACGTTTCATTAAGTTAACGGTCCGATTAAAATAAATATTCCTATATTATTACAATAGTAATGTCTGTACTGATGCAAATTTTTCTTTTACATTACTATCCGTTACTGACGTAGATGTCTTACTAAGATCTATTAAATCCCAGTCGACAGGGTGTGATGGCATTTCAGTTAAAATGTTATCTTTATGTTGTCCTTATCTTTTGTAAACTATCACCCATATATTAAACACCTGTCTGCTGGAGAGTGTGTTTCCTGATCGTTGGAAGACTAGCATCATTACTCCACTTCCGAAATCAAGTGCTCCAACAGATTATACTGACTTAAGACCTGTCTCAATTTTGCCGGTACTTTCTAAATTATTAGAGAAGGCGATTAGTCGGCAAATTTTTGAAACTAATAATCTGTTGCCCAACGAACAGTCAGGATTCAGGTCAGACTACTCCTGTAAATCTGTATTAGCACATGTTGTCGACGATTTGTTACGGAGCATCGATGATAACCAAATCACAACTCTGGTACTGTTGGACTATTCAAAGGCGTTCGACAGAGTTAATCATACTCTTCTGCTTGCTATTTTAAATCATGTAGGTTTTTGTCAAAACACTATTCAATTTTTTTCTTTTTTTCTTAGAAACAGAACGCAACAGGTTTCGTATAATGATAATATATCTTCGTCTCTTCCAATTATTTCTGGGGTACCACAAGGGAGCATATTGGGCCCTCTGCTATACACGATATATACTTCAAATATTACAAAATGCTTGAGATACTGTAAATATCATCTCTATGCAGATGATACTCAGATCTATAGTTCTTTTAATGTTGAAAATGCCTCCATCGCTATTTCAAACATTAATACTGATATTCAGGCTCTTATAAGTACATCGTCGAAGCACTGTCTTCACATTAATAGCAAAAAAACCTCGGTATTGGTTTTTGGTCGCGCTAAAACTAGATCAGCTGTTATGAAATTTATTAAGATTAAAATTAACAACACAATAATTCCAGTATCTGAGTGTGCTCGGAATTTAGGTTTATATGTAGATACGAAACTACGTTTCAAGGAGCATGTTTCGCGATTAATTAGGCAGGGCTTTTGCAATCTAAAAACTTTGTATGAAAGTAAAGAATGTTTAGACATTCATTTGAGAAAAATGTTATGTCAATCATTGGTGCTCTCCCGATTTAAATTTTGTATGAGTGTCTATTATCATTATCTGGATAGCACTGACAGAATCAACGTTTGCAGAATGTCTGTCTAAGATTTATTTATGGTATTAGCAAATATAGCCGAATATCACATACTCTGACTTGGGCTGGCTGGTTCAATATGTCTAGGATGGCCGAATTGCACTCCCTGATTTTCTATCACAAAATACTTTGTCATAAAAAGCCCAGTTACCTTTATCGCAAAATTGTATTTAGAACAGACGTGCATAATATTAATATTAGACATAAGGGCTTATTAACTCCCCCAGTTTATCATGTTGAGATATTTAAGAGATCGTTCAGCTATAATGTCGTTAAACTTATTAATAATCTTCCGCCTGTTTTGCGTTCGATGTCTCCACCGTTATTTACTCGTCAGCTGCGAAAACATTTAACCCCGGCAGTCTAGTCCGGATTCAATGTGTTATTGTAAGATTCTAGTTATAATAATTTATAATGAACATGACATGGACAATACTCTTGGATACTTTCATTAATATTTTTACACTTGTAAACATCATTTATCTTTAGTCTAGTGCGTTTTGATTCTTGTTATTGTTATAAATTGCTTGGCTTACTATTCTTATTTATATTTGGTTATTGAGTTATTGGTTCAAGAGGTAGAGCAGCTACTTTTTAGGTCGCTGATTTTGAACTCTTTGGCATCATACAGGTATAGAATCTTACACTTATGTTTACGTTTTGCGCTTTATGTTCTGTATACATACATGTATGTTGTCAATAAATTGCTATTATTATTATTACTATTATTATATAGTTCCAACATGTGTAGCCAAACTAACGTTCACATGAATCGGGCCGTTAACTTAATGAAACGTTCCAGAAACCCGACCTTAGGAGCGGAATTATATGAACCACGAAATAAATAATTAATAAATTTCTATTTAACTGTTCAAATTTTGGCAATTTTACATAATGGCTGATGTTAATCGATTAATTAATATTTTTAAAAACTATTTATTTGCTCATCGTAATTGACGACTCCTTGAAATGAAAAATGAGTTCGAATTAAGTTATCATCGGTGAAAACCGATGATGAAATTGGATAATAAATAGAAGTTAAGCTTAATGTTGTTTTTAAAATTAATTACACATGCTATTTTTAGTAATACCCATCGTGAGTTTAATAAAAAAATATCTAATATCATCGTCAAATTAAAATAAGTTTGTTTGCACCCGCTACGCAAGTAAATTTAATAATAACGAGAAAAAGAGAGAAGGCGCGCGCGTTCTCTCGTGAAATCTGATATCTATGAAAAACAATTTCCATTTATATTGTAAAACCAACAAGGGTCGAATTTCATCTTTCACATAATAAATTTTTTCAAACAAAATTACACCAGACGTCAAACTATCAGACGGAAATAGTCGAATTTCGAGGGTCGCGCGCGTATAAATTCAATTTGAAGGCGATATAAAAAATTGACACGTTGCCTTTTTCTTTTGGGCCGTCTACGCGCGTTCTCTTACGCAAAGGTTATCAATATCGGTTGCGGATTATTGTGCCATAAAATTGAAAAACCGAAACATCAACGCGCCCGGATCACGTCCACGACGGTGTTAAATATCCTGGCAGTATTTAAATCTGATATGTGCTGACATCTCCTCCAAGCTTATTTTAGGGAAATCGTTTTAATAATGATGAAATGCGAGACCTGATTTCACATTTAAGGTAAGTCGTCAAATCAAAAATAATACAAATAGGTACACGTTATATTGCTACGTCACTCGCTCGCTAAAGCTCGAGGTAAAACCTATGCATCAACCTGAGACTGTAACGTATTAAATTTGTTACTCTGAAGTTAAATATTAATAAGATATTACAAAGTATAGACACAGTAATATAATTTAAGGTATAAATGACGCTGAACCCTTTTAATTTAACTTTGTCTTTGCGATTGTTTCCATATCATTTTCTATCGAAGTTACTGCGCTGACTAACTGTTTGACAGTCTGTGTTAATTAACCCATATAAATTAATGTACTTGTGAACTGCACCTAATAAATTTCGCCAATAATTCTGCATAATTTCTGGTACTTTGGTGGAACCTAATTACCTGATTAATTCCAAGTTCAGGCCGGGGAGGACGAGTTCGTCACGTTTCCGGGTCGTGCATGTGTGCGTGCGTGCAGATTAGCGATCGATATTTTACGTAAATTGGTTGGCTGCTGTAACGGAGCCGGTAAATCAGTCCTTTAGGGCCCGGCATCAAACAAAGAGGTCCGGGAAATTGATTGTTATTAACTGAGAAACACTAGGAGACCTCCGCCGTACAACGAACGCACTGACGTGAACATGTTAATAATGGCCCATTACTTCTTACCAACTTTGTTAATAGTTTACTATATTTTATGTCAGAATGAAGAAATATGCTTTGAATAGGGCACCCGGTTTATTAACGGTGAACGGCAACGAGATTTACTACAAATAAGCCGGGAAATTTCATTACTGTTATTATGCTTGTGTTATCATATCTATGTCGTTCTTTATCAGAGCCAAGATTTTTTCATGTTATGGTTCCACACATAAGATTGCTACCTACCTGTGACGATAGGTAGTAGTTTATACACCGGATTGGGTTATTCCGATGTTGCCAGCTAACTTCAGTGGGACGGGGGGGTTCAATTCCAAACCGCGAAGGCCAAAGACAAAATAGGCGCCACTTAATTTTTTTTGTACGGTGAACGGTGAAAAATTAAGAAAACACGTTACGTCCAACACACTTACATTCTATTGACATAAAGAAATTTTCTTCGGATACAAAAATATATAAACGATTATTCAATAAGTATACATAAATACAACCGACACAAGAGAGAAAATAAAACCAAACGAGACAAATCCTACATTCTCGAGTTCGAACTCCGCATAAATCTAATTAATCTAATATAAAACAAGTTTCTTTACATATCCTAATGCCGATGGCGACGTCATTTAAGTCGTTACATGAGTATACGCAAAATCTCGTGCACAATCGCGGCTACTTTGAAATCACCGTATGCATATTGTTACTAATAATAATAATTAAATGGATCCGACCTGTTACACAGCATCAAACGTCCGTCGTCGATAGCAGAGGTGGTCGGCAGTCACGCACTTCCGTGGATGGCCAGCCTTTCGGTCATCGTAGCATTGAATTTGAACCTAACATAGAACGGCAACGCAATGCTTAAAACTGGCAGCCAGAAATTGGAGGTTTACGCGATTAACTGATGCATTATTTAGTAAATAATCTGGTTGTAGGGTAATTTGCAAATGTGTAGGTGTAGGTATAATAATATAGAGACTCTACACTTTTGAAAATTATCCTACGACCAGATTTTTTACTAAATAATGCATCAGTTAATCGCGTAAACCTCCAATTTCTGGCTGCCAGTTTTAAGCATTGCGTTGCCGTTCTATGTTAGGTTTAAATTCAATGATCGTAGCAAGGTTACGGCGCAGACGCGATGGCGGAGGAACGTATACTCAACGGCGTAAAGCGGCGAGTCCACAAATGATCCGGGACCACGATTGACGATTAACGCCAAAATAACTAACGTTAGAAACAACTTCTACTAAAGGTAACTCCCAATAAAAATAACTCCCAACGAAAAGCCTATAAACGAAAAAGAAAAGCGAACGTAAGGGCCAAATCGAGAGACGCAATTCGTAACAACTCACCCAGGATTATCACCCAGGCTGCCACAAGTCGCAAAGGGATGCGGCTTTCTCGTCCCCCAAATGGATCAAACAGATTCGGCGAATAGCCGTTCACATGCACTTTCACCCTCTTCGGTGAAACAGGCACATACCCAAAACGTTAACAAAGAACGTGTGACCCAAGAGGCGATTGAAACTTTAATGAAATGGCGGCGTCCTTCTCGATCGGCAGAAAAGAAAAGAACACCAACGAGAGAGACACATTCAATTTTACCATTGGCGGAACGGCTTGACAACAGTGCGGACCAATGGCCGGAAAGGGCAAAGATCACGAATAATACGCGTCGTGAAGTAGGACTTCGTTATAATTTGTCCAACTCCTCACATACGCGCGATTTTGACCCTAAGTAAGGATGGATTATTTATATGAAATGAATTTGCTTATTTAAATGCGGGTTCTGTTGGTGTAAATATGTTAGAACGAAATTTTAAGAAAATTACGCCGGCGAAATACGGTGTATTCCTACACCGAATGCAATGCGTACAACGACGCGTTCCAAGAAACAATCCGGAACGTCGAATTACGCATATACAGGGTGTGTTTAGAACAGAAATGAAAAATGAACGGGAGCAATGCATATACATGATGTATTTAGAACAGAAATGGAAAATGAACTGTTACAAGATATATTAATAAATGATTTGGTTGCCAAAATTGATAACACCTACAGTTTGAGTTCCTCAAGGTAGTATTCTGAGCCCCTTGTACTTCATGTTAATGATATCATTCTTTCCTGGTCGTAAATAACGAGCAGACACTGATACAATATCAAACTATGTTAGCCAATGTTTCTACAAGTGATACAACTTTTAATTGATGATAAAAGCAAGTGACAATTATTTCTCAAAATTTACATACATAGAATACTAAGAAGTTTAATGGGCTTACACTTGATGTCAAAAAAATTTATGTGTAATTGCCAGTGAAGTAATCGCAACTTTAAAACAAAACTAATTTTTCAGCTGAAAACCAAATTCCAAATTCGAGTCACATACTTTCTTTCCTTCAGTCTCCGGCGTTTCTTTTCCTGTTGAGAGTTCATTTACGGTTAACATTGCCATTAAGAGCGAAGTCGTCCTTAACACACATCCTGCGGCGGAGGGTGATTTATCATTCGTCATTGTTCATTTGACTTCCTCAAAATCGAAACGAACGGGCCCGCGCATTCGGTTGAAACGTATCGCGTCCGCCCGACTAGTTCTGGCGGTCTCGGGGCGACTTTTCAATGGGAGGAACGAGATAACGGGGCGCGGAATCAAGTTTTTCACCTCTCCCGTTCAACCGAAAATTAATCGAAGCGAAAGAAGCGATAAATATGTCGCTTTGTCAATGAGGGTGACCAGAAATATTCGAATGCAAAATGGAATACCTAAAATTGTTTTATTTTTACCAAACTGTGGATAGAATTTTTGAAAATTATCATTAATTATATAATTATCGGCGACACCGTTAGAAATGTCGAAGTTTCGCTGCTGACATTTTTCCTGAAGAAGATGTATAACGTACAGGGAAACGTCGACGAGTTGAAGTTGAAAAACAACGAAATATTGAAGTCTTAAACAAAGGAGCATTTCTTTTATTCAACGTCCACTGAGACCATATCCCATTAAATTTCTTATTTCTTAGTTGATTAATTCCATAGAGTGTAAATAGGAATTGTGATATGGTTGGAATCCACAGCAGGTTCGAAGTTTTTCCTTAATAAAACCTTAACAAAAGAAATGTAAGAGGTTCGAGTGATCTAGATGATCATGGTATCTTCCAATCCACTTTCCAGGAAAGTTTTCATTTGAAAAAAATTCCAGAATTCCAGGAATTGTGATATGGTTGGCATCCACAGCAGGTTCGAAGTTTTTCCTTAATAAAACCTTAACAAAAGAAATGTAAGAGGTTCGGGTGATCTAGATAATCATGGTATCTTCCAATCCACTTTCCAGGAAAGTTTTCATTTGAAAAAAATTCTTATTTGTAAACCAGAAAGTGATGGTGCTCCATCTTTATGAAACCAATGATAGTTTTTGGTGAAAACATACTAGAGAGCGTTGCACTTCCATGTTAGGTACATCGTGCTAGTGTTTACATTGAAATGGAAGGAAGCTCATTTGAACATCTCATGTAAAAATTAGATGTTCTGAATTCAATCGTCAGTGAAGTCGCCTTAAAAGTCGATTTAAAATTGGCAAAAAATTAAAAGAAAATTAATTATTTTGGTGATGTACTTCCTCTGTCTTTTAACAGGTGGCGCTGCTTTTGACTGTACTTATGAATAACTTAAAAAAAAACCCTGAAATTCAATCGTCAGTGAAGTCGACGTAAAAAATCGATTTGAAATTTGAAACTGGCAAAAAATTGAAAGATTATGATGTACCTACTTCCCGTGTCCTTTAACAGATGGTGCTGCTGATTCATTCTTTATTGCAATCTGTAATTTGTAACTTTTACGGTTCAATTGAGATTGCAGTTTTATTTAATTTTGATTTAGAAACTAAAAGATACATTTCTATTTCATCTGCCTTGAGTTCTTTCTTGTGTTGAAACATACATTTATTTTTTATTGGAAAATTAGTGGAACGCTTCGAGAACAAGGCAAATACACAAATCATTATGCAAGTAAATTGTTTTCAGAATGTACAACAGACGGCGTTGTTAATGTTTACCGCAATCAAACTTTTACAACTCCAAACTTTTAAGATAAATTATATTATTAAATAAGTAGGAAAATTTTTAAATCATTTTTAAATCATTTTTAATCACTACCTACAACCCAAGAAAGATAGAACATTCAAGATTGTAAAACTAGAAATGGTAGGAAATGAAAGTGACGTGATTGTTCCTTTAGTATAAAATAGATGGCGCTGCTCATCACTACAATCGTTGATTGAAGACATTTGTAACTCATTTTGTTATAAATAATGTTTTCCTTGAATAACTCGTTAACGAAGGCATATTGGAACTTTTGTTTAGGTTTCCTGAAGCGAATCCCGGCGTTACTTTTGAGACTCTATGTACATTAGGTGTCCTTCGAAAATATTTCAGATACCTTCTTCTTCGGTTTCACAACGCGATTCTTGTCATCTGCATAATCAGTCGTCCAGATTTTTAAGTTTCGTACCATCCGATGTCTTTCTCCTCTTAGATACCCGTTGTACAAACTGAGGAAAAACAGGAAGCCCAATTCGAAGGAGCCGGTATGGTTCCCAGAGCGACTCGAGTCATAAGAGTGTTTTTTATATTGTCACGTTACGGAATGTTACGAATAAGATACGGCAATGTCTTTAATTTAATTTTATTTAAACTAAGTCCTCTTTTTAAAATTTATTTAACTTTAATTAAACTTTTAAACTTTAAACTTAATTACTGAACTTAGGGGAGGGTCTGACCCTAGAGGCCAGCCCTGGCTCGTAGAGTCACTCGCTTGGCTTTTCCCACGCACTTCTAATTTACTAATCACTATCCGACACTTAATTAATTACTACTTCTTACTTCTGCTCTTGACTACTGCTTCATGACTACTTAATTACTACTACTTTCACTGCCTCCTGCGGGTTGGTCTCTTACCTTTTATACATTTCTAAATCTACGTCACAATCGGTTCTTTTGTCCTGGTGGCTGGAGTTCGGTTCAAGGTACAAAGTTCTAAAGGTGTCAGCATCAATTAACCCTTGCCAAATTTGTTTCTTACAAACGTTATAATTGCCTCAATCTTAATTGGCACATGTAAACATACACGCTTACATTTCGCAGAGCTTGCGTAAGTGGAATGCGAGCGTGCGTAAGTGGAATGCGAGCGTGTGTAACGCGGCTGATCTACTAATTGTTTAATGGGTGCTGATCCTGCATAATTTTGAAATGCACACGATTGCAATAATTACGAATTTACTTATTTTCCCAGATAATGACATCGTGACAATATAGAGTCCACATATATCAGAAGAGGAAGCAAACGGCAAATCCTCTCTTTGCGGATAGAACTAACTCAGTTATAAGTTGTTTATTCTTTGTGTTTTTTGTTTATATTTTACATTCCAAATAAATTATGTAAACACCTAATTATTCCATTAAAACATGAAAAAAACATACACTCACAAATTTCTTACTGACATGTAAATATGTATATCACTTTTAATTTTAGTGGCAAGTTGCTGCGATCTTTCCTGTACACGCAACTTGATCGATTGGCATCGAATGTTCTCACGCAATTTCTTCTCTTTGTATCAATTTAATTATTTAAATGTATGCATGCATGGTTAATAAATACTTAGTATAATAATCTCGTGCTTCGCAGCGCAATTGTAGCGGCATTTCCAAATAATAGCGTCACGTATGCAATATATTTAGTGCATAAATTTTCAACGCAAATGAGTTTGCACGCTCCCAAGAATTTCGTCGCTGGTATTATACATTACATTAACTTCGTAAATTTATTCGCGGTTGACCGTTAATTTCCATGCGTGTCACGTGACCGGTGGAGTTTTTTTTTGCCAGTTCAGAGTTGCCATCACCATCACCATCACCATAACTGAAGAAACTTCAACCGGCGCCGCCGTAATTTATAGATTTTATGCGCTAAGTTTGATGAACGTTTATAGCCAGCTGGTAATTAAGTTCATTAATGTAAACATGAAGTTCGAAAGCGAGATTTAATAGAAAACTTCCCCGGAGTGCATATTTATTAACATAGAGCCGTTTTATTAAAACGTAGACGATAAAGTCTGGCGGCACAAAGGACTCCGATAATAATAATTCTTGTAACTTTTTTATCGCAGCGCATCGCCCGCCTTTATTATACACTTCCGACGAGAGAGACGAAGCGAACCCACTTCCCTAAAGATGAACTTCGTAAATGATAATAAACACGTTTTCATTGCTTTCGTCTTTTGTTAGACGACACTTGAGTTAATAACACGTACTATAAATTTTCTTTATTTTCCCCTCTTAAAAAAAAGAAAATTCAAATAATGAAAATCGAATTCCCTTTCTTTTCTTTCTAAATGAAAATCCAAGTATTCCAAATTCGTTCTGTCAGTTTAATAAATAAGCTTTATTGTTTGTAGAAATTTTTTCACCGTGCAATTTATTCTTAAGCTCGACGACAGCCAAGAAAAAAAAATTTCTTAGGCTTCACAGGACAATTATTTATTTCTGATTATTGGCGATAATAAGTTTTGATTAACTTGAAATTTGACGCATGAGTTTAATTAATACATAAAGGATTTGTCTCGCAAGAGAAAAGTGTAAGAGAATGAACGTTGTAGGTAGATTACGGGGAAAATGTTCTCAATTTCATCTTATTACACGTTTAACAGCTGGGAACGAAAATTGTGAATTGTGCAGACGAATATCTTTAATCTACTAAAGTTATTGATTTCATTTAGCGAAGCAACACGAATGTTCCTTTTTTGTCGTCGGTTCCTCGCCGGCTCGAATTTTGACAAACTTAATGTAAAAACGGGACGCCGACGCCGCCGTCGCTACGACTCGCTGCGGTACGGCAAAAACAAACCGAATTGATAAGTTAAATACCGGAATTTGATTTATTAATGCGACACTCGAAACTATCATGTCAATAAATAATCGGGGCTGACATCGTCGAGACCGAACCCCGCACGATTTCGAATTACTTCATGTAATAAAATGGACTTTACTTCCGTAATAATTCACACGCAGCCTTAAATGTCAGTTTTGTCTGCTGTTGTTTATTAATAGCGTCTGTCTCGAAAGACTGTGCCACTATTTCGTAATGGCGTTTGAAGTGAAGAAAATTAGTTAAAAAATATTTTACAATGCAACAAAGAATAGAAATGTTGGTGTTTATTTTCACATGAATATTGCAAGGGGGGAAATGGAATATACCATATATATATTTTGAATAATTGCCTCGCCTGTGCTTGGTGTTGTTAGAGGGGCGCAAGTAACGACGTGAAAGCTATTTTCAGCTTTGAACGTTGATGAAAATAAATATTTATCGAGGAGGATCGATGGGTATTCAATTCATCATTATTAGCGGCGCAAGATTCGCCGGAATTGTTAAAAATGACAAATGATGCTCGTGGAATTGAAATACTTTCTGCGATGTGGAGCGCGTGAACTGAATTAAAATCGATTTTAAACTAATTTTTATTTTATGCACTCGGTAAATTACTTTCGAGCATCGGAGGTACGTACGGTTTTTAGCTTCAATCTGAAAAGTAAACTTAGCAAATAAAATAGAACGAATTCGTTGTGCGGAACGTACGTTAAGTAAATACTTTTTCTTGTTGCTGTTCTTACGTACAAACAGAGTGAAGGATTTTTATTAGAATTTCGTAACGTTTTTCCTAAAAATAAATCAACTCAAATCTGTTTTCCATTGTTGATAGACGTTCACCTATATATCGCTCTGAATTACATGCAAATATCCTGGGGCATTGCCGTCGATTATTAACATGGCCTTCTATAATCTATCGAGAAAACGTAATCCTATATTGAGTTTCGTTCGTGCGCAATGTAATCTGGAGATTGCTGCACGAAAATTTAATCACCGGGTCCAGTTGATCCAAATATAGGAAATGTTGATTCTAGAATTAACGGTTGGTCTGCTGCAGAGTAATCTGAATATTTTAAATTTGGGGTCACGTTGAAACACCATGAGGCGAAGTACAGATTTTCAGTTCGATGATTTGTGAAAAGCTCATCGATCGAATTTTGCTACTGCTATAAAATGCAAAAAAATGAAACACCAAATACAGCAAATATGACAACAGAAAATGGCAAATACATTCTATGATGTTATAAGATACTATTATACTAAAATGTAAATTCAAGTCTCTCTCTATTTTGATATCTCATCCAAAGAATCATACAATCAGCTGAATGTGAATCATTTTTTGTTATAATATTCTTCTCTATACAATTTCTTGGAGTTTTCCAAGAAATTTTCCCTTTCTTTTCTATTTGTCAAACTATATTCTTTTTCTTCTCATCATTTTTATCCAAACTTTGTTAGTTTGTACCTGTTCCATCTGCAATGATTCTTCTATTCCTGATCTTACTTATGCCTGTGTATTTAAAATTTTTTCTAATCTTGTTAGCGTGTCCATCTCTAAGGACTTTATATTGTGGTTATTCGCTTATTATGGTTATCGTTATTTCGTATTTTATTTTTTACTAAATAATTTTGTCCTATACCTTTCAAGGAGTTTCCTTTTTATTCGTTCATGTATTTTTTTCTTACTTAAGCGTTAGATTAATTCTTTTTTCGTGTTCTTTTTCCATTGGGCTAGTACTGCCTATACTTCTTTGATCTCTTTCTTATTTTTTTTCTTGTAATTCTTGTAGTTTTTGCCCATGTTAAAACCCTTTATAGGGCAAATTATTATTTTATTGTCAGATACTAATATTTGGGGTGTCCTTTCCAATTAATTAATACACTCACCGGCACAAAAAGCGACTCACTATTATTTTTTAAAATAAATAACCTGATGACACATTTTTGTCCATTTTCTTCTGTTCATCAGTGAATTAGGACATTTTCAATAATTGGGAGAGTCATTGTCCTCATGGTAACTGAATTCTTTTGTTTAAATAAATTATTGAAAGTATCTACGCTGTTGTCAATATTGTGTTGCAATTGATTTTTTGTTTTCCAAAGGTTTCCTAAATTCTTAATTTAATAATTTCTTTACATTTTGTCTTTAATAAGTCGTTTTCATGGCTATTAATGCAGTGGATGCAACAAGAGTAATTGCTTTGATTCAGGATGGCCGATCTCAACGTTACGTTGCACAAGTTCTTGGAACGTCACAATCATGTGTTTGCAGAACGTGGAGGCGCTTCTTGGAAACCTAATTTTACAATCGACGCCCTGGAACAGGTCGTCAAAGGTGTACAAGCGCTAGAGATGACCATTTTCTTACCCTAACGATTCTTCGCTTAACTGCTGTTCAAGTCAGCAATCGCCTTGCAGAGGTTCGAGATGTGCATGTAAGTGACAGTACGATCAGGAGACGCTTTAATGAAGCTATTTTAATGGCAAGAAGACCTGCACATGGTCCAGAACTTAACAAACACCATAGAGTAATTAGACTTGCATTTGCTCGTGAACATGTTCAATGGAATATGGAGCAGTGGAGTCGGGTACTCTTCACTGATGAGTCCCGCTTTTGCCTACAAGCGCCAGATGCTTGTAGAGTGTGGAGAAGGACCGGCGAACGGTATTCTCAATCTTTTAACGGAGGTTCGATTATGGTGTGGAGCGGTATTTCTGCAAACGCGCGTACATACCTTGTTGTAATGAATAGGTGAGTTATTAACGCGCAGAGGTACATTGAAGATGTTCTTCAGGATTATGTACTGCATTTTGCCCCTTTTATTGGTGACAATTTTGTGTTAATGCAAGATAATGCACTGCTACATTCGCCAGAATTGTTAATGAATATCTTGACGCTGTTGGTATTAACCGAATGCAGTAGCCTCCGAGAAGTCCCGACATGAATTCCATCGAATATGTCTGGGACATGTTAGGAAGGAATATTAGAGCTCGCGTCCCCGCCCCAGCTATACCCTTGAGGAACTGTCAATTGCGCTTCAGCAAGAATGGGATCAACTAGATAGCTTAGCGATTAGGCTCTTGGTGGAGTCTATGCCACAACGAATGCAGGCTGTAATACAAGCTCGTGGAGGCAATACTCGATATTAATTAATTTGAAACATTCACATTTTTCATTTTTCTTTAAGTTACAATTTCATCAGTCTTACAGTTTTTATTACTTTTATTAAAATCTTGTGTGTTTTGTTTATTTTTTGCGACTACAAAATCTATTAACAATTCAAAAATACTATGTTTTCCAATACGTTATTCTAGACACTTAAGAGAGTACCAGAAAAATGTTGAAAAGAATTTTATTTAAAAATTTTACAGATATAAAAAGTCAAAGTTTTGGTTTAACTTCTTAGATTTCACAATAAAGCTTGAATATTGAACTTTTAGACAAAGTTTATTGCATTTATTATTTGTTCCACACAAGAATCATTAAATTATGAATTTGCTTATAACTACAAAAAAAAAAACTTCGCAAAGTTGTATTTAGAATTTTTTCGACATTTTTGTGATACGTCATTGTAGACACTAGAGTATTGGAGCATGAAATACATTTATGAAAACAGCTTGCCCTAATCCATCCTTTTCTTTCTGATTTTAATAATGTTAAAACTATATTGATCAATGGATCAATGGAATAAGTTATAAGGAAATTAAATTATTATAACTACATAAAACAAAAGGAACAATTTTATCAAGACAGGATTTTAAATTAACTACTCTAAACAGAACAGCCGTAAGTTAAATTAATAAGAAAATCAAACTGCTGGGTAAGTATGAAGCAGACAATTTTAGTAAAGTATCTAAGACTTATTAATAACAATTTGATTGTAAAAAGAAAAAAAAAAGGAAATAGACTCCAAGAACAAATATTAGTGTTAAGAAACCTATGTATCTAAATTATGTTCCTAAATTAGACAGTGAAAAATACGAGATTTCTTATAGATTTTGTTATAAGTAAATTCAGAAACATCACTCATATTCAACTTACACTCAAACTTGACGTTTGACATTATTTGAAATTGAGAAATGCTTTTATATTTACTCGTATAATCAAGTTTATGGTCAATATAGGTACTTTGATCATCAGTGATTTACGATAGAAAGTTAAAAAATCATCAAAATGAAAATTAAAGTTTTTCTGAATTTCAAATTAACATCACACTGTCAGTTTGAGTGCGAGTTGAGTATGAGTGATGCTTCTGAATTTGGCCCCTTTAAAAGTCGACTTCTACGCTGTTCGTTGCCATCTTCTTCAGGATATTTCACAATTTGCGAATCGCGAGGGCAGATTCTAATGATTCACAATGACTAAATGCAGACCTATTTTTAAAAATGTAGATTGTCAGTTAATTAATGCGACAACATTTCTTTTATTTAGAAACGCACTTTTCACTTGGACCAGAAATTTCACGCGCACAGGAATCATGAAACGTTTGTATACGCCAATTATTATTAATACATATACTGTAACACAGCGACATTAATATTACTCCTAATGATGGTGATTTGAAGGTCCTGGAAATAAAAGCCCATTCTATTTCTGTTCTGGTATAATTTCAGAGGCTCATTACAGCAAAACATAGGACCACTGCGTTTACGCACCGACACACTTACACGAAACGAAATAAATCCTGTGGAAAAAGGCGAATTGTGCGCGACGTGTTTTCGTTAATAATATACGACCGTAAACCTATCTCCTTCCTGGCGGAATATACGGCGATATTGAAACCGTACTGCATTGATAGTCTTCGATAAATTTGATTCAGTATTAATGTCGTTCCCTGCCACCGGGGAACAAAAAACGCATTACGCGCCCGAGTCGAAAGTGTAAAGCGATCGTATTTCATAACCCGGGGTTGGACCCCCGGACTTTCTGTATTTATTAATGTCAGCACGCCAAATATAAACGAGGCGTATACGTATGTGGCCATCGTAAAATACTTTTGCTTCTTTTAGATGGATCATGTGTTACCGTACATTTCTTTATTCAAGTACTGAACTAGAAAAATTGAATTTATTACGAGCAAGGTTTATGATTTTAGGAAAACAAACCAAAATAATAAACAACTAAAGTATACCATGACGAACCTCATTAAAAAAAGAAGAAAATATATAATTTATTAAACTGTATCTCATTTATTAAACTATATCTCATTTATTAAACTGTATCTATAGAGTAATGAGGTATTGAAGTTTAAAACAAAAAAAAACACAAAGTTCCATTGAATCAAAGAAGTGGTGAAACAGGCTGGTGTAATTTGGAAAGGTCGAGTCCTAAAACGCAAAACAGAAAAGTTCCAGCTTAATCCCGGACGCAACATCCGGCGCTATTTAATAAAGTGGGTGGAACCGCAGCGATGGAGAGTTTCGCTTTTTACCACTCCATCGAGACAGGAAGTTTGGGAAAAACTCCGTTGAATCTCATTTGTCTTGGGCACGCGACAATAAAATATTTTACTACGACCATTAGACGGAGTTACATGATGACGGTGACGTCGTCATAATAAATTATTGTTTACGATTCCGGAAATTTCAGTTTACTTTTGCATACGAGCAGAACTTTTTACGTTTCAACCGTCTACTTTTTACTACGAAAATTTTACAGCAATTTTTGCGATTCTGTCACGATTATCAATTAATCATACTAGGAGAAAATTCAAAAATTATTTACCTAGCGATGAAGAAGAAGAAGAGAGGCGGGTAATTTAAACATTTTCATTTTTCAGTATATTCTCCACTTAGTCCACAGACTTCTGTCATATTTTTCCGATTGTTCTTAGCCCATCTGAAAAAAATTTTTTGGAATTATTTTTGAAAATAACCGACTCACGGGCAAATTAATCTATTTGTTGCCTTTGTGCGAAATTTAGACATCTTAAATGTCATAATACGAACACTATTTTTAAATTCCTTGAAAATTTATATTAAATCAATGTTTTGGAAAATCCAAAATAAAGAAATACGAAAAGATACCGTATGATAAAGGTTACATTCAGTGCGGAGAAAATTCTACAACTCCAGGAAATTTATATCTAGAGATTACATATTCAACATTTTATACAAAATTTTATATAAATTTTAGAAGCCAAAAGACAATTTTGTTGACATTCATAGCACCCTTAAAATGAGAAAAATCATGAAGCAAAATTAAAACCAGAATTATCTCACAAACCGTAGGTTTTAGATATAGGACTTTGTTCGGAAAAAAAGGTAGCAAATTTAATTCTACATCGGTTGATGATTTTACTTATGGGGTGTTTCATAAGAAAAACTTAAAATATTTCACTTCTAAATTCAGCAGAAAGAACTGCCAGCCACCAACAATCTGCATAGTCTTCAGGTTTGTTTAATACAGTATTACTTAGCTTGAAGTATGTGTAACTACACGCTAATAACTGATAATGAAGACTCTTCAATTAAGCAAGTTAAAAGCAATTGAATAAGGGCCTGCATTTAAGATATTTCTTCGTTGACGGCATTTATCTCGCTAAATACTAGGTTTAGGTATAAACATATTGCTGTGTTATTTTCTTTTCGAGAATTAATAAAAATTTAAATGAAAAGGATACACACTTTGAATTTGTTTTATTTTGATAAATGATTTTTCTTTTGGTTTTTGGTGCCACATTTCTATCATGTTTGTATAACAGGGTCCCTTAGAGTTCTGAAAATTAAACTTTCATTAAGATTTTTCTTGTACTTATATTTCTGTTTTGTTAAATGCAGAGTTTACATAACCTGGAAGACGATCCTTTGAGTCTCGACTCACCGAATACAGCCAATTGGTTGAAAGGCAAATTCCGAGAGCTTTTTGGGGAAGACTCAGACACCGAGGTCATGCCTGATTTCCTTACACCACCTGTTAGGCCTGTTTTGTCGATGCCTGAAGTCCCGAACACTTCGGTCAGGGAGGTTGGGTTGCCAGATTTTGAAACGCCTGCCCCTCAGCAGATGGAGGCTGCTGAATTCGAGGTAGCCGTTAAAAAGCTTCCTCGTGAGTTCCTTAAGGACCGACGAGGCAACAAGCGCCGATATCTGTTGCACCTTCCTGATGGGGCGAAGGTAAAGATGCTTAAGGTGGAGGCACTTCGATTGGGACTGATAGGTTGGCCTACGAAGACCTGAATTAGTTTATATAACATAGCATTGTATAGAATCACACAAGTTAATTTTGTTGAATTTTTAATTTTATTTTCGCATTTTGAGGTTAGGTTTTCTTTTGGGGTGAGTTTTTGTGGGTTTGTTTCCCTATATAAGTGGGACAATTTGTCAATAAAAGAAGTCTTCCTAGGGCAGTGTTAGTGGAAACATCTTCTAAAATGGTAAACAGTTTTAAAATTTATTAATATTATTATTGTTAATTTTGCTTTAAACACACATTTTTGTATTTAACGTATCATATACAGAGAAGATGCTTTTATCTAAACTGATATGATTAGATTTGTTATTAGCAAAGACGACATGGAATAATTACATTTCGATTTGCAATAAACGAAGTTAAAATTTACCACAAACACACATTTTTGTATTTAACGTATCATATACAGAGAAGATGCTTTTATCTAAACTGATATGATTAGATTTGTTATTAACAAAGACGACATGGAATAATTACATTTCGATTTGCAATAAACGAAGTTAAAATTTACCACAAACACACATTTTTGTATTTAACGTATCATATACAGAGAAGATGCTTTTATCTAAACTGATATGATTAGATTTGTTATTAACAAAGACGACATGGAATAATTACATTTCGATTTGCAATAAACGAAGTTAAAATTTACCACAAACACCATATTTTTGTATTTAACGTATCATATTCAGAGAGATGTTTTTATCTAAACTGATATGATTAGATTTGTTATTGGCAAATACAAAATGGAATAAATACATTGAGTTTTTGCTATAGCAGATTTAAAGTGCACACTGAATTTCAACAAACCACAGTATACTTGTTAAATAATAAATTAACACAACACACCATTATTTCATTGCATTCAACGATTTTTAGAATTTTGAGGGATACGACATCAAGGTATTTGCCTTAGCGGTCTCTGAAAATAACACACCTGTTTGTTCATGATGAATGTGAGGTTGAGATCTACCGATTTCAATTCGTCGTGGCAAATTAGATTGTAATTTTATGTACAATTTCCAACTGCTAATTTTTGGTTATGTGTATATCTGCTTTGACATTTTCTGTTTTACGTTAGTAATACTACAACTAAATAAATTTGTCACTAAGATATTTGATTTTTACTTACCCATTCACCACGTTGCTCGTAAATTTGCACAACAACAATTCAATAAATGTTTTCAGAGTTTCAATGCTACTTAAATTACTTCATTGTGTAGGAACCCCGTGCAGTGTTGTAACTTGTTTAATAATTAAATCAATAGACCCTGAGATCACAATTATTTCAAAAAAGGTATATGCTAAATACCACAGCAATGTGGTTAATATAATATGTTAATAAAATATAATATGTTAATAAAATATTTTCCAAATTGAGAGATCTCTCAAAGTTCGTAATAATATATAGGGCATTCCATTTGAAATATTAAACGTACTTGTTGACACTTGTAAAATGAACACCCTGTGTAACTGTAAATAAATTTAACGTATAGAGTTTTTTTATTAGAAAATGATAGCGTTTGAAATTTTTTTCTATATTAAATAGTTTAGACGTCAGAAAAGAAAACCGCACTCGGTGGACACGTGGTATATACCTATAACGAGTGTTCAATTGAAAAGTTCATCAAGTAGGTTTTGACTTCTTGATGAAAGAAAGGGATGACTTCTTAAACCATGTTTTATATGAGTCACGACCTACTAAATTTTTAGTTGGACCATAGAAATCAGCTTGAAAATTTGATCCAATAATGCTCGTTTAATTTTTTTCTATTTTTATTATTAACTGAGAAACCTAAAGTATAGCAACCAATTTGAGACACCCTGTATTTATTAAGTTAAAATTTATTTCTAGGATATTGAAACATTAAAACCCAGAGAATGTGAATTTGCTAAGACAATAATTCAATTGTCTCCATGCTTCAAAGTATTTTGTATGAATAATAAAAATAAGAGGAAATAATATTTTAGTCTGCGCGTTTCTTTACTTATTTATAAATAATTTCTCGATATTAGGAAAGTATACATTAACACTCTATGCAGGTCATAAGAGTTGCCCAAAGTGTGTGTGCACATGCAGATGTGTTCAAACATACGACTTATGTGGTAAGGCATTAAGGGTGGGTTTACAGAAAGGAAATCAAATATTTAATTACGATTAACTATTTGATTGAAATTAAAATTAGCGTTGTCTAAGGGCCAGTTTACAGAAAATTTAATTGCAATCAAATTTTACTGACGTTGTTAATTTGACAATTCGCAATGTAATTCTTATGGCAACTTAATCGTGATTAGTTTAATTCGAAATTAAATATTTGATTTGCTTTCTGTAAACCCATCCTTAGTTTAACAATTTGATTTCTATGGCAACGCGAATTTTAAGCTCAATCAAATAGTTAATCGTAATTAAATGTTTGATTTTCTTTCTGTAAACCCACCCTTAATCTATGTTTAATTTATTGTATAAAGTGTTTCGTAAAAATTGCATATAATTTGTGTTAAATTGCAAAATATAAGGTACGTAATTTTTACGAAGCATATTGTAATTACATTAAAATTTCGTTCTATGAAAATTTGTATAACATTTTTTTAGTAATTTATTAGGGACAGCTAAAAATACGTCCATGCACTTTCTCACGGTTGACATCTTCTTCAAGAGAAGCATTCAATCGATAGCAAAGCATTGAGAAAATAATCGAGTGTAATTACAATAACATTTAACTTGTGTGAAAAATTCACACTTAATGTATGTCAAAATTCACACATAAAATTGACACTTAAATTGTGTCAAAATTCACACATAATCTGTGTTAAAATTCACACATAATGTGTGTTAAAATCCACACTTTTTTAAGTTTTAAGCAAACTTCGGTAAGCTTCTTCATTAATTGTTGAGTTTTTTGGCAGAACCTTGTGTCTATGTCTTTTTCGGGGGCGGGAGAACCTTTGTGCATCTATTTCATAGATTCTTATTTCTGGGTTGCAATAGCAGTAATTTGTGAAAATCAGCTTAGATTCACTTCTAAGAAGACAAAAATTTTTGTTCTGGCGTCAGTAGCCTAGGAATCTAACGTGCTGACACTTTGCTAAGACCTAAATCTAAGTGCAATATTCTTAAAACTGAAACTTCTGTAGCAATTGATGACATTTTCAGCTGTCGGTCCCTCATCAGTAAACCCTCAACTTTTTTACCATAAATATCTGTATTTCGAACTTCCAAGGGCCTTTCATCTTCTGGATCGCCATGGATAGATTTTCTACACCAACGAAACTAGTTTGACCAAAATTTGACTTGGAAATATGATGGGGAAATCATTGCCATCATTCTGTCCTAGGTATTTTTAAGAGTATTCCGTTCTTTTGTCAAACATTTTATTACATTTCGACGTTCTAACTTTAAACCACTCATTTTCCATTTTTAAAAGTTTAATAACTTCTATTTTTCTTAAATCAAATGAACTGAATTTTTATACATCAAAAACAAGATGCTGTATCTGTGGAAGTTTTACATACAAAAAAGGAAATATGTAATGATAAACAACCGCAAACATTTTGCCACTATCTGTTTAATCGAATTAACTAAGCCGAGCACTTTCAAAACGACTTCTGCCAGAAACAAAATTGAAATGCAACGTTCCTTAAGAGAACAGAGAGTGAGCTGCACGGGGAATCTCTGAATAATTGATCAACAATTAGCTATTGTGAATATTTAACGAGAATGTTTAAAAGTGTCTCGCGCGGAAGTTTCGGTTTTATGATTTTAAAAGTTCCCGCTTGGTCCATTACCCCCTGCCATCCCGCCCCCTGCACTCTTATCTCGCTCCTTAGAAGTGGTTCATTAACTTAATGTACGGAATAATTTCACGTCCCGAGTAGAGTTCGCATTATAATTTGCGTTTCTTTCAGAGGGATACGTGAATTTTATTTATGTTTCAGTGCGCTAGACAGTAGGCGCTCTTTCATGTAATCAGTTGCAGAAAACATCGAGTAATTACGCTTGATGGATGCATTTCGACTTACAAATCTCACTCAAATATGCCGCGAAAGATTTATGTTTTAAATGTAAATTTCATGCAACATTTTCATTAACTTCTAAAATTAGATCAGAAGCATCCACCGTCTGTACAAATATTAAATTCAAACTACTTGCAAAAAATAGTTTTAGAACAGAAATCCTACCTATCTTTTCCTCCTTCCTGAGTCTACCAGTTTCCTACGTGCCCCAAGAAATGTCCTCGTGAGTTTAAAACAAAAATATGAATCAATAATAAACCATATTTTTGTATAAAAGGAACAAATATAAGAAGTGATCAAATGAAAAATGAATTATATAAATAACTGTGTGAGTAACTTTAAAGAACATTTACGGCGTGTTATTTGTGTTACAATTGATTGACAATTGGTATTAATATGACGTTATCCAAAACATGCATTTAAATTCTAACGCCTACCCTAATTCATTTTTATATTGATGGCTTGTTACAATATATTCCTGTACAATGTATTCCTATTAATACAATATACTCCTATTAATATTCCTATTAATAAACAAGATTGCGTTCCTGTGAGATTTGTGAAAATCGACAAGAACAAAATAAAAAAATATAAATAAGACATATTTTACAAAGTACAAATTTTTGACATGACGTTCGTAAGTAAGGCATATTTTTTATTGAATTGCGTATAGTGTAGATGCACGTAAATCAAAAGCATTTTAAATCCTTTTCATTCTCTTCGGCCGCCTTCTTGTCAGATATAATCAGACACGGTCATTGAAGAGTGATATTTCTGGCTGGCGGGGTATATGCTTCTGAGTTAACGAGTGGTGATGAAGTCCTCCAGGTTGATGCCACCCCGGGGAGTCCTCTCGTTTCCCTTCTCTCTCTTCAACGAGCAACCCCTATCCGTTCGCGCAACATTTCAACGAGCTCGGCGGCGAAACTTTAAATAAAATAAAATTTTACCCCGGCCATCAGCGAAAAATGTATTTATTATACATGAGGTCTTTACACCGCAAATTTGACGTGCGGGCATTTTCGGACTTGTACCACAAAGTAACTCTCTGTCGCGATGAGCTTTTTAGGGGAACGAGTTTGCCCTTTAAGGGCTTCCAAATTCAAGTGATTTTATTCATTTGTTTTCGATTACAAAACTAAAACGTCCAGTTTTGCATTTTTTACTTTTTAAGAATCATTTTTGTTCTTTTAGTCTTCTAAGTGAATTTTTAAATTGAATTTGTGCAACACGTTTACTGACAGTTGAACAATTGATTTTACATGCGCATTAGAATGCTGTTATTTGCTTCGTGTCCTTTAAACTCGCTTAAATCCTTCAAGCGGACGTGTTATTGCGAAGTGCGGAGTTCGTCGCGAACGGCACAATACGCGCGAACTTTTTCGAGGAGGTAGGATCGATTCGGAACCTCCCGATTGAGGGGGAAGGTCCAAGGATCGGTGACCATATTGACCCGCGACCGTGGTGGGATCGGCCGCGGTCGACTCAATGGCCATGACTCAATCAGCAGGACGCAAAATCTGAATGCTTCGGCTCGTTCGGCGACGTCGTTATATCCTAGTTTTTCAGAGGAGCTTTGGCAAGAAGAGGGCACGCCTGAGTGGATCTCAAAGAACATGTCGGGCGAGCGCCTCGTTATGCACAACAAAGCGTGCGCGGTATCGTACCTTACTAACGAATCAAATAAAATGAAATTATATTTACCATGAATTCCGCAGACAATACAGGTTTATTTGTAAGCTTGTTAATAAGCCGCTTGCCAATTGAATTTTTTCGTAGCTCGCGGTGTTCTATTATCGGATTAAAAAGCTTTGATCCTTTAATCTGAATGCAAATTAAAAAGAAAAACGAAACCTAACTCTAATAAAAATAATCCAAGTAATTTGACAGATAAATTAGTTATATATGAAAGTGCTGAAATTTTAAAACAACGTACTTAAAAATTATTGATATTTTTAGAGCTTTTAGCCTGTGGTTATTTTTTTTTTAGTGACACGAAAACATTTCTAAGGAAAGGCACATTTGATCATGTGGGCTTCGGGAATTATTGAAAGCCCTATACAAATCCTATCAAATTCCATATTACTGATAGCGTTTTCCACTGGCTAGTATACACTCAGTGTATCTTTATCTCTTATTATTACATGAGATTAAAATGAGATGAAAATATAACGAGTGTGCTCTAGTGCAGCCAGTGGTAAAGGCTATAAAAGTTTACGGATCTTTAACTAAGTATATAAAACTATTCTTGTTTTTAAATTTATTTCAATTAAGTATTTTGTTCAAAATATTTCCTTTAAGGACAAAAGACCACATAATTTAATTTTTTCATTTATGTTTTATTTATAGTAAAGATAGAAATCTAAACTGTTTCATGGTTATGATCAAATTTTACCCTCGAGTGATGTTGATGTCTTTCCTAGATCGTTTTCATTTCCTAGCTTTTTTGTGAGGCAGAGAGGTCTTTAGTTGGACGAGATGAAGTGACAGATAATTTCAAAAACCGGAAGTGTCAGAAAATCAATTTGCTTCCGCATCGTCGTCGTTACAATTACTTTTACGTGCACGTGATGTCGTGAAACTGCAACGAAAAGCAACTAGTTATTATTACATTGTGCTTTCCATAGTAGACGATTTCGTTTTGTAAACCGGTAGCGTCCGGACGATTTAATATCGATGAAAAGCGTCCGCCCAACAGCGACGAGTTTAGTAAATAACCGTACCAAAATGACGTCAAATTATCCATGTATTTTCGATTAGAGACGCGTTATTCCTACATGAGTGCACTCCGCGTTATTTACCATTTCGTGTTTAGAATGCGAATTAGCTCCGAACAGCGCTTATTAAATATTTGTCGTAGTGGCACGCGCAATGACAATTCAACATTTGTTTTAATTCGAATGGATGGCGGTGGCCAGCAGTGTTTCGGGTTAGTGACCCGAGCGTGAAATGTTGATGTTAAATGGAATTTGGTTTATCGTTCTCGTTCGATAGCACCTGTAATTTTTAGGCGAATTGATTTTCTTTTTGGTAGTTTCGAGTTAGAAATATCTAACAAGAGATAATGCCTTCATTGAAAGTTCATTAAATGTGTGTTACAAAATAAAGCAGTATTTAATATAATCCTTTCTTCGGGGATATTTAATTAAATTAATTAAACTTCTGCAAAATTCCACATACTGCCGTGAAAAGTAATATAGAAGAAAATCAGAGTACATTAGTAAAGACAGAGTGAGTAACTTAGCCACTTGAAACGGCCGCTAAATTATTTATAAATTAAAACACGATGATTGCATGTGTAATTTCAATAAACACATGTTCACTTCTTCGGAGCTTGCAGCAGGGCTTTTGCGGGGGGGTCAAGAATGCGGGATGCCGTTTCCCTGCAGTGGACCACCACGGTCGGTTGTAAATCTGTCTAAGCAACCTTTTTTCTGGCATTTCATGCTCATGTACTAATATCGACACACAGTAATTGCAGGCGCCAAGCCAAAAACAGAGGGATGGGCCGGACGCCATAAACAAATTTATTCGACGTTTGGACGTGTTCTAGTGGGCTTGGGATACGGCCTGTCGCGTCATAATCACTTTTGCAAATACGATAACAGCAGATTGCGTTAATCTGGCCTTGTTCTCAGGCCAGCATCATAATTCTTTGTCAAGTAAAGAGACTCTTGAAAGATAGTTGGAGGGGAAACACATCGCAGACATCGCGAGGCTGAGGCATTCCGTATGACAGTTTGAAGTTCGCAATTTATATTTGTTTGCGGAAAAAATGCAGTCAAGGCGTGTGCTAGAGTTAAAACCAACGGTTGCCATTGGTCGAAGGAATGCCAGAATCTTGTTACAATTACGAGAGGGTGGGTTTTAATTGTTTTCATGGTAAGGGGCACGCGAAAAGAACGGCAGATAAACTTGAATCACTAGCGAGCTCGGTCGAAGTCCAAGTTGTCTTGTTTGTGTTCAGGTGCTTGTAGTCCTTATTTCAATTTGTATTTTTATATATCTATTTGTTGTTGTTAAATCATTTATTCCGGTCCGGGCAAATTTAGTGATAAGAAGGCCAATTAAAACCATACACGTGGGCGCCGACGCGACGCGATGTGTTTTTAAAATCAAGTGTAATTATCACGTTAGTGATAATTAACATTTAATTGTTTCCTTCAACTCACCTTTGGTGGTAAAAGAATTGCACAGAGATAATTTGTTTGTTCTTAATCCGGCTAAGAGTCAGTACATTTCATAGTAACATTACACTGAGATAAATTTAATCAACTATTTTGAGTTACTTTACAGCGAGTATTAAAACGCATTAGTGACTTTCATATATTAAAATTTGATTGGTCAGCGTTCGTAATTAGTAGCCGAGTTCGACAATTTAATCAATCAACGGCAATTTGCTATTTCCTACATCTACCTGGGCTTTCAATACAGTGTACTTTAGAAATCATTCTACCCTAGGGGAATTCTCTCAGACAAATTGTAAACCAAACAATTTGAAATACATTCCTGGCCACTTTCGTGACAAAGTGTTTCACACCCTGTATATATGAGAGGGTCTTTGCTGAGAGATTTGTCGGTTAATTAGAAGCGATTGCCTCGAGACTGAAACGGCCATAAACACCCATAGTGTAGTGTCGAAAACAGTCGATCTGGGTCCTTGCGCCTTTTAAATTAATTAGCTAGGTAGTCGGCGGAAGAGCGATATACAGAGAGTCCTGAAAGACCAGGCATTGGGTAAAGCACCGCTCTCAAAAGCTTAATTCACGCTCGGACGACGGAGCAGAAGAAGTTTTGGCTCACTGCACGCGTCCACTAATTAGATTAGCTAGAGATAGGGTTAAATAAACTACTCCCAAGGGAGCCCTTGAAAAACTGGTGATTGCTACTGATTTACCTGTAGATTGATTGCTGAAGGCGGCAGGTGTATCACATACTTCGCCCAAACATCTGATTAATTCATTAAGTAACTCCATTAATTAAGTACACTGTAGTCCCACAGAGACACTTTGTGCGTTGGTTTATTAAATCGAACAAGTCTTTGAATACCAGCAGAGTAACGGATGCTGTACCAAGACTCGAACACTTGAAACTCAATTGGGTCATAATTAGATAATATTAAAATTAACTCCAGCACTGAACAAATTCCATAAAAGTCATTCACCCTGTAATAACATCTGGACGGTTGACCGTTAGGATCCGATAAGCCGTAAGCAGGTAGTGTCTAGCCGGCATTCCTTAGCAATAAATCTTAATAGAGGATTTTGTAGACCCATATTTATTATTTGCTTATACAATTTTATTGCCAGTTTACTTGTCAGAATTAATTAATAACCAAGTAATTAGTGGGCGCATTACAAACTTTCATCCCACATAACAAGGCCAGATCGGAAGGGAAATCGTCGAGCTACAAATCGGTGATGAAGAGGTAGAGTGGATGAAGCATCAAAGACTCACTCAATCAGCCTTAGCAAGGTATAGGCCCGCAGAACCAGTCAAAGTGGGAAGAGGAGGCGGTCGGTCTATCATTAAGATGGCCTAAGGGTCAGGAACCGATGTCAATTACAAGGAACTAGTCCTTAAAAATTTAAAGGTCATAAAATGATATGAAATCATTTCAACAGATTAATGCATTGATTGTATTTAGTTATTTATTAGGTCAACTTAATTAATAAATAAATAAAATTTAAAAATAAAATAATATCGAATTTTGACACGCAAACAGAGGGAGTGACACCGTTTCGAAGTGTGAATACGAACTGGGGGTCATTTCGAAAAGCTTATTTAATTAATTTTCTAAATCTAAGCAAATAAATTTAAATACCATATGAATAGTACAATATGTTTATTATATGACTTTGAAATATACAGATTTCTAATAAAACGAAAGAAGGTTTAAAAATATGCAAAGCATAGCTCATTGTTATTTTATTGATGAACAACGATGAAAAACAATTGAGTTGGCTCCTCCGTGCAGTTATTTCAGCGCCGCCACCTTTTTCCGCCAGTTCGCGCCCTCGACATCAAAGTCCTACGTGGAATTCTTGCAAATAGTCCGGAGAAAAACGTGGAATTTAAATATACTTAAATGTAAGTCAATTTTATTTCAAATTACAATTGGACGGGAAATGTCCTTCCGAAATTAGCTCGAGATTTTCTTTCGCGTTCGTTTCAACTTGTCCTTTGTCGGGAGATCGCATTCATTACGTCTTTGATACAACCTTCAGAAGTTTTATATATCTACTTAGAATGATAACGTTTCGTTTTATCATTCGTTGCCTTCCGCTACGTGGAATGGACGAAGTGAAATATCGATTTTACTTCGTATTCGCAATAATTTTTATTATAAAGTATTTTTCATAAGAGAAAAGCTCTGCGTTATTAATCGCCAAAGTTACAACCGACAAATATTTTGGTATTATTTCATTGTCAACGGTGACTAAGAAAGAAGGACAGAATTATGCTCTTTATGCCAGAGGCTTTCATTTTTGACGCAGAGCTCTTCCCTTATGAAAAATACTTTAACACGAATATAATCAGTACAAATTCCATTGTTTTACTCAAGTACATACAAGGTGTAACATGAAAGGTAACGTTAGTTTTTAGAGCATAAAGAATCTAGACGAAACTTCTTTATCAAATTGCTTTGAAAGTTAACATTTTATTGCTAAAAGTAGCATTCTGCGAAACACGAGCATGGGGGCTAGTAGAACTTCATATCATTCTTAATCCTCTCGTTGGATTCATAAAGTTTGGACTGAGACAAGAACTGTAATGCAACGGTTTAGAGTCGAGGATTACATAATTGTCGAATGCTCGTCAGATTAATTTTTAGTTACGTATTCATAAATTAAATGTTATTTAATATTATTAACAAGATAAGTAGCTTGTTCAGACGAAGTTCTTTTGTGCATTTTGGATCTTTTCAACATCTGGAGAATCTGGAGCATCAGTTATCAATATTTTGAAGGTAGTGAAACAAAACTCGAAACGATAATATGATATTCAGTACCGAGCAGCCTCGTCAATTACGCAGAGCATAGAATTTCAATTCACTAAGGCCTGAAGGCTGTAATACTGATAGGCCTAATGCTGCAGCGTAACTGATAAGGCACAAGGGGCATCGTGTTGTTATATTCCTCTCGACGATAATAATTCCCTGGTTTAGAAATTATAAGCGGGACAAGATAACTTTCACTTCACAATACTTCATCGTCACGCTCGACAGCATCAAATTTGAACAATGAATTCTCTGCTAAATGGTACTCGAAATGTACAAGGCACTCAATAAAAATCACATAGGACGAAAAGGAGAGAAACCTAAAAGGAGGGTTTAAGTGCGAAAATGAATTTTCAATTCGTATCACAAGCCCGAACAAAGGTCGTGGATTCGAATCTTAAAGTAGTACATTTGGCAAGTTCGATAAGTTATGTCGATAGTAAGTCGCTCTCTATGGTGGCGACGGTTCACTAAGCACGACAGTTTCAAAACCAGAATAACGTAAAGTTTACTAGCGTACAAAGGGCCCGGTTCGAAGCCGCCTTAGTTGGCTTCCAATAACACACATTCGCACCAACAAATTCGCCTCTGCATTCAATAACGCCGTAGTAAACTTAATGAATACAAACTGTGTAATATTCGGCGAGTTGCGGAATTCTGGGCGCGATTGTAATGAACGTCGATATACGACAATTCGAGAAGTAAACACAATAGCGTTCCTTCCTTCCAACTATAAACGCTCTCGAACGTTTTTGTGAAAGTGCTTCTGAATGGCTTTGAAACTGACGTAACAATTCTGATTAAGTAGATGTAATTCACTGGAATTCTCGGCCGTGTACGCATCCAGCGACTTCCTAAATTTATAACTTTCTCGCTATTTATTTTCCACAGCAAGTTTCAAAGGACTAACTCGAAGACTCGAAATTATGTCCATACTTTCATGTTGAACTTTTTACACTTTTGATAAAAAACGACAGCGCTATCCATCAGAGATTTCTTGAGTTATACATTTCAAACACCCCATAAAAATTTTTCTGTTAATCGACGGTTATACTAAAGTATAAAGAAATCAATATGAAAATATGGGCTTGAATGTTTTTTTGGAGAAAACCACTACTAAGGTAGCGCCAACTTTCTATCTCTTTTAATTTAGGGTTATGCAAATTCATTCATAAACTCCTTAGCAACAGTAACTTGTTATGTATCTATCCTTTCTCTTCTTTACCGTTTCATCGCGTCCTTTGTAATTTGGTGGACGAAGCCACGGAAATGAATATCGGTACCTTCTAAATACAGTAACCTTAACCACTACAGATTACCAACGCCATCTGCCGGAATTTTCTTGAACTATAACTTTCAAGCGCTAAAGTTAAATGTTTCTGTTAGTCGACAAATTAAAAAGTAATTAAACTTATGTCCACACTTTCATGTTGAATTTTTTACACTTCTGATAAAAAACAACTTGCGCTATACATCGGATATTTCTTGAATTATACATTCCAAACGGTGCATTGAAAATTTTCTTTTAACCAACGGCTGCACTGAAGTATTTAAAAAATCAACACAAAAATACGGGCTTGAAATTAATTATTTTTTTAATGGGAAGAAAAAATCAGAGATTACCTACGCCATCTGTCGGGGTTTTCTCGAACTATAAATTACAAGCGCTACATTTAATAGTTTCTCTAAGGCCCGATCTTTCCACCTCCTGATAAATTTATTCGACAAATAACTTTACGAATCGCCATGGAAACCATTCATAAAAATCAAGTTATTTGCCAAATCAGGAACTTTATTAGGAGGTGGAAAGATCGAGCCTAAGTCGAGGACTGATTTTTATTTTACATTAAGAAGTGATAGTTAAATTTCATGTTCATACATATTTTCATGTTGTTTTTTTTGTACACCTCTGACAAAAATTGTCAGCGCCATCTATCGGAGTTTCCTTTAATTGTGAATTTCAAGCGCCGCATTTGAATTGTTCCGACATTCAACGTGAAAATATGAACACGAATTTAATTACTTTTTGACGACTACGGAAAAAATTTAAATGTATAGCGCTTAAAATTCGCGTTTGAAGAGAATCTCGGCAGATGGCGCCGGCGAGTTTTCAATTAAATTTTTTAAAAGAGCATTCTAAATTAGATTCTCTGAATTCTTCAAATTTTAAGATAAGTGTTAGCGTAATAAATTCGTTGCGTCATCCATGAACTGTCAAAGAAAATAAACTTTCTCTTGTTTCTTCAGATTTTTAAATTGGATTCACAAAATTCTTGAAATTATAAGGCATAAGTGTCAAAAAATTCATTGCGCCTTCTATCGGATGTTAAAGAAAATAAATTTTTCTAGTGTTTTGTTAAAACACAATTTTGAAAGTGTTTCTTTTTATTTCTTTTTGGAAATTCTTGGTTTAGGTTTCCCAAATTCTTGAAATTATAATGTATCTGTGTGGAAAATTCGTCGCGCTATCTATCGGATGTGAAAGAAAATAAACTTTTTACTGTTTAGTTAAAACACGATTTTTAAAGTGATTTAAATTTTTTTTTTTTGGATTATTTTTGAATTAAATTCCCAAAATTCTTGAAATGATAAGGAATCAGTGTGAGACATTCGTTGCACCATCTATTGGACGTTAAAGAAAATAGACTTTGTTACTATGTTGTTAAGACACGAATTTTTAAAGTAGGTGCATCATTTTTTTTCTAATTTTCTTTTTCGAGATTTTGAAGTTAGTTGTCCAAATTATTTTCAAATTATAAGGTATCAGTGTGAGAGATTCGTTGCCCCATCTGTCGGCTGATAAGGAAAATGAACTTTTTACTGTTTAGTTAAAACACGATATTTTTAATTTCTTTTTGTTATTTTTTAAGATTTCTAAATTAGATGTTGAACATTACTTAAGTTATCTATTGTAAGTTAAAGACAGTATACGGTTTGTAGTTTTGTAAAAAACTGTTTTTCTTAAAAAGCCATTTTTAAAGTATTTTTTATTTCTCTCTTCCATTATTTGAAATTTTTAAGTTAATGAGAATTTCTCTAATTATAAGTTGTAAATGTGAAAAATTCTTTGCACCATCTGTTCAATGTTTAAAAAAATTATCTGTTTTTCTTAAGAAGTCATTTTGAAACTACATGTGTTTTTTTTTGCTAATGTTTAATTAATCATTAGTATGGTACGTATTCATAATTCATAAACTTTATAGTTCAATAAATATTCTGCTTTTTCAGGTAATTCATTACTTCATTCTTCTTTTCAAACTTCCAAATTTAAATATTTTTATTCACTGTGAAGCTTTTGAGTGGGAAATAGCCAACGTTAGAGTGCATATGGATGCCATTTTCACTGTCTTTTTAGTGCGCCGACGCAAGTCGAATCAAAATATGCCTCCACTTGCTGAAGAAGCAGAATTTTCCTGACTTGCCGATGCATGGCGTTCCACAGTGGAAGCCGATTTTTGACCTAACATTGTACTGAAGAGGCCCTACATTTTAAATTGATATTTTGAGAACAACCTTGCGTTATCATTGCAAAGCGAAATAATATCTTCCATGTAATAAACAGCAAGCTCAAACAGATCGAATTGTTTTCTATTAGTATCCCATCAGTATTCTCCTATTTATAAGCCGGCGGCGGATCAAAGCAAAGCGTACTATTTCATGACGCATAAAGTTGGCATCAATCATTGCGGTCAGGATAGACGGTAATGAATTGGCCTGGCGGTAATTAAATTAACGTAATTCGATCCGCTTTTCCGTTTTGTTACGTGTTTATATAGATTGTCGGTGCAAGATATGCTTCCATTAAATGATAAGTTTCAAAGCGGAGCGGAAAAACTGCTACCTTACTCTTGTAAATTAATTTACTTCCCACTCTGTTTGAGTTTTCGCCGTCTCTTTCTGGTTCCGTCCTCGTCTTCGTATGAAGGAATTCGGAAGCAAAAAATTCCATTACGTAGGTGTTTCTTAAGATATTTTTCCTTGCTATTGATCTTCCTTATTTACGTTTAATTTGGATTTGAAAAAGAAGCTTAAGATGACGTTTTTTTTTGATTAAATTTGCCGTAGGTCTTATAATCTGGTATTTCTCATCTTCCATTGCTCCAAAGTTAGTAATTAATTTATTATTCGAAGTAAGGGATGAGTGGGAGTAGAAATTAACGCGGTTACTTGCCGTCATTGTACAATTCAATTTTTTTTTAATCACAAGGAAGATATGTATGTGAATAATTTTTTCGTTTCGATTCTGAGTCAGGGAAGGAAATTAATTCATCAATCAAATGAAACAATGAGCTGATGTATATCTCCGTTGTAAAAACTGCCTTTTAAATCAGCGTTCGCGATTCGGAGATCCTCCCTTATGAATATAATTTGATAAAATGGCGGCAGCGGGCGGCGGAGCAGGGGGGGGGGGCGACGTCTCATTACAGAAATTGCAGATGAACGCTGATCCGCAGGAGAAGAATTCCATTTCTGTTTGGCGTCCGTTTTAAGCATTCATTTCGCGTATCGAACCTCCACTTTCAATTATGGAATACAAAAGTGCGCGATGTCGTCCTTTTTATTTTACTGCCAATTGAACAAATGGAAAATCACGAGATTCCTTTATTTTTATATCTCGTGCCGCTGCTTGAGGTGATTGCTCAGTTTTTTTTTCTTTTTGCTTTCGTCGGCCAGCAGCGAACTTGAATATGATTATTGATGTGGGTTGATTTACGACGTAAGTTCCTCATGCGTACTGAGAATAATTTGAACTGTTATTGATGACCTTCTTTTATATTTTTATCTTCTTAGCATACAGTGTCATGAATTCTTCATAAAAAGAAAAAAAAAATTTTTTGCAAAGCTCTCAAATGATCCCCGTAGTAAGGAACAAGATATACATTAAAATGTTAAAATAATTTAATTTTGCTCACCGTAATTTTGGATACAATAGAAATGGGGGAAGAGGAAAAAGTTTTAAAATCCTAAAAGATACATTTCTAAAGATGGAATTTTGTACGGAGGAAATCATTATGTTTACTTCGCAAGTTAAGATAAACAATTACTCGGCAGAGTAAAATAATCAAGATTTAGAAAATGCGGTATCGATCTGTTAGGTAGGACCTACGTTCTGGATAGAATTCCAGGTACAGAAAAAAACAATGGCACAGTAGACCAAACGAAATGCACCGTCGCTTGATATGCTCTACGAACTGAGATACACAGAACCAGCCGCTAAACGCAAAAAAAAACTTAATGGAAAAGTGTCGGTGGATCTCCACAAATCCACAGATGAAGGAGATGAGAAACAAAATGGAACTACAAATATTTCGGTAGATGACCGAACCTATGATGAGAAGAAGACTGATTCCGAAAGTAGATTTGAAAATGAAAAGACTGAAGATGAAGATGAAAACGATGAAGATATATCGCTAATCATGCTCGGCGAGTAACCACGCGTTCGCATCAGCGCTGAAGTTATTGTGTTTTATTGAGTGCAAAACTGAGGAAAATTACAACTTTTATAAAAATTAATATAGTGTTACATTCAGTTACTAAGTGTATGCAAAAACTGTGACTTTGAGTTTCTTAGTTTCGGAGATAATTAGTAAATTTACTCCTCTTTGGTTATCATTGGTATATAGACCTACCATTCTAATAAAGTTTTTCCGTGTAAATAAACTTAAATAATTACAATGGACACCCGCAATAAAGTTGCCAAATTAGATACCAGGCTTGATGATAAGCTATATCAAGACTTAATTACAAGAACATGCAAACAACAGTCTGAACTTCTTTTAGTTGAAATAAGCAAAAAATTTGATGCAGTAACTAAAAGTATGGAAGATATTAAAAAATCTTTAACGCATTATGAAGACAAATCAAATCTGTTGGAGAAGAAAGTTGATACAAATACACAAGGAGGAATAATTTAAGAATATTTGGCATCGAGGAACAGCCTGGGGAAAATATTGATGAACTGGTTCTAGCTTTCATAAAGAACAAGTTGGAGTTATCGGTTGACCTTTATGATATTGAAAGGGCACATCGGGTTGGGGCTAAAATCAACGAAAGAAGTCGTCCGATCTTAGTGAAATTCCTATCCTACAGAAAGCGAGCAGAAGTTTTTGGTGCGAAAAAACTGGTAAAGAAAACTCGTGTACTACTAAAGGAAGATCTCACCAAGTAGAGATACGAACTGCTGAAGATGGTCGTTGAAAAATATGGAAGCCGCATTGTTTGGACTCATGACGGCAAAATCATGGTTTTCCATGACAATCGCAAACGAGTGATAACTTGTAAAGATGATATGTAATTAATACACTCATTTAATATAGGTATTACTGCTGGGTTTGTAGGTTTGGTAGAGCTGTAATTTCTTTTTGCTCGGACTGGTTTCATTTATTCACAGCGCAGTGTCGTTTTAATTTGGCTGAAGCCGTGATATTCATTTAAACATAATACTATTTAATTTTCATTTTAGTAAAATTGATACTTTTGATAATTGATACATGCCCCTGTGTAGTTTGTTGTAGTGGAGGTGCTGTCTCATTGCTGCAATCGTCCCTATCTATTGCTTACATATATTTATATATACCTGTGCGCCAATTTATTTCAATTCTTTAATTTTACTTTGGGGACCAGGAAGAATAGCAGTGTACCTTTACTTTGGTCACTGATCCTGGTTCCTTTGGCTACCAAATTTTGATTGTATGCTATTTGTATATTTATGTTTACTCCTATCTTGAGTGGCCAATAAACATTATTATTATTATTATTATTATTATGTATAGATGAACCTCAAGTGATAGAGGAGGTTGACCCAAATACGAATGAGATATTCGCAATGCGAAACAAGAAGTATTTTCCTTAATTCTCCACAGTTCTTCCTCTGAGTGCAATTGATGACTAGTGACTAGCTTTGATGATTAGTGATTAGTGACTAGCTTTTATTAGAGCTTCCTTCCAAGTTTAAAGAAACTGCATAGGGAAGTTTTGATTACATTTTGACACATACTTCCATGTAAAAAATATGAGCAAAAAATCGTTGTGTTTATTGTTCCTAGGGCGAGGAACGATCCCAAATTACAGTACCGTAATTTTTTTAAATCGAATTTTGAAAGTACTTACGAATGGTAAGGGAATTTTTGACTGTAGCAACAATATTGACCTCGCATTTACTTCCCTCAAGTGGATATAATTTTATTGACTATCCCAAATGTCTTCCTAGAAATACCCTCATGAATTGTTGCAGATCTGTTTATCGCAGACTTTTTTCTGTTTTCGTGGGCGTAGTTTATAAACTCGGAGCGTCGGTGTTGATGAAATATATTACATATTTAGCATCGTACAATTGGAATTTAAACTCTGAAGCCTCTAATACTGCGTGATGTTTAAGCCGGGCGTACCAGTTAACCATAAACTAGCAAGGTGAATGCGTTGTATGCTGGGAATTTTCCACTTTATACACCTTCATTGTGAATACAAGGAATGTGTGCGTGGCGAGATCAAATGGATCCGCATGCATAATCGTAGTCAGGTGCGCAACGCTTCGATAAACTCCTCCACGATCTATCAAAACATCTATATGTATATACAGGTATTCAGTTTGAATAGGCCTCTGATGCCATTACATCTTTCGACCGAAATAACTATTCAATTCCACGGCAAACATCAGAATTGATCGAGAGTAAGCACAAAGATTGCTTTCAGCGTTGGCATTAGCTAACGAGCGAGCGTTAATTTCGAGGTGCTCCGATAATTAAATATTTTGGCAGCGTGATTCTGTTTGTGGGAGCGGCGATGCTACGGGAGGGTGGAACTAAATAAACAAAGTTAGATTAGACGCTAGGATTGAGATTATTAGTTTTAGCAAACAAATCGAAGGAAGACCGCTCGTTCTTTTCCGAACCTAATATTTTGAACAAACGCTATTCACATTGCCTCTTCAAATCTTGCCTGTGGAAAATAAACATCGCCGACAATATTGAAACATTTAAGGATTTGTAATCACATCTCTGAAGTCCCGAAGGGAATTACAAAGTAGTTTTGTAGACATATCAATAAGAATATCAGGTCATTTTCCAACTCATAGAAAGAGGTGTCAGATTAAAGCTAGAAGAAGAATAAAAAAAGTGCAAGTGCTCAACCGGCATTAGGGAATAATTGCAAATACTGTATTTACCAGTACATTTCTTTTAGGTGCAAATGAGATTTAATTTAGGTACGCAACACTATGCTATGAAAAGATGTATAGAAGTAATTACAAGAAGCTTCAATAATCGATAAAGTTACACGTTCACATTTTCTGAATATAGAGTACTCGGTGAAAGGAGAGCTTATAAAAATCTTTTTCAAGGAGCTTCGCTTTTCGTCCTACCTTGGACTCTTAACTCGTCGGATGTCTGCGCTTCTATCTGCTTTATGTTCTCTCTCCCTTCCTTTGTACTCGAAATTGTGGTCGTGCTCGGCCTCCTTATTGTAATTTTTGCTTTTTGCGCCAATCGGAACGCCGAACATTGCCATTCTTGTATAAATATTCAGGCTGCACTTCGGCCGTACCCATTCGCCTTAATTCTTGCTTTTTGAAAGACATTCTTCCGTCCCATCGCTGGTGGTTGCTATTCACCGGTTTTCATATCGGGATTCTACCGCAGATGTTACTCCGGACTAAGTAACTTTCACTTTACGTCGGGGTAAATACGCTCAGAATCAGTAATGTATGAGACCAAGAGATTTTAGTAAAATGTAGACGGTGAACTTTTATCAGATGCTATTCAGAGTATAATTACAATTTCCTTAGGCCCAGTTTATTCATCTCTGAGTAAGTGGCCAGTAAAATACTTGATGATTAAAGATAGGGCCATTGTGCTAATCCGTCAAGTTATAATTTGGCACTTACTCACTTACTTCTTTGCATTGCCTATTTGTATGAATATTATGCATATTATTAATATAAACTGATATTTTCTCTATCTTAAATGATGTGCTTAGTTAGATATAAAAAAGCTACTTAAATATGCAAGCCTTTTGCAGTGAATTTATAGGAAAAAAGGTCTGAAATGACTAAGAAAAAATAGAATATTTAAAAGCACTTTGAGACATATTCCTACTAGCTCAGCCTGCCACTTTGGAAGCCAAAAATTGTCGTGTTATTCGTTTGCTGGCTCATTGGGCACTATAAGTCGAAGTAAAAATTTTTGGTGGACGCACCGGTATTTATATGGAAAAACTACTGAATCTGCCATTTGATTGGATTGGTTCCATAACTGTATCAGAAGCCTACTTGCTTCCAAATTACCCAAGAAATGAAAATGGATTTAGAAGCTACTTCAACGCGAAGGGGCTCAAGAATTATATCACCAGGTAGAGGAAGAGCAAAAACTAAGTTTAGGTTATCTATCAACTTAAAGGCCCACGGATCCTCGTAAGTTACCAGATTGCCTAGAATCCTTTGTAACTAAAGGCTACATACAGTTAAACTATATGATTTAGCGTCAGCCCATTTCCCTGTTATTGCAGCCGTCCATTCGAGTGTACAAAAGAAAGAAATACTCGCTAAACTGCACTACTACATAGCTGATTGGGATGCTTTTAGAGACCTAATTGACGAAAAAATAAACCTCTCATTGTCACTGAAAGCAGAGGGAGAACTAACACAAATTTAATACAAGAGGCTGCTTGAGAGGCAACACCAACAGAAGACAACAAATTATCCTCCGAATGTAGCAAATTGAATACATAACACCCATGGAAGTTAAAAAGATAATTAAAAATGATTTGAACCCGAAAAAAGCACCTCGGTATAACCTAGTTACCGGAAGGATAATGAACGAGCTACCACAAAAAGGAATTATGCTAACCTACCTATTTGATACTGTTCTTCGACTAAAACATTTTTCAGCACAAGTCGAAAATACTTATCCACAAGCAAGGTAAACCCCAAATCATACCGACCAGTAAGTCTCTTGCAGTAATGTCGAAAATTGCCTATGGAAAAACCATTTTGGAAAAAATTAATTGACAGGGTTGCAGATAAAAAAATTAATACCTGATCATCAGTGCGGGTTTAGAAGCCGCCATTCTACCATTGAATAATCTCATAGGGTTCTGGATCAAATTAATAAAACCTCCGAAAAAAGAAGCTACTGCCCTGCAATCTTCCTGCCCTGTAATTTACCGTATGGCATGTTCATCTTTCTTAGACCCTACTTAGACGAAAGATATTTTAGAGACAGGTATCAGTCAGAAATAACAGTCCTATAAGATCCGGGGTCCCTCAGGTTGGAGAGCTTGGTCCAATATTGTATCTAATCTTCACAGCTGATCTCCCAACCAACGAAAGAGTAACAACCTCAACTTTTGCTGATGACACTTCTATCGTAGCTATAAAGCAGCAACAATTTTGGCAGAAAATGTAGACCAAATAGAAAAATGTGCCAAAACCAAAATGCCAAGGAAATTCACCTTCAATAAAACTTAAAAATATACCTACAACAGAATGTGTTAAATAATAAGGTCACTTACATCTAAGAAACTAACCTGGAAAGTGCACATGTTATCATGAACGCGGTTCCTGTGCCACCTGTTGGTGGTCGGTGGAAGGTAGGAGAGAGGGATAAGGTGGGGAGTTGTGAGTGAACTGGGCGACTCGGTAGACCTCTTAACCGAGCTGGGGCGAATCAAATACTCCCACGGCGAAGGGAAGGATAAGGTAAGCCTAGCCCTTTCGTAACTCCAACAAGGTACTTCGAGTTAGCGAGTACTCTTCCGGAAGGGATACGACCCCCATTTACGAATCCTCCCAAGGGCACGTAACAATGGTGGAGGCGCCAGCCCAAGGGTACATACCAATATTAAAAAAACGTCAACAATTTGGAACAAAATTTCGGAAACACTATTGGTTCCTCGGAAGAAAATCACAACTCACAATTAGAAACAAACTTTTAACGTATAATGCGATCTTTAAACCTATTTGGACCCACGGGATCTAACTATGGGGTACACCAGCCAAATCCAACATTGCGATCCTAGAGGGATATCAACCAAAAACGCTGCGTGTAATTTCTAACTAAAAATCCACTCTAAACCAACTTAATCGATAACTTTTAACTCTTCTAATCATTTTTTGATTGCTTATGTCTGGCTAATTGCGCAACGACACTTTACAATCGCACAAGCACCGAGCACTTATTTCACCTCCTGCGTCTCCACAGGTTGGTACTTCGCTGTCCAATTAACATTGGATGCCCAAATCATAATAAGTTACAAGATTTTATCAAAAAATTCCAAATGCAAATTTTCCACAGGTAATTCATAATTGCGTAGCTGATGAAGCGATTGTCTCTAATTGAAAAACAGGTGCTAAAGCCCCGCAATAACGTACACAACTCCCGCCTGCAGATAATCTATAATAACACCTCGCAAGGTATTCATTACGAAAACAAAAGAGTGTGCAATTAACACGCCGCGGCGTCATTATTATTTTCCGAGGTGGTCGAACCAAAGCACACGGAGTTGGCGCGATTAGCGACTCATGTAGGACGCGGTGCGCCGCCCCGGTATATCCGCATTGTGCTTTTGCACGCCACGTCTCGTGTCGGACCTTTGTTACGTCCGAAATTTGATCTTTCCATCGCGAATCGCGAAGGATAATCAGGTCGAGGTTGACGGAAAATTAAAGACCACCACGTAAAGTGGTAATGACCCATACCAAATGAGACTGTAAAAATTAGTAAATGTCAGGATGAAGTGACCTATAAAAATAATGTCCTTAACCACGATCTGTGCCACGATGAAAAGTCGAATCTATATTTCTACCTGCATAGGTATTTTCCTGTTTATTGACTGGGTGTAAAAAGTTTTTAAATTTCTTAAAGGATTGTTACGTTCAAATTTGCCGCCACAACATCGTGGCGATACAGCATCATTCAATACGTAATACCTTCGAACACATTTGGAGGTCATTTTAACTCCAATTCCAAGCCCGGGAACGTATTAGCCCCAGGTAATGTAAAAAGTGCAATGGCGGGTGTACCAAAATGGCTGCTAACGAAACCTTTTCCCTTTACATTCAGGCTTTTCTGTTTGAGCGTAAGTTTTAGCGCAGGCTTATGTAATTCCCGCAAGCTTTCACGCGAGGGTTTCCCGTTTATATTGAGTTTTGGTGCCGCGACGAACTCCAGCTGTAGTCTGCCGTTCTGCGAGTAGCGTGGGTCCACCATCTTGCTGCCAACGTTTCCCCTAGCCAAACCAGTTACCGGCTCGGATAGGACCACTAGATGGCGTCTTGACAGCCAACTTCACGGCATAGACGGTACACTGACAGATATCGGTCGCGAGGTAACCATTTAAATTTATTGCGCATGCATTTTTAAGAGCGAATCGTCGGCCAAATGCAGACAATGCATTATTAAATTACTTTAGATTGTTTGAAGTCGAAGTTTGTCAATTGTAGACGAACCTAGCCTAGTTAAGTGAACCCATGTAGTAACCTGCATTTGTACGAAGTCACGAGTGTGTAATAAATTGTGTTAACTTTAGCTACGATTTTAATTTCTACATTCACGCACACCAGTGAGTAAAGTCTCGCCTCTCATTATTATTGATTCATTTTCTGCACGATCTGGTCGATTGGAGACGTCGACTGATCGATTACGTTTAGCTGAAGAATAATTGTCTTCTGGCGCCCTTAATAATAAGTTTACCACCTTTGATTAACCCGCCCCTTTCTTCACTGTTGCTAGCTGGGGCTCAGCTGAGACGTTAACATCGGCAGAAGCTTGTCATCCGAACTGTGGTAAGTAAGAGGCAAGTAAATTAAATTTAAAATTTGGTGACAGGATACTGTTGAGCATATGTCGTAAAACAATCTCAAATACAATATGAATACATAGAATAAACGCTTGCGGAAATTTTATTCATTCAAAATTTCCTAACTTTGGTTGTGCTGATTAGTGAAAGTGATTGTGATTTGATGGGAACCCTCGTTTTAAAAGTGAAAACTTTTGTTCGCCCGAGCGGTTTTCCTTTTCAGAGATATGAATTAAGGGGAGACGTTTATCTAAAATTCTATTATGTTTACGAACGCGATCGAAAAACATAATTCAAATTTAGTAAAATCATCACACACTCTCCGAATTCCCATACTCGAACACCAAGTGCATTAATATTAACGTCGGCGAAGCTCTACGGTATTAGAAGTAACCTAAAAAGCTGTTCTGTTATTCACAGAGGCCCCCGACAGTCCGCCTCTTCTTTCTCACATAACAAGACGTTTTCGAGTGTGCCGAGCGTTAAGGAAATTGCACTCGCCGGCTAACTAGACCGGATAACTTGTTCTTGTACACAATGGCACAATAACCGTGTACTTAGCGCGGGCACACTGTACTCCTGCACACGACCAAACAAGAAGAAGAAGAAAAACTTTACTAATCTGGGACATTAACGGTGCATCTTAAAGCTTAAGTTAGATTAGCTCCTAGGTGCGGTAATAATTAGTTCTGTGGAGTAGAATCAGGAACAAGGACGGGGAGAGCTTTTTGTAGTCGGCAGTGGATGGTTTTTGGTCTAATTACTAAATGACCTACATTAAGACTGAATTAATCTTCTTACCTGAAAAACATTTAATGTTGCTCGTCAGGATGTTACAAGTTCTTTTCAGTTCGATGTTATATGTATCTTAATTTTTTTCTTATGTAGTTCTAATGTAATAGTTCTGAATTTTTTTTTTTCATAAATTCTTCCGAAGCTTTTCCAACAATCGGTTCAACCACCATGACGATATCGCTTTCGGTTTTGGAGAAAGGATTTTTTCCGTCGGCGCCAACTTTGAGGCTCTCCCAAGCGGGTCCTGTGCACCAGGACACGGAAAAAGAGGAAAACACCAAAATTATTTGTAAATATATATTGATTTTATTAGTTAATAGAAATAACTTAATAGTGCATTAGGCTAATGTAGTGTAATGATGAATAGCCATCATTTCCCAAAATAATTTATAAAATTCTAAAATCAGAAATTTTATTAGTAAACTATTAAAAATATAGATAAATGAAACTGACTCACAACGTAATATTGTTCATATGAATTATATTACACACAAGATGCAACGGGGGCATTTGTTTTTCAGTCAAAATTCACTGTCGAGGGAATAATTAAAATAAAACAGATTCTGAATTTCTGTAACAGGTGCCGGCATAATTTTAGGTGATTACATTTCGATGTAAAATTACTTGCAGCCGAATCACGTATACCGTAATAATTAGACTAATTTCTGGTGTACATGTTCAGAAATTATGTTTGATGTGCTATATTATTCGGATTCCATGTCTAGTTATGCGAGAATATGTCACTGCTTAACAAACGTGGGAGGAAGGGTAGATCGAGCTTTAAGCGGAGATATTACGCACGTTATAATGCGCAGAGCTTTTCATCTTCTTTATTCATATGTATTTTGTACGGTCGGTCATAAAGTTGGAGATCAGCAAATAACTGCATTTTTTTTCAACTTTCTTGCATGCTATTTTTGTACCCTTAACTCGAGCATCTGAAACGGAAGCTTTTACGACTGAATCTCGTGTGCACGTCGGAAAGTTACCCATTCAAGTAAATCCTCTGAGTTTTTGTTGGAAAAATATATACCTGTGATATGTAAAATATAGTTTTTTTGTTTAATCACTTCCTTCCAGTATTCGAACAGATTTGAAATATATCTGTAAAGAACAGTGTTTGATAAAATAGAGATATGGTGGCCAAACTTTCCGCAGAGATATTACACGTGTTATAAATGAAGGTCTTTCGAACTTTTATACGATTGGCCATTAACAAACAATAAGTTGCAAACCTACAAACATTTTAAATAGAACACGCAAGTTGTTTTTGTAGTAGTGATCGCCGTTGCATCTTTTTTAGGGGTTTTTAATTTCGAAACTGCTGAAAAGTATCGAAGTAAAATCTCTGAGTCTTAGGTAGTGAAATTCCATACTTTTGGCAACTATTGCATATTCGATTAGATTCAAATTTGGAATTATGCTATGTCTTCTGATTTGTTGAACTATTACTAAGATGAAAAGGTAATCCGATCAATCAAGATCTTACGTTTACTTTTATACGGTTTATTATCGATGGTCGTACATCTGCAGACTTCAAAAATGCGTATCCCATTACACAGAACATTTTTGCAATAACGATCGGCCTCTTCTATTTTTATTTTTAAGTCGAACGTTTGGACCGGAAGCTTTTAAGAATGAAGCTTCTATGCATGTTGGAAAGTTACTCAATGAAGTAAATCCTTTGAGTCCTTGCCAGTATGTACTCTGTACCTTTCTTCTTATAAAAGATAATGCTTTTAGCAATCACTGCGTTGCTGTACTTGAACAGATCCTATTTCGAAAATACACCGTCGCACAATGCTTTGTGTTACCTCTCAAAATGTCGGCGTATTCAGTTTTGTCTTGATTAAATACACTTGGGATAGGAGTTTAGTTTTTAAATTAAAATAATCAAATCGCAAAAAAGGCTTTAACCGAAAAAGTCCAATTATCTCGTCGTGTGATACTGATATGCAACACAAATCTCTGGTGAAAATAAGGTTAACACTTTGTTAAATTCAATTTATCAATTTATCGCTGATTCACTTAACTGAAACGGTCGCAAGAATTGTTTTCAAATAAAAAGCAGATTTGTTACATTTGTTATTCAATAACAAATACCGGTCCGTATCCGGTGTAAATTTTTTTTTTCAAGCGAAAAGCGACAAGTGACGTGCATTCCTTCGATTAATCGTAGACCACACACACAGCCATACGAATCTGAACACACAGAAATCACAGATGCTTAAATGCTAACGGAAAAGCCATATCCATTATGCGTCATTTGAAGTGTTACTTATTGGTGCAGTCTCGGAACCTGCTATACTCGAAGAAATGGTGACACGCAGACATCATAAACAAATCCATTTGACGTTTCAAATTGTTTTTCTAAATTTTCACATACATTGCCGTGTCAAAATTGCAGACGGGCGGGCCAAGTGGCCGAAGATATCGAGTTGCACGGCGAGTGGAGTCTGTCTCGTTTCAGGCAGATAACGTATACTTTGAAAATGTCAACTTCCACACTTGAATGGTGATTTATAGTGCTTTCATTTGGGACATACGAACGGCGGACATTCCGATGAGTTAATATAGTATCTCTTGATACATTTTGGCATCTGTGAGAGGCGGGCGTGTGAACTTAAGGCTAAGGTTGCCATTGGTCGCAGAAATGCCAGAATCTTGTTACAATTACGAGAGGGTGGGTTTTAATTGTTTTCGTGGTAAGGGGCATGCAGAAGGAAGGGCAGATAAACTTGAATCGCTAGCGAGCTCGGCCGAATTGATTTCCAAGTTGTCTTGATTGTGTTCAGGCGCTTGCAGCCCTTATACAATTTTTTTATATATATATTTGTTGTTGTTAAATCATTTATTCCGGTCAGGGTAAATTTAGTGATAAGAAGGCCAATTAAAACCATAAACGTGGGCGCCGACGCGACGCGAAGTGTTTTTAAAATCCAGTGTAAGTGCGAGTGAAAGGATTATACGTTAGTGGTAATTAACATCTAATAGTTTCCTTCAACGCACCTTTGGTGGTAAAAGAATTGCACAGAGATAATTTGTTTTATCTTAATCCGGCTAAGAGTCAGTACGTTTCATAGTAACGGTACACTGAGATAAATTTAATCAACTATTTTGAGTTACTTTACAGCGAGTATTAAATCGCATTAGTGACTTTCATATATTAAAATTTGATTGGTCAGCGTTCGTAAGTAGTAGCCGAGTTCGACAATTTAATCAATCAACGGCAATTTGCTATTTCCTACATCTACCTGGGCTTTCAATACAATGTACTTTAGAAATCATTCTACCCTAGGGGAATTCTCTCAGACAAATTGTAAACCAAGCAATTTGAAATACATTCCTGGCCATTTTCGTGACAAAGGTTTTCACACTCTGTATATGTGGGAGGGTCAAACTGTGGTCTTTGCTGAGAGATTTGTCGGTTAATTAGAAGCGATTGCCTCGAGACTGAAACGGCCATAAACACCCATGGTGTAGTGTCGATCTGGGTCCTTACGCCTTTTAAATTAATTAGCTAGGTAGTCGGCGGAAGAGCGATATACAGAGAGTCCTGAAAGGCCAGGCATGGGGTAAAGCACCGCTCTCAAAAGTTTAATTACGCTCGGACGACGCAGTAGAAGAAGTATCGGCTCACTGCACGCGTCCATTAATTAGGTTAGCTGGGGATAGGGTTAAACAATAACTCCCGAGGGAGCCCGTGAAAGACAGGTGATTGCTACTGATTTACCTGCAGATTGATCGCTGAAGGCGGCAGGTGTATCACATACTTCGCCCAAAACATCTGATTAATTAATTAATTAACTCCATTAATTAAGTACGCAGTAGTCCCACAGAGACACTTTGTGCGTTGGTTTATTAAATCGAACAAGTCTTTGAATACCAGCAGAGTGACGAACGCTGTACCAAGACTCGAACGCATTTGAAACTCAATTAATTATTGATCTAAGTGAGGAGCAGAGCTCTCCAACAAACATCTGTGTGAACATTATACCACCAACGGTATGAATCGGAAGAAAATAGATCGCGCCAATACCCGAAGGTGAAAGCTGTTAAACGAATCACAATGTACTTTCTGAGAATTGCAATTATTTATTTGTATTGATTTCAACAACAGGGTTTTCGCTCACTGTACCCGATCCCACAGAGGCGGGGACGAGGAGTTTGCCTGATTTTTTTTTGAATAAACAACTACTTAAATTTAATTGTTGTGTTTCATTATTAACTTGCTAATTTCCTTGTTGTCAAGAAATTATTATACTGCCCACCAAACAAAGAAACTGGGTAACACAACGTAATAGCGGATTACATCCGACGATTGGGTCATAATTAGATAATATTAAAATTAGCTCCAGCACTGAACAAATTCCATAAAGTCATTCACCCTGTAATAACATCTGGAGGGTTGACCCTTAGGATCCGATAAGCCGTAAGCAGGTAGTGTCTAGCCGGCATTCCTTAGCAATAAATCTTAATTCAGGATTTGTTGACTGTTGATATTTATTATTTGCTTATACAATTTTATTGCCTGTTTACTTGTCAGAATTAATTAACAACCAAGTAATTACTGGACGCATTACATGACGTATTTACCTAAAGAATGATTCTTCAATGTTATGCAACATACGACCATTCCCGTCAAGTGACGAATTACTTTTCATAAAGTACACACAAAAGGGTATAGATGAAGGAATTTCCCAGAAATATAAACCTGCAAGCATATCAAATAAATTTAGTGGAAATACAATGTGATATTTTAAAAAATAACTGTAGTAAGCCTTGGGCGGCATTTTCATATATGAACTAAAGCTTAATGCAAATAGTTGCTGTCCAGAGCATGCTGCAATTACCTTGAAAAAATCACTTTGTATCTTTGTATATATGTACGTATAAAGCGATTATAAAGGATAACTCTTTTTCTTCTTGATACCTCCATTCATTTATACAACACAAGAACACTAAATTAATAATGACATTAGAGCTTTTGTATTGGCTCTCGTGTACTGTATCAATAATAAGAAATGGGGGATGGTAACACGAAGAGGAGAGGAGGGAGAGGCGCATTAATAAATTACGATTTTATTTATTAACGTTGACATTTCACTCTGTAAACTGTCTCTCTCGATATAACTGGGTCGCATCAATTATAAATGTTTTAAATGGAGAGAGCCGTGAGACAGGCGTCGTGCCATTTGCGACGAGGAGTGACAGCACCAGAGAGATAAATATCCGTTTGCGAAAAAGAAAACTTGATGTACGACGCGAAACCGTAATATCTCAATTACGCGTATGCATAAAATAACAAACGGACGCATATTTAGAAATTTTTGCGCGATCATTTTGCTGAATCAAGTCCAGATTTTTGACAACTTAACCAGTGAAGAGAAAGGACATAATATGCATTTCAGTATTTATGCTGTAAATAGAGTTATCGAATAAATTTATTGAGTTTAGTTAATGGTAAATGTGTATTATGTTAATATCTCCCATTTAATGTAATCAGATAAATTATTCTGCACTGTGTTATATGAAAATATATAACATAACTCTAAAAGTGCCTTAAAAAACATAAACACAAAACCAGAAAAGATAATAAAATACATCATGTAATTCGGTTATGTGTTAATTATTTCGAGAGTTTATAATATTTACAAATAGAATTTCCTGCTCCAGGTATGAAAGTAGCTATTTTATATATTTCACCAATATTTAATAAAGAAAATATTTCACAAATATTTAATAGTTCCGTTAACAAAAGTTAACTTGCTTGTTTACCATGTTATTTCTTTGTTCATAATGTTCCTTTTAACACACAAATAAATAAATTGTTTTTCTTTTATGTTAGCAATCATTGAATACTGACAATTGCTCACGAAAGGGCAAAGAATAAAACGCAAAGCTGCTTTTATATGCAAAAGTGCTTCTTAGGGAGCTGACATGCTGAATCTGCCCTTTTGCTAGTTTATTTCGTACATTTATACAAGAAACGACCCCTTTGCTTACAACCTAAATTTGTTTTGAATGGCTTCAACTTATAGTCCTATATATAAAATACTAAAAAAAAGCCACGCAAAGAAAAGAAGTAAGAAGATACATTTGATTTCTTTAAAAATTTTAGGACTTGGATGTTTTTTAAATAATAGCATACTCTGTGTGTATTTACAAGCAAAAGGTGGTTCATTTTTTGGTACTCTGAAACGAAATTAAAAGCAGACCTCTCACAATATTATATTTATAAATTTCGCGCTTCGTAATTAGCCAGCATTTAAAGTGTACGCAAAATATTTATACACAGTCCTAAGCAAACGCAAACATAACGTGCAACTGAATAAATATTGTCTGGGGTATCTCTGGGGTAGCAATTAGGTGGTCTTTTTGAGACACCTCCTGTTATAAGCAATTTATTTGGTTTATAACATTAACTGCGGAACGAATAAGTTGTCGTATTAACTTCTCGATGCGAATTAGGAATATAAGAAGCTCTTTCTGGTGTTATGTTGTAGTTATACAATGCGATCAATAACTACTGTCCGTGCCGGTACTTTAATTTTTAGATACCTACTACAATAAGCCACCTTCCAATAATGGAGGTCTGCATTAAATCAGATTTATTTTAAATTAGCAAATACTTTTTCAAAACAGCTGATCCTTTCAAAATAACTTTATACACCAACGAAGTAAATAAACAGCAATGAATGTCAACGGACAAGAAGTGAAATGCAGGCAACCAAAATTTACGAAGATATTGTATAGTTTAGAGGGCATCGTTCATTTTTTTCAGGGAAGATCAGTTTCCATGTTTTAGTATGTTATTGCATTAAGTCATTGGTCATAGGTGAGATCAAGTTATTTGTGAAACACTTGTTACTGTGTATCAGCCATTGTGTCTATTCTTCAGATTTGTTACGTTCAAATCTCGCGCCAAAATATCGTGGCGATACAACATCATTCAACTGCGTTTTAACACAGTTGGCATCCCTTCTCTTTACTACTCAACATTTATTCGTGTGACACACCACGTGACTGCTTTTCGGTTTGGTATCCTAGCAACCTTCGTCTGCTACAAATTCGCCTTGTTGAAGGCCTTTCTTGTTCGAAGTGTGTTACAAGTTAGATGTGTTTTACGTGCATAGTAAAATTATCATAGTTTTCGCTCTTCGGGAGGAATAACTCAATTGCGGTTGTGCCGGAAGATCACGTAATACCTTCGAACACATTTGGAGGTCAGTTTGACTCCAATTCGAAGCCCAGGAACGAATTAGTCCCGGGTAATGTAAAAGTACAATGGCGGGTGTATCAAAATGGCTGCTAACCTTTTGCCTTTTACATTCAGGCTTTTCTACTTAGTCGCAGTTTTCTGGCGCAGGCTATTAGACCTGACCTTTTGGCCTAGTTCTCCGGGGGTGCTCCTGCCCCGTAGTCGTATCGAGACCCGACCGAGAAAACCTGATCAGCCATCTTGACGATCTGAGCGGGTTCAGTTTAGACCAGTTTGTCGACGCTTCCTGCGGTTGATAGAGGGCGTTGTAACTACCCACCGGCCTCTGCGTTTCGTTTGACACCGCTGATTTTGACGTACGACTGGGCACTAGGGATGTGTTGTTAGTTAACAATCTGTTATTTTATAACAGTTATTTAATCGCAACAGTTGTTACCTGTTATCTGTTTTCAAAAATAACAGGTTAAAAATAACAGATTAAAAATTACGTGTTGCACCTCGCAGCAGTAACCACCTCGTATTGTGTCAATGTGTCGTCACTCCCCAGTCACCTCAGTCTCACATCTCGTAACTATTTTGTGTTTGTGCTACTCTCCTGTAGAGTGAACTGTCAAGTTACAGGTGGTTGCGCTTTTTGCTACGAGAGATATGATTTCTGAAACTGTTATTTGTAACCTGTTAAAAATAACTGTTATTTGTAAATAACAGTAACAGGTTACACCTGTTATTTGGAAATAACTACTTTGCCCATCCCTACTGGGCACGCTGTTTCAAGGTTAGGTTTTCAATTTAATCTGACGTTTTGCGGACCGATCGGTTTTAAATTTTACTCTTGGCTCGTGAGTAGTAAACCGCGAGTACGAATTTCGAACTACGTATTGCGCTGCGCTTACCGTAGTTAATTTAAGCCTAAAGTAAGCAGCCAATTGTAATTGTTTATCAAGAGTAAAGTGCTTATTAAAGTGTATAATAAATGTGTTAACTTTAGCTACGATTTTACTTTCTACATTCACGCACACCAGTGAGTAAAGTCTCGCCTCTGATTATTATCGATTCATTTTCTGCACGATCTGGGGGGCATTCAAGTTTTACGCCGAATGTTACCGGACGTTGTGTTTGTCGTTCACAAATCAACGCCGACTATTTTGTCAAGCGTTCATATTTAATGCCAGACGTCGTCGGACAGAGCAACTTTTTACCTATCTTTAACAGATGGGTAAAAATTGTCCCGCATGCGCAAAAGTATGTTTTGTGTTATTGCACGTGTTGTTGTCCGTCGTGCTAACCTACGTATCCGTTAAAAAACAACACCACAAAACAAATAGCAATATTGAATATAATGGAAAATAATAGATTGCTATCTCTATTTGATGCAAGCTCTGGCCAGACATACAATGTGCTTATATCTTTAATTACCCGACCTTTGCACATAACCTATAATGTAAACACGAATGAATACTGCTATCAGCTGTTTTGAAGCGTTTTGGGTGTTCACAAATCAACTACGTCCGGTACGTTAGCGACGCTTTTCCTAAAACAACCGGTTGTGAAACTTGAACGCCCCCCTGGTCGATTAGAGACGTTGGCTGATCGAATACGTTTAGCTGAAGATCAATTGTCTTCTGGCGCCCTTAAGAAGTTTACCACCTTCAATTAACCCGCCCCTTTCTTCACTGCTGCTAGCTGAGGCTCAGCTGATCGTTGGCATCGGCAGAAGCTTGTCATCCGAACCGTGGTAAGTAAGAGGCAAGTAAATTAAATTTAAAATTTGGTGACAGATTGATTTGTCTGAGTGAATGGTGAGCGGAGAATTCTTAAACCGTGATCTAAAAATGTCATTCCCAGGCGAGCCAAAGTATTTGTTTATGCTTTCCGAAACTGATCCCAACAAATAAGTCAGTTTACACAGAAGAAGACACAGCAACCAGGTGGGTCGAATTATTCCCCCTTGTAACTGCTTCAGCTGAAGATTGCGCCAAATGCTTAATTGATGAGGTAATTTTACGATATGGATTTCCTCGTCGCGTAGTTAGTGACAACGGAACCCAATTTATTGGTCCCGTAATGCAAAAAGTTGCCCACTGTCTTGGATTTAAGCAATCTTTGATACCAGTTTATCATCCAGAGTCAAATCCCGTTGAGAGAAGAAACAGAGATCTGAAAACTCAGCTCGCAATTTATACCACGACTTGCCACAACGAATGGGTGCAGACGCTACCAAGCATTCGATTCGCGATGAATTCAAGTCGATGTCAAACGACTGGGTACAGTCCTGCGTATCTAAATTTCGGACGCGAACTTCGAACACCCGATGATGTAGGAAGAGATTTACGTGTAATAATTGAAAACTCACCTTTCGTAGCTCAAATCACACCATACCTACGAACGTTTGCCAAAACGATTGCTCAAGTAAAAGAAACTCATGAAGCGGCGCAAGACCATTCTAAGAAATATTTTGATTTGAGAAGACGTTTGAATCCAGAATTCAAGATCGGAGACAAAGTGCTCATTAATGTGCACACTGTGAGTAGAGCACAACTAGGTTTCACTAATAAATTTGCTCCCCGTCGTGATGGGCCCTACTTGATTTTCAAACAGATTTCACCAACCAGTTATCAAGTTGCCTCTATGGAAAATTCCAATGTTCCTATTAATGTTTACCATGTTTCTGCGATTACTCCGTTTCATGCTACAAATGATAAACCTGAAATTCCTCCAATTAGGCCAATTCGTAAACGAGGTAGTCCCAAGAAAAATGCCGGTCCTTTTCCACTGGAGTCTACAACAAGCGAGCCAACGCGTAGAATCGTCGGCCAAGGTCGTACCTCCAATTCTAGGGGGAGAATGTAACACCCAACATCGCAGATGCGTGACTTAAAAAAAAAGTTGTTTCAAAAATTTAATTTATGTTTTGTCAACAAAACTGTCACTTGAGTTTTTTTTACAAAAAAATAAAAGTGTTATTTTTTTGTATGAAGTAAAAGGCACTTCCTAATTTCTTAATATTATTTATTCTAGCGACCGGTTTCGGTGAAAATCACCTTCATCAGGCCTGCAAATTTGGAAAGAGAAGAAGTTTGAGTGATGATACATATTTTTTGTAGAATTGTGTATAAATACAATAAATTGAAATGAAATTGAATTGATTGAAAATCGTGTTCATAATATTAAGTTAAAATTTTGCAAAAGAGTAATTAGATCAAAAATTGTTAGCGACAATGTGTGAAAATATAATAACTAGAAGTGAATTTGAAAAATGAATAAACTGGAAAACGTGTTCTTAAAATTAGGTTAGATTTTGTAAAATACATAATTAGAGAGTTAATGTTAGTAACAAATTTTGGTAATGTTCTTGATTGATTAGGATACTTACTGCTAACGTCGAAAATAATTAATTAAAATAGAATAAATAGCAAATATGTTATTTTTTTGATTACTTATTCAAACCACCCGAGTTACAGTGACATAATTTGTTTCCTTCGTCTAACTTAACTTTCTAACTTTGCGTATTGAAAATTGGCAATTGCAATACTGATTTGGAAGAATGATTTTGACTAATTTAAAGTTGAATCATGATAAAAAAGTACCCCTCTGTCTGTGTTTGGTGATAGAGACATGAATGCATGTACGCATGTATCTCTATATTTCTCATGTAGACCATTAACCATGTAGAAATTAATTCGAAACGTTTGCATGCAAATATACACACATAAAACGGGAAACGGGCACATGTTCAGGAAATAAACTAGATGATCAAGTTTCGTCCGCAAATAAAGCAAAAACAATCGCAGGCGGGCACCACCGCAAAATCGTTGTGTTCGTGCAAATAAATACTATTTCTGATATCGCAGAAAACAGACTACAATAATCGTAAATTATAAGTAAATTAGTCTCCGAATGGAATTATATCCTCAAAACAAATTAGTAAAACTAGTATCGCATGTTATGAATGTGTGTTGCCGTTCCGCAGTCGCACGAACGCGTTCTAAATCATTATACAACGTTAGAGCGGCAAGTAGAATTGTATAAACAATAACTCAGTGGGGTCTCACGGGGAATTCAGATTTGCCCCTTAAAGCGCGCGGGAATACTTCGTCGACGCAATGGAACCCCCGAAGTTTAATTTAGACGGGCCACCACACGAAACTCGACCCTAATTGCCAAGAGCATTTGATTTGTTGCCCCGTTACGTCGTGCATTTCGTTCATTTTTTTGCGATTGTTGTGGACCGACGCTTGCGTTTTTGCTTTGGACTTTCCGAAGGAATGACCGGATCGCCGACCTCTAATTAAAAATTGCTCTTTTGAGAATTTTTTCTCGTCGGCTGCCCTTTATTCACGCATAAAATAACACCCGATGGGTTAGAATATAAATCAGCAGCGTTAAAGTACTCGCGTGAACTAATGAAATTTTACGCTTCGTGTTCCACAGAGTAAATGAGCTGGCCATTGGCCAGTTCAGTTCCATCTCATTCACTATGATTTACTTTTCGTTCGATTATTTTATAATGCGCCATAAATTTTTAATTGCTTTTCAACTGAAATTAATTGTATTACTTCAAAACAAAATAAAACACGGCTCTGAAAATAGCAACTAAGGGGGTAATTCTAGTTGGGGTTGCAAGTTACAACTTGGTATGATCCTGCTTCCGAGCATTATCGAGACTGCACAACGTTGTATCCTGTTACTACCGAACATTGCCGAGATTGTAACTTCTTAGCAGTTGCTAAGGAGATACCACCGTTGTTAGATTGCAAATTCAATTAGAATGACCCCCTAAGTCGCTGTTCATAAGCCTTTTACGCAGGCAGTCAATATGGACACGATTGACGTGTCAAAGCATATTCTTAAGTTTGAGGCTTTGAGTGCGGCGGAATCCTCGAACATCTTGTGGATAGCTATTTCAGTCCCTAGTATCATCAGTAGAGAAAATATTATATTTTCACAAAAATGGTCAACGAAGTTTATAACACATGCACGTTATTAGAAGTATCATAATAACGTGTGTTCATTTAACCCTTAAGCGGTTGCGCGGGGTGTAGAGAACACCCCACTCCCATGAAATGTTCTGCCATTTTGGTTTGTGTCACAATAGATGGCGCTGCCATTGTGTACCTTCCTGTCAACTAACTGTCATCCTCATCCCATTGTTTGTTCAATGAAAACCTGGTAACCGTTTCGTCAGTGCCTGCCAAAAGTTCTGGGGTGTCACAAACACCCCGCGCGACTGTTTAGGTTTTTCTTTTTATAAACCTTGTACAATATTTCGATGAATGTGTTAGTTCTGACGTAATTATTTAGTTGCAAAATGGCTCATTTTTCGTACGAAGCTGAACAAGCTCGATTGCAAAGGTTATTGCAAGAAGTACTAACCGATGCCGAATCACCCGAAATCGACGACTCAGATTTAGATGAATCAGATCATTGTGAAGAATTAGAACACCAGAGTGAATCAGAAACGGATGGCGTAGATTCTGATGATGAACCTTTGAGTTCTTACAGTACTCATCTTCATGGTCAACATTATCTTGGACGTGACAATAAGACAAAGTGGTTTGTAGCACCTGGACAGCCAAATGTCAGAACGCGGACGCATAATTTTATAACTCGTCTTCCTGGCGCTGTAGGGCAAGCACGAAATGTTAAAGAAACATTAGAATGTTTTTCTTTATTTATCGATCCTTTTATAATAAGATCTATTACAGCAAATACAAATATCTACATAACTAGTATCAAAAATAAATTTCAGAGGGAACGAGATACACATCCAACAGATGAAATAGAGATCAATGCTGTAATTGGTCTATTAGTTTTAGTAGGTTCTTATCGTGCTGGACATCTAAATTTAGAAGATCTTTGGTTTAGGAGTGGACATTTTTCTTGCAACAATGTCGTTGAAACGTTTCCTGTTTTTGTTACGTTGCCTCCGATTTGATGACATTAGAGACAGGGCTCAAAGAAAAACTAAAGGGTGAACTCGGCAAAATCCGGACACCTTTGACAGTGCATATCTTAGCAATCCTTGCATCAAGGTAGCTGCTATTTAGCATCAATATAGCCAGAATATACAAAAACAAAATCTGTCAGTACTATTGTCGCCGTGTCATTAGTTGTCAAAATGGTTTCGTTGGAATTGGAAAGAAGAAAACTGATTTTGCACGAACATATGTAAAATAAAAACGCGAGTGTTCGTCAGATCGCTAAAACTTTAAAAATTCCCAAATCTACGGTTGTAGATGTCATCAAACATTTCAAAGAACGCCTGACTATCCAAAGAAAGTCTGGAAGTGGAGGTGAACATGGTCAAACTGAACATAACTTGGCCAAAAAGGTTCTTCAAGCATATACAAAGAATCCAAAGATTTCATCCCGTGAAGTTGCGGTCAAGGTAAAAAAATCCCAGACATATGTGCAGAAAGTTAAAGCCAGAGCTGTATTGAAAAGTTTTAAAGCCCAAACAGTACCTGATAGAGACGCAAAACAAAATTTAAAAGCAAAATTCCGCTGTAGAAAGATTTATGAAAACAAATTAACGACATCCAAATGCATTGTTATGGACGATGAAACCTACTGTTTCAAAAACTTTAATTATATCGCTGGTCAGGATCTTTATACAGCCCGCAGTCGCAAGGATGCTCCTGAAGCTTGCAAGCGTAAGATAAAAGCAAAATGTTCACAGAAATTTCTTGTTTGGCAGGCTATCTGCACCTGTGGCTTGAAAACCACCCCCTTCATTACCTCTGGAACTATAAACTATATGTACCGCAAAGAATGTCTCCAAAAACGCCTGTTGCCGTTCCTTAATAAACATGACAGTAAACCATTATTTTGGCCAGATCTGGCAACGTGTCATTACTCGAATGAAACGATCCAATGGTACCTTGACAATGAAGTAGATTATGTTCCTAAAGAATTTAACCCACTCAATAGCCCAGAACTCAAGCCAATTGAAGAATTCTGGTCTATTGTAAAGACAATCTTGAAGAAGAATGCCGCAACGGTCACAACCATCGACCAGTTCCGATACAAGTGGCTTTGGGGGTCTCGAAAAGTTGATAAAGCCATCGTACAAAAACTTATGCGACGAGTGCGCCATAAAGTTCGCTCAGTAGCATATGCTACAAATTCGGAATAATTTAATGTACTATAATTTTTAGTATTGTTGAGTAGTTTAAAAATAGATATTTGCTTTTCTCAAAAATTTTAGGGTTTCTGTTTTATAGCCTTTTTTAAGTGTCCCGATTTTGCCGAGTTCACCCTTTATTGATCGTTTAGCAGCTTTTAGAGAAATTTTAGAATTGTTCATACGAAATTGCGAAAATCATTATTCTGTATCTGAATACACAACCATTGACGAACAGCTTGTGCCATTTAGGTGACGCTGCAGTTTCCGACAGTATATTCCAATCAAACCCGCAAAATACGGGCGGGCTAAAGATTCAAACTATTTGTGACGCCAGGTCTTGGTATACGTTGGGAATGGAAGTATACGTCGGTACGCAGCCTCCAAGTCCATATGAACTTTCAAATTCACCATTTGAAGTTGTTAAGCGTTTGGTTCATCCCATCGAATGTACTGGGCGGAACATTACAGCAGATAACTGGTTCTGCAGTATTCCATTAGCCGAATATTTGTTGACAAAAAGTCTCACACTTGTTGGAACATTGCGCAAGAACAAAAAGGAACTACCAAGAGATTTTGTGGAAATTAAAAAACGATAAGAAAAAAGCAATGTTTTTGGCTTTCAGAAAAATGCTACAATTGTCTCGTATGTTCAAAAAAAAAAAACAGAAATGTGATTCTAATTTCTACAATGCATCATGATGGCACTATCGATGAAAACACCAAAGATATGAAAGAACCAGAAATTATTACCATGTACAATCGAACTAAAGCTGGCGTAGACACCGTTGATGAAATGTGTGGAACGTACAGTACATCCAGAAAATGTAAACGTTGGCCATTGGTACTTTTCTTCAGACTACTCGACATAGCAGGAATAAATAGTCAAGTGATATTTGCCAGTAACAATCCCGACTCAAAGATGGTGAGAAGAAAATTTTTGCAAGAAGTTGGCATAAAAATGGTAAATAAACAAATTTGTAGGCGCGCAACCAATAATAAGCTGCCGAAATATCTTCGTCCAAAAATTGCTAGATTATCTGTTGTTCCCGAAAATCCAAATCTAACACCGCAATTACCGGGAAGAAAAGGTCGATGTGTTGTATGTCCGAGGCAGAAAGACATAAAAACCAAAACCTGCTGTGCCAAATGCGTTAAAATAATGTGTCCCAGACATATGAAAAGTGTCTGTGATGAGTGCTTGAACATATCACAACATTTCAATGATGAAAGTGACTGAAACTGTGAAAGTTTAGCTTTGTTACCCCTTCTTTTCTTTTAGTATAAATAATTTTTGTTTGTAAGAATCAATATTTTTCTATGTTTTGAGTATATTTTGAAAGTTTAGTTTCTGTTCGTTTGTGAAATACATGTTTTTTTTTTGAAAATAATGCTTTTTTATTATGATTTTGGCATAGCTTCACGTTTATGTTCTTTTTACATTTTATGACAAAATTTTACAATAACTAAATAAAAAATGAGCAAATAAAAATCAGATTAGGGTAGGCGGTGCAAAGAAAATGATTAACTGAATTAAGTAATGTAATACATTCATGGACTGTCAAATTTATTGACTTTTTATTTAATCACAGACATACATTTTCTTTGCAGCGCCTACCCTAATCTGATTTTTATTTGCTCACAGGTTATATTTCTATATTTATCAAGCCTACCTATACCTAAAAAAAAACAAAAAAAAAGAAAAACAACACAAATGGGCATTATAGTTTCAAGGGTGTCTAAGACACCCCACGCGACACGTGTTATAAGAAAGGATGCGCCTGCTTAAGGGTTAATAATCCGTAGCATTACCTGTGGAAATATTTTGTTTTGGAAAATTGTTAAAATTGAACATAAAACGACTTTTAAATGTCAGCATGACATAAATCAGGAAATAACAATCACTACTCACTCACAAATTAAGTAATTCATTACTCGTATAAGATTAACAGAAAGACAGTCTCTGCATGGGATCACCGGGCAGCAATTCTTGCACCAGTATCACTTACCTATTTGGCTTCAGAACGCAAATGGCATCAATAACTTTTTCTTGGATAATATACCTGTTCAAAATATCGACAACACTGATTTAATTATTTTTTATAAAAACAATTGTTTAAATTCAATTTTCAACCCGTTGACTCATCTGAAATCCCAAAGCACTTGAGTCACTACAAGAGCAAAAGCATAGGCTCCGAGGAATTAGTTTAAAAATGATCACTTACTGTTGTCCACATAATACAATCCCATTTTTGACAAACATTGTGAATTCTTGTCTAGTGGACAATTATGTTCCCTTTTGTTGGAAAGATGCTGTCGTTATTCCTATACCTAAGACCACCAATCCCTTGGAATTCAAAGATCTGAGGCCCATCAGTATCCTTCCACTATTATCTAAAATACTCGAAAAAATCATGGACAGGCAATTGCATGAGCATCTCTCGACTAACAATATTCTACCTTCGTATCAATCAGGTTTTCGCGTTGGCCATAGCTGCACTACTGCTCTTCTCAACGTTACAGATGACATTATAACTGCCAGAGATCAAGGTAAGATAACCATTCTAGCTCTACTTGATTACAGTAAGGCCTTTGACACAATCAATCATGCCACTTTATTATCTATTTTACATTATATTGGCCTTAGTCATAATGCTATCCTTCTTCTTGAATCTTACCTTTCTGAAAGGACTCAGCGAGTCATGCAGTCCTCTGGTATTTCTGACCAAAGGGCAGTAACAAGCGGGGTACCGCAAGGTTCAATTCTCGGACCACTGTTGTATATCATATATACTATAAATTTTCACCGGTTTGTTAAGTGTTGTAATTTTCATATGTACGCTGACGACACTCAGCTCTATTACTCTTTTAACTTCATTGATACTCAGCTTGCATTATCAAATATCCAGAATAATCTCACAGCCATCTTTGAATTATCTAGTAAGCATTCATTAACTATCTATCAATGCATCCAAATCAGCTTTATGTTAATTGGCAAAACATCCCATTGCATTGCTCTTCAGAATATAATTAACTTGAGTATAGGTGGAGCTAATATTCCCTTTCATACCGAAGTTAAAAACTTAGGTTTAATAATTGATAACTCTTTTAGGTTTGTCACTAATATTATTAATTGTACGAAAAGGGCTTACTTTAGCTTAAAACTAATTTACCCGCATCGACATTTTTTTATTTCAAAAAACTAAGATTCTGCTTTGCGATGCCTTGGTATTGCTCCGAAATCTATGCTTCCTGTTTAACCTCGGAAATGATTAATAAGATTCAAAGAGTGCAGAATTCATGTCTAAGGCCCGTGTGACACTATGATATTTCTTGTGCAAGATTTGTTACGAAGTGAGCGAGAAGTGCCAATTCAACCAATCAGAATTCACCGTGGTAGCTCATCTCCCTCACTTTGTAACAAAAATGTTATCAAATCTTGCATGGTGTCACACGGGCCTAAGACTCATATTTGGTATACGCAAATTTGAGCACGTATCTCATAAATTGTACGATGCTGGGTGGCTGAATATGCGAAACAGAAGAGTATTACATAGTTCTAACCTGTACCACAGGATTATTATGGATCAAATGCCTCTTGATCTCTACAGAAAAATCAGATTTCGAGAAAATGTTCACAATATTAATATAAGATTAAAGAATATGCACCTATGCATAAAACAGCTTTGTTCGAACGCTCTTTAGTTACCAGATTTCTCTTGTGTATAATGCTTTACCCTCGTATTTTAAAAATTTGTCCCATTATTTATTTAAAAATAAAAACGACTTCGACACCATTTATGGATAAATCAATAACGTAACTATAATTTAGCATACCTTAGCTGGCCTCCTAAACCATAGCATACCTTTGTAATTATTGTAGTTCCTACTATCTCTTTCCTGAAGATTGGTACACTTTCACAGAATTATTATTATTATTTATTAGTTATTAGTCTTAGGCACATATTCCCATATTAGTTTAGCATTTTTTATATTTTTTATAGTTAATTAGTCATTAATTTAGGCATATTTTTCTGTGTACACACTGTCAATTTTTTTCTAGGTTTCGGTGTCAGAACATTGTTCAGCCCTTCCGGCTGTTCAACGAACCGTGCCTAGCGATTCTCAGACGTTTCGAACTTTGTTATTTTTTACCTTATGTTTTATTTAATCTGAAATAATGTCATTATTATTATTATCATGCGGTAAGGGTACAGTTGACCATCTTTACGTAACAATTTGTGGCACGTTCCCACAGAAAGCTGAACCTGTTGTGATAATTGGAGTATAGAGGTGTGAGAAGCATTTTTCATTATATCTTGGAGTTTCGGTAACCTCGGCAGGCAGTACATTTTCGAGGTTGACCTGTTTTTCTTTGGAAAGGAAGTTTCACGAAGCAACGGTACACACAATGCAGGTTGTCGAGTGTTTTGCGGTCAATAATAACATGGAGAAATTCAACTAGCAGTTTCGAACTCAGTATACACATGCCCTACTGATTATTGAACTACATATTACGAAAATAACATTCAATCAGAAATATTTTCTGCTCTAATGTAAACACCTTTTTGTAATGCAATAAATGTAAAGTAAATGAGTCCTGAAAATAACTTATTTTGGTGAACAACCAACAAACAACGCATACAAACACGAAATCACTTACTCGACAATTGAGAGAGAGGACGAATGACACCAATGACGATTCTGTTCGCGATGAGCTTAAGCTACGGCATGCCTTCACGAAAACAAAATATTTCCATAGTCAATGCTACCGGAATATGAAATTAACACATGATATGTATCCCATCAATAACAGTTAACATTCAACGTGTATGTTCTTATGTCCTTTGAATCATGTCACATTAAAATGGAGCAATTATGACGTTATTAGATACTTTTCTAACGATGGTGATTAAAAATATTTAATTCCAATTAACAATTAGGTAAATCAGTTGCAATTAAATTTAATTGTAACTAAATCAAATGTGATCTGCACCTAAACTATTTCATTGCACTGTCACCAAAGTTTAAATTAAATTTACTTGCCTCTACTGTGCGTGAAAATTTAAACAAGAACACACAATATAAATTATAAGCGTTTAATTAAACAATTTGAACACACAACACTTTATGCAGTTACAAAAGGGGGCTTATTCACTAATAAAGCGATCTATTATTTAAATCCGCATGAAGAGGCCTTAATTCGCTCTTAAAAATGCATGCGCAATAAATTTAAATGGTTACCTCGCGACCGATATCTGTCATGTACCGTCTTTGCCGTGAAGTTGGCTGTAACTACGCCATCTAGTGGTCCTGTCCGAATCGATTATTGGTTGGCAGCAAAATGGCGTACCCACGCTACTCGGAGAACGGCAGAGTACAGCAGGAATTTGTCGTGGCACCAAAACTCGATATAAACGGGAAACCCTCGCGTGTAAGCTTGCGGGGATTACATAAGCCTGCGCTGAAACTTGCGCCCAAACGGAAAAACCCTGAATGTAAAGGGAAAAGGTTTCGTTAGCAGCCATTTTGATACACTCGCCATTGCACCTTTTTACATTACCTGGGACCGATTCGTGCCCGGGCTTCGAATTGGAGTCAAACTGACATCCAAATGTGTTCGAAGGTGTCACGTGATTTTCCGGCACAGCCGCGATTGAGTTATTCCTCACAGAGAGCGAAAATTACGATAATTGCACAACACACAAGTTACGTCCGACTTATAACACACTCCGAATAAGAAAGGCCTTCATCAAGGCGAATTGGTGGCAAGTGGAAGTTGCTAGGATACCAAACCGAGAAACCAGTCACGTGGTGTGTCACACGGATAAACATGGAGCCGTAAAGAGAAGGGACGTAGGGTTACCAACTGAGTTAAAACGCAGCTGAATATCGCCACGATATTTTGGCGTGAGATTTGAATGTAACAGCACTTAAATTCCATTGTAAAATACAATTGATGTTAATTGCCATTAAATTTATTTTGCAATGAAACATTAATCAATTAATTTTTTAGTCAATTAATTGATAGATGGATATTTTAATTGATTAATGGCTCTACACAGACGCCATAGCATGACGCTATACAGTTAAAATAAATAAGTGCTTGCTAAAATAAATAAAATAGATGACGTTTTTTTTTCGATGTGTAAAATAAAAATAAGTTAAATAACCTGACCCAACAACTAAAAAGAGAAATCCAGCAAATCAAAAATGAATCAAGTGAACTAACTGATGATCAAACATCAAAGCACAGATTTGGAAAAAGCTTGAAAAGCTACAAACAGAGCGATTAAACAAATTCCACCCATACGAGAGGAAAATGGTATCTGAACAAAAGACAGTACACAAAAAGCTTGTTTCCCACACGTCTAGAAAATATCTTCCAACTCATCAAGAACTAAAAGTAATTGATCAACCAGAAGCAATATAAGAAACCCTAGAAATAGAATTTATCAGATCCTTACACTCAAAGAAGTAGCTAAAGAAATAAAAGAAAATATCAATCCAAAAAAGCTCCAGGATTCGATCTAATTTCTGGGGAAATATTAAAACGATTGCAAAGGAAAGGCATTGTTAAATTTACACATTTGATAAATATTGCATTAAGATTTTTGTCCAGTTGCACCGACATCAATTAAAGTTAATCTCGAATTAAAGCTAAGAAAGTCCTAAGTTTAATATAGGATTAGTTAACAATGATGTTGGTGCAACTCAGGCTAAAACTATTTTATGCAAAAACGGCAGAAGAAATAATGATTCCAAAGCCAGGTAAACCTATAAACGAAGTAAAATCATATAGGTTCATATCATTACTGCCCATGATAACAAAATTATTTGAAAAACTGTTTTATAGGACGACAAAGAGAATAATAGAGGGGACACAACTGGTTCCTGATCGCCTATGTCTTGAAGAAAAAAAAAACATGCTCAGCCATTTTTCTGGATGTTGTCCAAGCATTCGAAGAAAGTCTGCCATGATGGGTTAATAATGAAAGTAAAAAGATGCTTACCACTGCAGTATGTCCAGCTCTTGGAATCATACACAACAAAGCGAACCTTCAGGGCGAAACAAAAAAATAAATAATCAGAATTGAAAACAATAAATTCAGAAGTGCCTCTAGGCAGTGTGCTGGGACCAGTACTGTACTCATTATATACATGTAATATTCCAACAGTATTAGCGGTAAGAAACATTATACCAAGTGATTTTTAAAATTTTTTGTCAACTCTTGCCATGAAGTCTGGACGGCATGTCTTAGCTTAATGAAAAGTACCTCATTGTGCTCCAGGATGCTGTTTTACAGTAAAGCTAAGACATGCCGTCCAAATTCCCTAGGAGGAGTTGATAAAAAATTTAAAAAATCACTCCGTAGAAGAAACAACAGTTAATCTCCAAGACGCAATAGACAATACAAATGCATGGACCAGACATTGGCGTATAAAAATAAATGAAAACAAATTTTGCAAACACAAAAATAAATTATCACCCAGTAGAATTTAATAACAACGCAATTCTATCAAAACCAAAGTGTTAATCTATCAGCAAGTCCTAAAATCAATATGGACAAATGTGTGGGGTTGTACTAAAGTTGGGCAACTATGGTAAGAAACATTGTTAATGCTTCTTGGTATGTTCGGAATGCAAATCTATACCGGGAACTTCAAATGAGTCAAAGAAGAAACCAAAAAGAGTGTCAGGAGTCATGAGGAGAGGCTCCATAAATATCCAAACGTTGAAGTGCTCCAATTTCTAAACATCTAGTGCGATGACTCAAGAGGACCAAGGCTTTTGATCTTGTGTGACAGTAGAGTGATCAGTGGAAAGTAAAGCATGGTGCTGTGAAATCACCAGGAATTAGGATGGATCAATGACAAAGTCCACACTCAAGTAACGTAGCAATTTAGGTCAAATTCAAAATGTTTATTAATCTTAGGATTGTTATTTTGAAAAAAAAAGTATTAAGTTCAAGAGCCGATCCTTTTAAATCATAATCCTTTCGCTATTCAAAGAAAGATATTCTTTTTCCAATGCGTAAAAGAAGTTTGAATATGTTAGTGCAAAAGTAGGATATAGAGAATTTTATTTGTGAATTTTCTTGTTATTTCTCTAAAATAGAGTTAACCCGATCTATTCCCATGTTTATTTTGCCTCTGTGCTAAGATGATGATAATCATGAATCAGTTCCTTTCTCCAGGATTCATAGTATGTTGCTTTGTCCAATTAGGACATTTTTGAATTAATCAGTTGTCAAAAATGGAAAATCTGGGAAAAATTGGTGCTTTGACAATTTATTCGTATATCACATATTTTTATTGAAGGACTAACACATTTTCTTACTTAAGGTCATAACTTTATATCTAAATGTAGGTAATACTTCGTTAATTAGAAAAGTTTTGTAAATTAATTTCCACAGATTTTATCAATAGCTACTCGCCAGTTTTGGAGGTACAAAAATAAACCATTCGCTTTTCTCAGTTGTGCTACATTCACAAATCCCTAATGATAATATTATTAATTCAAACATGAAAAACCTTTTGTCTGATTTTATCATTTTTGGGAGTTCTCAGTTTTGATACATTCACAAACAACTGATAATACTAGATATTAATTAAAGCATGCAAAACCTTTCGGCTCATTTTATCATTTTTGGGAGCAACGGAGGGTGCAATATAGAGGTTTGATTCTGAGGGTGTATTTGTCTAATAAAGGGAGAACATAATTGAACACAATTTTGTGGAATACGTAAGATAACAATGGCAAAATTAAGTCAGAACTGTCACCGCAAAAGCCGATAATACAATCGGAAATAGAACAAAGCCAACCGACATCCTATTACAAGTTTCCGAACGCCCACCCTACTTCCCATTTAGCGCTAATCACAGTCCATCCGTGTCAATTGCTCCGAATTATCGACGTCGGCGACGCGGCGTGTCGTCGGGATTTTGAATTTGCGACCGAGCCTTCTTTGATCTACGCTCGGACCACCTGCGGTTTGCATGAGCACCGGATTCCGGTTCACGCAAATGCGGTGCGGTCCGATTCGGTAATTCATGTAACGGTCGAGCGCTAATCCATTGCGAAAGCCGGGCACGTTGTGCACTTTCTCGCATGACGTTTTGGGCAAAATAAAATGCTTTCGAACAAAGTTTTATGTTTGAGACATCTATCTTCAATTTTTTTTTTTTAATTCGGGGTGCTTACCATAAGTGATCTATGTTTGTAGAATTTTACTTTCTTAATGCCTCTCTTCAGACATCCGAAATTTAAGGGCGCTCGTGCAACCGGATTTACGTTGTAATGTCTTCCGATGAATCAAGTCCAAATTCTACAGCGATTCGAATAACTGCAACAACTATACTATTGATCCAATGGATCTTTACCATTACGTCATCAATTTTATACGTCCGAATCGACAAATGTTTTCATTCTCATTTGCTTTTATCCTGTTCTATTAAACAGAGATGGGTTGAAGAACATATGCATTTTACTATAACATGCATTGATGACGTGATGGTAAAGATCCATTGAATCAATAGTAAGTAACTTTGAGTTGTAGCAAAAGTGTGACCTGACGTTTTTATTCACGTGTCGCGCGGTCAAGGAGAGAGATGCCAGCCAAACGACGTGTTCATCTCCGAATGCTGAATCGATGGGAATGAAAAACTTTATCACCGCAACCTAAAATCGCCTCTGGTTTGAAAGCACGTTCTGGTCTCATAAAGCGATACATGTTTCCTGCTCTCTGGTTTCTTTCAGGAATAACAGGTTTTGCTTAAAAAAAATAATTTCGAAATTTCTTTAACACATTTTTCGGGTCCTTACAATACTAAATTTTGCTTTTTGGTTTTTCCGTTTCATAGGTAATAAAACCTTCCTGTTTAACAGGTGTAACCATGCAAGACTTTGTCTACAATAAAATGAAACCCTAGAAACCCTTTTTCTGGGTTTCTAGATGAAGATCAAAATATGTTGCTTTGGCTATTTATCCAGAAGGAATTAGATGTTCCCACATCTTCACAGCGGAGAACTTAAAATCTCTTTTGAAGCATTTTGGCATTTATTCAGAAAAATTAGGACAAATGCAATACTTCTATTAGTTTCTTCCGAATTTCGGACATTTCTACTTAAATGGATTACCCTAATTTCTGTTTATTTCTTTATTTTTCGTCCTCTTATAGTTCGTGTCCAACATTATCTGTCGAAGAACCTAGTCACTCTACCTTATCAAAATATGTAAATAAATATGTAAAAAATATGTAAAGTTTGCTCTGAAAACTTGAACTTGATTGAAAGTACACTGACCGGCAAAAAAAAACCGGCCACCACAAAAAAAATTTAAAAATCGAATCTAAAGACATATTTCAAGTCGACATGGAAAGTTAATTTGATTAAATTTCATAATCCGTACTTTAAGGTCTTTGATTTATTCCCACCTTTATTTTTAAAGGATAAAATCCGTTTTTAACGAGATTAAGAAATTTTTGTTGTTTACCCATCAGCAGTTCATGTATTGTCTTTTATGATTTATTTGCCTAAAATCAAGGAGGCTTCTTTGCATTGATTTTAAAATGGAGTGTGACAGTTAAAGAGCTACGCAATTAAAAAAAAAGCCGTTAACTGTTGAGATTGTTGCTCGTATTGTTGGTTTAATTGAAGATGGTCGTAGCCAATGTTACGTGTCTCGTGCACTGGGAATACCCCGTACCACCGTACAGGATGCCTGGAACCGGTATTTGGAGACTGGCAGGAGAGCAGGATCCGGAAGAAAAAGAGCAACAACTGCAGTTGATGACCGTTTTGTTGTGCTCAACGCACTAAGGGATCGGAGATCAACGGCTGTTCAACTTCAACATCGCCTCCAAACAGCTCGTGGAGTTGAAGTAGGTGAGAGGACAATAAGGAGAAGGCTTGTTGAAGGATGTCTAAAGTCACGGACACCTGCAACAGGCCCAGAATTGTTACCAAGACATCGTCGAGTACGGTTGGAATTTGCACGACTTCAATCAAACTGGACTCCTCACCAATGGAGTAAAGTTCTCTTCACTGATGAATCGTGCTTTCGTCTACGCTCGCCTGACGGTCGCGAAAGGGTGTGGAGAAGACCAAATGAACGGTACACAGACTGCACAATTTCCGAAAGGCGATCTTTTAATGGTGGCTCTCTTATGGTGTGGGCAGGTATTTTGTCTGAGGCACGTACCGAACTTCTTTTTGTGGAAAATGGGGCTTTAAATGCCCATCGACACGTGGAAGACATTCTGCAAGAAGCTGTCGTGCCCTACTCTCACTTTATTGGAGATCGGAATTCAGAGACTTAACTGGCCAGCATGCAGCCCTGATCTCAATCCCATTGAGCACATATGGGATCAACTTCAAAGAGGCATTCGTCGTCGCCCAGCTTTACTAGACTTAAGAGCAGCGCTTTACGAAGAATTTGAGGCAATACCTCAAAATTCGTTGACACATTTGATTGATTCGATGCCTCGACGTTTAAATGATGTCATTCGAGCACGAGGAGGTCATACGCGTTATTAACCGTCACCAGTAACTTAACTGAAGACATTTCTTTTCAGTTTTCGAACTGCCGTTTTTGTTATTTTTTTCATATTAAACTTAATTTTGTTTAATCTCGTCTTTTTCTTGAGTAATTTTTATGTTTTTTTGTTAATATTGAATGGTCCTTTGATATAAAGTACAAGTACAACTCAAATTAAAGAAACCAGAATATCAATGGTTTCGTTATATATTTTAGGGTGGCCGGCTTTTTTGCCGGTCGGTGTAGAATGATAAACCAGAAAACAATGCAGCGAAATACGCAAAGGAACTGTGAAATAAATTATTTTTTACAAAAGCCACATGCAAAAAATAAAAATGACCAGTTATAGAGGCGGGAAATTCAAACTAAATTCAACCATTTTCGCTCATACTGTGTTTTCGCAGTTGATTTTCTGTTGAATTATATAAGTTACGTTGATTTGTGACAAACATACTAGTGAATTTACTCTGTTTCTCTTTCTATTAATGCAAACCTTGGTTTGATTGGTTATAAATTTTTTAAGTGAAACGTGTTAAACGGTTGCAAAAAATCGAAAGGCATTAACCAGAAACAATAAAAAAATTGACACGATATACGTGCAGAGTTTAAAAGGTACGTATAAATCACTTTTCATATTTCCATGTAAAACGTTTGACCCGAGCAGGTTTAGTATTCCGGTCCTGCAATTCCGCACATTTGATAGACGCAAAAGAGGGAATCTGAACGTTTAACGAACGATACGAGGGTCAAATATGCAGCTGTTTGGTATTCCGGGAATGTTCGGCAAACTTGCGTGCTCCTGCTAATGAGTCCTGCCGTTGCTGGTGAGCCGTTTCCACCGTCTGTAAGCTGCGTCTATAGATTAACTACATTAAAACGCCGCGGTCACTAGTTATTGCATTGTTTCGGCAGGGCCAAGTCATTTTGACTTGCCGGAAGGGTAACCCGGTCTACGCCCTCTTAACTGTTGGAAGTCTGGTTTTCGACTGTAATTGTCTGTAAATATTTCCAGTGGATTTGGGGAGAGTTTATTATTCTGTTTTTGTTGTCTGCACTTACAAAAACGGATCAACGCAAAAAATAGGTACACACCACAAAACACGAATGTGTTCGTTAAGATTTTAACATGTTTAGGTAGGTAAATACAATTGCCAACAATGTACTTAACGTCACTAAAATAGATATGCAGAATTATACTCTAGTTAGTGTGTATTTCCCTTTCCTTCCCTGTTAGACTTCTAGTATGTATTTTCCTTCGACCTCTTTGTCATATAAAAAGGAGAAAGTTACAGTTTGATAGATAGCACTTTTCTTCTTTAATTATCAGTGGTTGTAAGTGAAAGCGACTTAATTACATAATTTCATTGTCCTTTGCATATTCAGAACGAGAGGCACTGTCCCAGATACCAATGTATATGAAGGACATAAGTCACAACTTGGTAACTCTTCCCGTTAGATGTTAATCTTTACGGCCGTTTTACTGCTAATTTCATTCAGCATCTTTCATACAATCTAAAACTGCTCGTCGGACGGCCGCTCCGAAAACTTGGGGAATTACTCTCGGAACCGCGGCGGCAATTTGGCAGGAACACCGGGCCGTAGCTTTCGCTAATCCCGTCGATATTTTCCGATCGACGTTATAAGCCAACTTTAGATTTGCTGCTCTGCCTTCGGATGTATATTCCTCTAATTGCCACTGCTGCATAGTTGCTTGTTTGTGCAGGATACGCTTCACGTGTTGGAAATAGATTAGTGCAACGGAATTGGTGTGTGGGGTACGAATTTAATGCTCCAAGTTTTCGATATTATTTGTTTCTGTAGAATAAGAGTATTCTTCCAAAGGTATTTAAAGCAAAGCAGAATGTAGTCTGGATATTCTAGCGGACAAGGCTTAAAATGCAATGAAGCATGAAGATTGTAGGAACATCCACATTATTAAATTCGTCGAACGATCTTAGAGCCTATTAACAAACAAACCCGTGGATGGAACTTCCAAAAGTGGCTGTTCTAAAGCAGGGTATTCTTTCCTGTCATGTGGGTGGCCTATATGCTAAGACGTAGCAATGTTTACTAAATTTGTGGTCTTGTGCTTGTCGTGTCCCTCGTGTGGGATACGACTTTTGATAGTTTTGTGGGAATGGCCGGAGAAGTTTTGTTTATTGTCACCCCTCGTTGTTTGCCAATTTAATACAATGTTTTTATACTTTGTTTTATTTATTTTGTTGTTTAATTCGTAATTCTCAGGGAAATGAATTCGTCAATGAACTCAGTATATTAGTAATGTGTGGGTCTTATTTATTTTTGTTTATGTAATGGTGTTTACATTTCCTATTAACGTGATTTTGCTCCTGATCGTTCTCACATGCGCCCATGCGTTTATCATATGGTCTTGTTCCCGTTCGTACTCACATGCGCCCGATAACTCTAATCTTTATAGTAGTAATTATTAAGAAATACTTTATCGTGCGTGTGTACTTGTTCAATAATTTTTTATTAATGTAATCTTGTTCCTGCTCGCGCTCACACGCGCCCAAAAACTCGAGCGTTTATTAATAAAAAATATATTATCGTGTTTTCGTGTGTATTTGTTCTTGCTAGTGTTAATTTGTTCATCTTTATTTTATTTTTTTGATAAATGTTTCACTTGCGAAGTCATTTTTCCCCGTTTATTTTCTTTTCCAGTATTTACTTTAACAACGAAATGATGTATTTTGGGATATTCACGGTGAAATTTTAACAGATTTCTTAATTGACTGAAAGACTGTAAATTCAGATTTAGGCCTTTTAGCAGGTGCTTGGGACGCAAGAAATTTATGTCGAATGAGTAGATAATAGAAGCGGTGCAAAATTGACTTTGCAGACAACCAAAAGAAATTTTCTCTGTCGGTATTTGCAAGCTGTCTGATCGTTGGGATAAGTTTATATTAAAAAAGGGCATTATTTTGAGAAATAAAATTTGTTTCATTAACTTTGCGTTATTATTGTTATCGCTGCATATGAAAGCTCAGGTTAAATCTATACCCCTCGTAGATAGATAGACAATGAAACAGGACTTCACAATGACTTAACGTAACAAAATTAACCTCTAAATACAGGTTTGAAGCGTTTCGTTTTAATGTAAATACTTAAAATTCTAAACTGAAACTAATTAATGTGTTTACTTATGTACAGTAAATCATTTAAATTTAGAATGACTTCGTTTACATTAACAAACAGTACATTCAAATTATTAATTTACGTTACGTTAAGTGATTTGAAAACATTATACAGTCCTTTTTAATAATATTTTCATATTTTTTTAGGTTCTTGTCCAATACTTCGACGTAGTTAATCTCATCTTCTAGATACATCTGTGCCTGTTCTTCGATTGGATCATTGGTTCGTTTTTTTATGAACAAGCATAATTTTTTTAATTATGTGAGTGTAAAATGTATCGTTTGACCGATTTGATCACGATGTTATTGTTGTAGTTAATTTGTGGCGCCAAATGTATATTGAAATGCAATCTTTTCTCAGTGGTGTTGGTATAAATTGAGAACGAAGGATTTCTTCTTATAGCTGCTTGTATGGGTTAGAGGAAGTTAAACTTCTGGTAATATCACGGTAATGTGTTGCCTTCCTAACTTTATTTTTCCAGACATTACTTTGACTAGAAGCAAGAAATAAATAATAATCTTCAAGTTTTTATGTTCAAGTACGAAAACCATTCTTGTATGATCACTTATTTGATACCTGTCAAAATGAGAGAGTGCACTAATAATTGTTTGAATTGGCTTTCGGTTGGAACCGCGTCACGTTGACTTCCTCTACTGCCGACGTTTCGTTCTCCATTGCAGAAGAACTTCCTCAGGGCTGCTGCTGGTGGTGGTGTTGCTGCTGCTTCTCGTTAGTCGTTGAGACTGTGTGGGTATGTCTGTTATCGTGGTGTTTATAGTGATCGGTGGGGGTAGTGAGTCGGAACGGTGACCGGGGGTTGGTCTGTTGGGTCGTGACGGAATGGGATGTTTCCAGGCATTGTGGAGGTAAAAGCCAGTATCACGGTTTAGGTTATTGGGATGTTTAAGAATTTTTATGGATTCACGGATTTTACGATTGAAAAAATGAAATGAGCGGGCTAGAAGTTTTGTGTCGGATAATAGGATTTGGTGACTGGTTTCTATAACGGTTACCTCATGTCGGCAGTTTGTGACGTCAGCTGTAGACCAGTCAAAGCTTGCTTATTGAAGTTAACCTTCATAAGGCCGGGCTTCAAATTTAACATTAAAGGCCGTGTGGGGTACAATTGTATCCCACGGGTTCTTTTTTGTTTTGTGTAAATTTTATGTGAAATATATAAAAATTTTGCATGACATTTCGAAAAATTTATGTTATAATCGGCTGAGTGTGACAGCTTCTTCAGGAAAATTATAAGAAGAAGCTGTCAAACACACAGCGAACCGTCGACTTTAAACTCAATTTCTCCAAGTGTCCGTTCAAAAATAATGATTTATATAGGCAATTTATAGGCAACATAAATATTCAAAATATTCATAAAAATCATCTGATTCGATTATTCTCAACAATTCATCATCGGTAAGCTTATTTTCGTTACGAAATTTTGAAGGAAAGAACCACGAAATGCTTTACGATTTTACACTTCACTTTGCACACAAATGTTCGTTCAACACTGTTCCACACAGTAGTAATTCAGGAGTGGTATTCCATTCCTCAATTCGAGTTGAATTCGCTATTCTTGCCAATGTCTAATTCGACTCGAATTGGGGAACGGAATTCGCAGGCAGGTTTGCCCCAAACAATTAGCGGATTCACAGTTTTAAAATATGTAAATAATTTTTCATGCCACAACCAGTAATACTAGTAAGAAAAAATACTTTATAAACCCAAGATAAACCACGTGAAAGGTTAGAATTGTGCGTCTGATGTCACTTTGTACCCCGATCTGTTTTTCACGTTATCAAAAAATTTGTATCTGATACAGGCTAGATGGGGCACAAATGCACACCAATGAAGTAAACTGGCCTTAACTTGTAGTAATTTTAAAACAAATGCTTTAATATTTTGGATACTATATAAAAATATATAAATTAAAGATAGCAGAAAAGAGAAAATTAAAAAAAATATATTGTTGAAGTTATAACAGAAAATGTATATGTGGGGTACACCTGTACCCCGCCCGGCCATACGAAGGTTAAATGCAATTTTGATCAGTTGTCAAAAGGAAAATGACACTAAAAATCATACCTGTGTTGAAGGTGAAGTACTTGAATGCTCAGTTGCACCAAACTCTTAAGTTGAGCTTAAATTTGAGATTAGCCAACATTGTGTAAGTCATACTTGAAGTCTAAAGTAACGCATAAAGTTAAGTTGAGCATAAATGTTTGTTGCAACTAGTCATATTTGACAATATTTTATCGTTATCTTTACTGTTTACGTTCTCAGTCCCGGACAATTGTAGACTAGTCTTTACTCTCATTAATAAAAAATAAATAGTAATTTGGTTTAAAAATTCGTTTTAATACAAATCTTCTGACAGTTAGAGAAAATTCCTGGAATCCGGTGTGCAATCTGAACTTGTATTAATAGTAAACACAAAAATATTTTCATCGTACACCGTTAATATTGATGTGACAATAATGCAAAAATCAATCTAACATCGATTATTCGTATAAAAAAGGGCCGTGAATAGATTTAAATTGCCCATCTGATCGTGAGTGACATTTTACCGTATTTATTATTATCACTGACTGAAATTTACCAGGCAACTTATGACTTTAACTTTAGTAACCATGGAAATGGCGAGTAAGGTCTATCGGTGACGTTGTGTTGCTGTTGGTTACAGGACGGATGAGGCAACCGTTACCGGTTTCTAGTTTGTGTTCAGCTAGGGCCGAGCCAGTTGTTTGTAGTAGTCTAGTACAGCGTTCATGTTCAGAAACACGAGTGCTAACAGACCGTTTTGTTTCACAGATGTATACACGTCCACAGGAACAAGGAATTCGGTACACACCTTCGGATTGTAAGGGGATGTGATCTTTTGTGGAGGGTAGGCAGTCTGAAAGTTTCGTCATGGGTAAGTAAATTGATTTGATGTTTTGTTGTTTGGGTATTTTGCCGATTCGATCTGTTATGGTGTGAATGTTAGGTAGGTAAGCTGTAGCGACTGGAGGTGTATCAGGTTCAGAACGTGGAGGAATTGGGATTTGATGACGAGAAATGGATCTTTGGATGCACTAATAATTTATTGGTAATGATTCTATAAATCGATCAAAGATACTACAGTTACCCTTTAATTTTGGTTCCTTTGAATTGTACATACCAAGAGTCTAACAATCTTATCGTCTTTTGAAAGTCTTCGCATGAGATTTTATTCTACGTGTCTTTTTAGTTTTGATGATTTCCTTGCTTCATTTTACTTTCATCTAAGAGTGGCTCGTATGTCGCATCTAATTCACGCCTTCTTGTTTCTTTTCCGTCTCTTAAGTATTAGCCCGGTTATTGTTCTTAAGGTTTCCATCTTTATCCTTCTCGTTAGAGACATCGTTCTCTCGTGGTTTGCTCTTTCTTCCTTACAGTCGTGTCTTTTAAGGCGCGATTCCACGAGGCCAGTAAACAGGCCAGTAGCTGGAGTCCTGTGACTGGACTCCAGTGACTGGCTCCGTGTAAACGCCACTGGATGCCAGTTGAAATAGGAATTAACTGGATTGGTAAGGCCAGCCACTGGAGTCCAGTCACAGGACTCCAGCTACTGGCCTCGTGGAAACGCGCCTTTAATTGCATATTTTGCTGGATGGTAATTGTTTATAGCCTAAATTATGTATTAAGTATGTATTATGTATCTCTTAGGCCTTTTTCCTTTAAATACGAAGTTTGAAATGGAAATTACTTTAATGACTACCCGATGTAACTCTGACAAAATTAAAATAGGAACTGACGCTACGTTTGAGATTACCGTATTTAAATAATTAATCTGCTGTCTCAAGAGGGGTAAAGTGACATCAGGTAATAGGTGTCCATAACGTTTGCTTCTCTTCTTATTGCGCTAACGTAGTAGCACGGTACTTATCGCCCTTGAGTCCAGTTGCAGTCCCAGCAATTTTTTTCAAGGCTTGGCAGCTGCAACTCTTAGAAGGAATGCAATAAGAGTAACGTACAATGGTCACTTGTTCGTGTTAGTTGCAAATTATTGCGAAATGTGACATGTTTTGATTTAATTTATGTTTACGTTGATTCAGATTCCTACGTTTGAATTTTGCCATTATGTTTGAAATAAGAAAATTTTTTTCTCACATATTTAATATACATAATTTTTCATACATAACTTGTGGATAAATAAAAAGTTTTATTCTTTCTGAGTAATATTCAATAAATGATAGTAAAAATACGAGAATCAAAATATCTCAGAAACTATTGAGCTTTGTATAATGCACATTATAACAATCGCCCTGTATATGTATGTATTTACATCTGCTTGAACTTGAGGGGGCAGATTTGGAAACAAGAGACAATATTCAGATATTCAGGCGATGAGTAATATGCCTTGAAGCCACGTTTACGTGTATCAATATTATAATTAAGCTGTTTCTAATTTTAGCTGCTGTATGTACGAAAACTGTCATGAAAATACATATCTGATGCCAAGCAGGAAATTGGCTTTCCATTATAATGACGGGTTATAATAATAATTAGTTGTAAAAATACTGCAGGCTGCTTATTATCGAATATTCCTTGACGTTTGATAAATTGTTCCTCGGTTAAGAACTATAATATTTCTGGAATTCCTTGAGACATCATTTTAAATGTATTTTGTATTAAATTATTCTAAAATTGTGTACTTGCAAATTATATGCATAAAAAAAGCTTTATAATTTGATTGTATTAAACGTCGGTATTTAATAGTGTCTGGAGGAATTTGTTGTATACAAGGTGTTATCTATCTTGATATATAGGTGTAGGTAAATTTCAATCGGATAACAAAAAGCGATTTTTAATAAGGGTGTCATCTATCTGGGGAATTATTTCAATACAAAGTTGTGATGTTTAATACTTAGGTGGATGGGTCTTTAAAATACACCATTAAATTAAGGCAAACTTTATTGTCCACTTACAGGACACACCAACAACACACTCTGAGCATGCTCGCAGGCATACTGCATAGAGGCTGCGCATAAAATTAGAACTTATTCTAATTAATACTTAAATACATTACAATGTCTGTGATCTTGTGTGCATGTGCACCAATTGGAAAAGAGATGATTACGTATATATTTTCAGCGTCAACCAGTGTTGTCCAAAAGTTGTCCTTTGTGCTTTAAAAAATCTCTGTTATTAAAAAACTTTGATTATATTTTCTTTCTGTAAACAAGTTATATAATCTAAAAAGTTTGGGACTAGTCAGAGTGTTAATAGAAAAGAAATAAGGTAGTCCAAATGCAATCAAATTAACCTATTAAAAAATCATTATATTAATTAATTAACACTAATATTAATATAGTATATAATATAATTTTGAAACTCGGTCAATTCAATCTACACCACCAATCCCTTGTAAGCCGCATTAACACAGAAGACATTCGTCCTAATAATTAATCATAGGGGTGCAGATTTGTAGCTGGGAAAATTATAGTTTGGTTTTGGCGAATCGCATAACACAGTAAATCCCCCCAACTACAACTAATATCTAATTAAGACTGTTTGCATGGAACTCGGATAGGAGGCCAATGCCGAGTGCCGGTGGTTTTTCCTGCTCCCCGGGGTATGCTTGATTAATACCAGTTAGTGTTACCCTCCACGGTTCCCCGGATTACGTGGTTTTTGTTTAGCAAAAGATAAACGAAACCGTCGGTCGTACGGACGTCGATGTGCGTGTTTGTTAGTTTCCGGCCTCGAATATTTCACTTACTGACAGACAGATAAATACACCACCAATAACTAGGGTAGTTTTGCACCGTTCGATAGGTTACATCAGATATGCTCTTCACGAATACGCGCCTCCGCCAGATCCGATATCATAAACTGATAATCTCAACTCAACTTCCTGCCGTGGCGGGTGAACGATGTCTCTAGTTTCGCTCTATCGGAAATTGTTACCCCCTAAAACTGAAAGAAAAACATTCGGGGGCTAAATTAAACAAACAAGCGCGAATTGAATACTAAGCGCGCCGCGAAAGTCGACGACATTGATTTTCGATACCAATTAATTTTAACATCGATGGTGACGTGTATTTACGAATTGCTCAAAATTACACACCGCATATGTTACACGGAAATTTGTTCGCAGCTGAAATTTAACCAATAATTTATTTAATGCACGTTAGTTATGTTTTACGCGCCGCATTTAACGTCATGAAAAATAACGTGCGTTTAATTAAAACAAAAAAAGTTAAATCAACGCGAATTTTAAATGTCTGTAAATTTGCTATAAGCATTGTTCATATTGGTTTATTTTTAATTTTTGCAATCCATTTTACTGTTTTATTTGAATCTCTCTTGTCTGCTATTTTAATACAAATTAGGTACGAGTTATTCGGATCTGTTACGTTTTTGTTTTTAGGCAATACAATATTTATTTAGTTTTTCAAATTTTATTGTTTAATTCTACTCTTAATAAAAGTTATGTGTGCTATATTAAATCTATTGAACATTTCATTGAAAATGAAGAGGTTTTGATTAAAGAAAGAACTGTCTTAGAATCAAAAGGAGAAAGCTTAACTTTCGTAATGTGTACTGAAATGTTTCGATAATTTGTTTTAAAAATAAAAAGCGATTACTGCATGTTTGATTTCAATAAAACACATGTTCGTTCTTGGACTTGCAGCATTGATTTGTTGACCGTAGGCGCCACCGGGACCGACGGACTGTATGTTTCTGTCCACCCAAGGGCACACTAAATAGATCATCGCCACATGTGTTTTAGTGTTTTCTAAAATTTAAGTGCTAGCCAGGGATGGCGAAGATTAAATTCCAGTCATTTGAAAACATGTCTCGCTGTCCGTTCCGTGTTGAAACTGGCGACGTTCGCAGCGATAGAGTCATGCAAACACCATAAACCAATCTATTTGACATTTCAAATTGTTTTTCGAAACTCTTATGTATAGATTGTCGCATCAAAATTGCAAACGTGCGAGCCAAATGGGCGAGGATATCACGTTACATTGTGAGTTTAAGCGTAATTGTAGTCTGCCTTGGGTCAGTCCGAAAACAGACCTTTTGAAAATGTCCACTTCCACACTTGAATAAGTATAATTTATAAATGTTCGTCAGACATGAACAAGGAACATTCCCATGTAGTAATAGATTGCCCTTAATTTTTCTAACATCTGCAGAGGCAGCGTGTGAACCAAATGCCACGAGCGGGATTGGCTGAGGTGATTTTGAATTTTCGCTGCAAGTCCGAGGGCGAGGCTTAATTGTTTTCGTGTTAAGTAAAAAGACGCGGAGGAAGACAGATAACATTTACGCTTAGACTAAAACGGTTGAATTGAATCTCTTTAGTTTGATTCCGCAGTTTCTTAGGCGCTTGTAGTCTTTATTTAAATTTGTATCCTTATATAACTCGGTTGTTAGTTAAATCATTTATACCGGCACGATTAAGTTTAGTAACAAAGAGCAATTAAAATAACAAGGAGTGTGCTTAGTGCGGGAGTGTTTCACGGATTAACGCATATTGGTAATTTGCATTTATTTGTATTTCTCCATCGCATCTTTGGTGGCATAAATAGAGCGAGAATAATTTAAATTGCATTAATTCGTTGTCGAAAGAGTCAGTAAAGTCCTTATTATCATTACATTTAGAGAACTTAAATCAAACTATTTTTATTTACCTTACTGCGAGTGTAAAAACGCATTAGTGACTTTCATATTTAAAAGCTTTGATTGGTCAGCGTTCGTAACTTGTAGCCGAGTTCGACAATTTAATTAATCAATGGCAATTTGTCATTCCCTACATCTACTTGGGCTTTCCATACCGTGTACCTTAGAGACTACCACCCCTAGGGGAAATTTTCTCAAGCAAATTGTAAACTAAATAATTTGCAATACATTCCTGGCCACTTTTCTTGACAAAGGTTTTCACACGCTGTATATGTGGGAGGGTAAAACTGTTGTCTTGGCTGAGAGATTTGTCGGTAAATTAGAAGCAATTGCAAAGAGAGTGGAAGGTCATAAACACCCATAGTGCACTACCGAAACCAGTCGACCTGGGACCTCGCGCCTTTTAAATTGATTAGTTAGTTAGCCGGCGAAAGAGCAATATACAGAGAGTCCTGAAACAGGCACAGGCATCGGGCAAAAGCGCCGCTCTCAAAATAACATTAAGCTCTGGATCGCGTAGCAGAAGTAGTAACGGCTCACTGCACGTATCCATTAATTAGGTTGATTAGAGATAGGGTTAATACAAGACCTCCCAAAAGGGAGTCCGTGAAAAACGGGTGATTGCTACTGATTTACCTGCAGATTGATCGCTGGAGGCGGCAGGAATCACATACTTCGCCCCAAAACATCCGACTAATTCATTTATTACCTCCATTAATTAAGTACACTGTCGTCCCACAGAGACACTTTGTGCGTTGGTTTATTGAATCGAACAAGTCTTTGAATACCGGCCGAATTAAGGACGCTGTACTAAGACTCGAACGCATTTGAAATTAACAAAAGTTATTGAGAAGTGGGAAGCGAAGTTCTTCAGTAAAACATCTGTGTAACATTCCACCACCAACGGTGCCGATCGGGGAATTTTAGATAGCGTCGATAACCGAAGGCGAAACTTGTTACGCGAGTCACACTGTATTTCCTGAAATTGCAAATTTTTGATTATTTGTAGTGATTTTTAAACAACAGGGTTTTTTTTATGCTCACGTTATCAGTTTCTACAGAAGCGGATAGCAGGAGTTTTTTGGCCTTATATAAAAAAATTTATTACAATAAATAATTATTTAAATTTAATTGTTGCATTACATTATCCACTTGCCAATTTCCTTTTTAGAAGCTAATTGTACTATCGCACCAAACAAAGAATCTGGGAAATCACAACGTAGGTCATTTACATTCGATAATTGTGTCATAATTATATAATATCGAAAGTAGCTTCAGCGCAGGACGCATTCCGTAGGGTCACTCATCCAGTAATAACATCTGGGGGTTGGAACTGTTAGAGGCGAGCGCCACGCAGGTAAAAGGGCCGGCCGACCTTCCTCGGTCATAAATCGTAGTTGGAAATTCCAGTGACCCATATCTATTATTTACTCATGTAAATGAATTGTTTACTTGTCAATATTAATTAATAGCAATGATTGGTAGGGCGTGTTACAGTACTTTGAGAATCAATTTAAATCTTTTGAATACTGTTTTTGAAAAATCTTCCTGTAAGAGAGAAGAGAGCCATAAAAACACTTCTTTTACATTTTGAGTACGAAATATTTATTGTTTAAGAATTAGAAGCAAAAAATCTTAGAGAATTTCATTTCGTAGAAATGTTTTCAGAATTTTCCTTCCAGATGATTCAATGGTTTGGTGTTCAATTTATTATAGTTCAAAAATTGATTGTAATTGCAACAAATCGTTACTTTCAGTAATATAATTTTCGGTTCGTAGTTTATAGAGTATTGTCATGAAGATTCCAAATGCAGAAAGATTGATTTGAAGTAGCATTATATTTCACTTTAAATTTACTGCATTTCTGAAATGAGTTATTTAGATTGCAGTCTTCAATTTACAACAGATTTGTTTAGTAAAGGGAGCGCTGCAAGGTCTCTTCCTGAGAGATATGGTAACGTTCTTTTGCTATCGCCACAATGCCGCTCGATCTTTGTGTGCGTCATTAGGAGTTTCTCCTTGATAATTTGTATCATTAACGACCCCTAATCTAGTGTAATAATATTTGCAAGGGACTCCATTCTCACTCGCCTGAATCCGTTAGGTTCAACTAAATCCACCGATGTGAATTTCAACGCAATAAAACAGAGTGAATTTGGAAAAATAATTTTCTACTTTTGATAAGAATTTATTTTTATCTCAAAAAAGGTATTTACCCTTTTGCTAATCCACTGGAAGCATGAAAATTCAGTGTATGTTTCTCGCGCCTTCTTCCATCTCCAGTTTCGCTCTGGCCCGTTTAACTTATTTTCATCCCCATGAATTATTAATAAACAGGTCAATTAAGGGGAGACTTTCAGTCGGCCGGCCTCGTATAGGGGACTTTTTACGGTTGTTTCTCTCGTTAATGATATTTTATTCAGCAACAATGTTTATTTATATTCAATAAAGTCGCCTTGTTCCTTTCCACCTCCGTCTCCTTCCCTGTCTTCGTCTTTCCTTGATCCGTCATTATCGTGCTGGCTTCGCATTAAGTCCTGATTACCAGAGGAAAAATTAATTACGCCGTAAATTTTACATCCATCACTTCAAGCGGCGCGACTCGTGTAAAGTTTAAACGGTTTAGAAGTTTTTAAACTCCAGTTTATTATAACTGGGTAAAATAAAATTAAAAGTTTCCGCGTAGATTATTTTTATTAAAATGTAATTATAACTTACTGGGGAAGAATCTGAGACGGTCTAAAAAGAGTACGAGGCAAATAAAAATTATTGATTTATATGTAAAATGTGACGTAAAAGCTTTTTATAACCGACGACACTAACTTTTAAATTGACGGAAAGTAATAAACCACAAATTTTCTATAAACCCATAAAGTGAACTTGAAAACTATAACTTCATAAATTATTTTCTTCTGGCGATGAGGAAGAAATATTTGCAAAAAGAATTCAGCCTATAGAGGTCTCATCTTTCCTAAACTAGGAAGAAGTGAAAGTAGGTTTTATAAGCTAATTATAGACGTTTTAGAAAAGACTTTAAAAATATTAAATGAAGTTCAGAAATTCAAGTTGGATAAAGTATATGGTAAAGATCGTAGAGTAGGCACTTTCAAATGTCACCCTTAAAAAGGAGAGGTAATAAAAAAGGTTGAGTAGGAAATTAAAAAGGAGAACAGCCTACTAGTTTATGATATAATTAAAAAGAAAATTGTTATAATTTTGATTTTTTTAAAAATAAAATTGAGTTGTCAAAATAATTTTCTTCCTTGGTTTAGCTCCTTGCCGTAATTAAGTAAGTTTTACTTTTACTAATTAAGTAAGTTTTTTGTTCTTTGGGGGTCGACTTAACGCAAACTTTTTTTATTGAAAATTCCTGCCCCTCCTCGGAGAATCGGCCTCCAGATTATAAAGTCCTCTAAAGTTCGACGCGCAGCGTTTCGGGAAAACAGGCGAATTTAATTAAAAAAACGGACGCTCGCGTCCCTTCCCCGACGCCGTAAATTAATAACTTAATTACTGGAAAGACACATTTAATCGCTAATTGTAATGGCCTTCGGGTGCGGACGTAAATCCTCCACGAGCAGATTTTATTTGTGGCTTGTGACCAGCGCGGAATTTCAGCCGAATTTATTAAAACGTAATTAATGCCGGCTGAAGATAAGCTAGTTTTAATGAGACCCTAAAGGGAAGGCTTGCTTGAAAATCGTTTTAACTTTCTTCTGGTTTAAGAAAACTTCTTCTGATGTGCTACTGACTAACGTTTGTTTAAATTTTTACCGGTAACAAATTCATATTCATAATGCAAAGGAGTAATTTCGAAATTTGCAAGCTCTCGACAAAGAGATTATTCTGACAGAATTTAGAAATATTTAATTTCTATGATCAGAGGGCCTAGTGACATCTGTGCTCATAATGGAGTTGTGTTAAATTAAAGAGGAAATTGAGAATACACATACTCCATTTTAACATCATTACTAAAATATTTTGGCGATAAAGGCACCCCTAAATCGATTAACTAAAAGTGATTTTCTTGTCATTCAAAATTTGACATGAAAGGACCCGCTATTACACTCTTTGGAATAGTGTACACTTTCTTCATAATTTCCATACGGCTTAACAACAATTAATTAACAATCCTTTCCAATTATGCATTTTGATTAAAAATGTAGAAATAAGGTGCATACATTTTTAAAAGTTTTGGGAAACAACGAGACCATCAGCGATAAATTGTGATATTTTTGCGAAGAGGATAACATCATCTGCTGACTTATGCACATACTAAATATTATTACCTTAAGTAATTTTTTTGAAAATTTTAGAATTCATCAGTATTAAACATAAAAGTTGCGCATTTCTTTCAGTTTCGAGACTTCGAGAGTAATATAAAGCATAGTTTATGATGGGTTTTCGCCCAATCGACGATTTAGTTTTATGTATATACATGTATAAAGCTTCGGGGTGTTATTTTGGTACCGTAAAAAGAGATACGCGTCCTCGGAAAGTTATTTGCGAAGCTCATATCGGCAAAGGGCGTTTTTCTCGTCGGCAGAAAAAACCTCGTCCATTGTGTGCGTTTACGGCTGCGGAATTATGTTTTTCGCAGCAGTGGTGAATTCAATAATTTTGATAAAGCGAGTTTTGAACGCTGCGAAATTGTAACAGCGGAATACGCATCCTTTTTTTCTCATTGTTTAGTCTAGCCGCCGCCGTCTCCCAAGATTGAGAACGAGCGGCGGCTTACTCCTTTGTGGAGAAACGTGAAAGAAATTCGCCAACGAAAACTACAAAAACATTTACAAAACTCGCAAGAAGTGGCTTCGGTTTGCCATTGTTCTGTCTTCGTGGTGGCGTTCGTTTCTTGTGTTTTTTCCCCTTTTATTTTATTTCGTTTTTCTTGCTCGGAAGTTCGAGACTTCGACCACCAACGTTCTGATGGACGCATTGCTTTTGTCCGGATTTATCGCCGTAAAATTGGATGTTACGGGATTACATTGACGCTCCTTAACTCTCCAGTGCCTTGCGGAAATACGTTTCTTCATTATCCAACATTTTTAATAACTTTAACGCCCCACTGGAATTGCGTGCTCGTTAACACCAAATCGATAACCACTTACTGATATTTTAGTACTAATGTTTTATTGATCCCATATATTTTGTTTAACCTATCCCCAAAAAAATATGTACATGCGTCAGCGTAATTCTTTTAAGTACTATTTACTAAAATTTAACATACAACTGAAGCCCTAGTATATTGATCGTAATTTCAAAATCCTTTTGTAAATATAAAAAATTAAAATCAGATTTTATTAATTTACCTATTCGAACAAACAATGAAATATTAGAAGTGTCATGGGGTCTCCACATGATATGTCTGCATTTTGATAAATACAAATCTGCCCTATTACATCATCAACATCAATACAAATGGGCATATATTTATAATGCAAAATATTTATTTGATATACCTACATTTTCAAATATACATTGTGTGAATTATCAATCATACCTATATTAAAAGCACTTGTGGAACATGTCAGATCAGAAATATAAACAATTTTTAAAATAAATGGTTGCTGTTATGAACACAACATGTTACGACAATAAATCATGATACCCTTGTAGAAGGGATGAACAGATCGTTGGAACTACTTAGACTCTCTGAGCTATCATATTATGATAAATATATGTCATGATTAAAGTAATTATTTGTTATGGTTTTATATATTTTAAATATTTTAATGCCCGTGACATTCATTTTCTACTCAAAAATCGAAACCTAACAGATCATCCCCTGTGTCGACGTATCAAAGACTTTTTGGGTCAACTTCTTTGGAATATCCGAAGGGATGAAGACCCGCCTGAACCATTTTTAGGTTTTCACACCATTTTGTATGTGTGATTAAAAAAAATGCATTTTATTTTTTAATGAGCCACCACAGATGGAATTAAGCAAAGAATGCATGAGTTAGCATTACCAGACAGGGCCGAAATAGATAGCGATCACTTCCTTAAAAAATGAATATGGAGGTACGACAGGAACAAACAACAGATAAGCGCAGGGAGAGAACAAAGGTGAAAATAAGAAGTCACAGATTGAAACAAAGTTTGCACAGAGAAAAATATAACCAGAAGTGAATTTGGTACAACAAGCGAGAATCTAGACGTAGAGGAAAGTTGTCACCATTTTAGAGAGTTGTGGAACGACCAGCCTATCGAAGAAAGGACACAAGAAGAACGGAATGGTGGAGCAAAGAACTGCAGAAGGTCATGAAGGAAAAGAAAGGAAGGTAGAAAAAATATCTAAGCACGAAGCAACAAGCAAATCACGTGAAATACAAGGAGAAAAGGGTAGAGGTAAAACTAGCGGTAAAGAAAGCAAAAAAAAAAAATAATTCTGGGAAAATTTTGGACAAAGCATGAATCAAAATTTCAATGAAAATCAAAAATTACTTTATGGAACGCTAAAACAGCTAAGAAAAAAAAGATTACACAATGAAGAACATAAAAAACAAGAAAGGCAGAATAATTTGCACAGGAAGGGAGAATAATGGATCGCTGGAGGGAGCTAACAAAACCAGAAATGTTTGATGAAATTTTATGAAATGTAAGACACAGTAATGATAGAGGATCGGGGGAACTACAGTAAATTACAACGAAAGATCTAGAAGAAGCCATCATGAAAATAAATCCAAGCAAAGCAGCAGGATATGACGAGATTATACCAGAGATGATAAAATTTGTGGAAGAGAAAGGAAACAAATGGAATGGGAAAGGAATTATCATTCTACTACACAAGATATACGAGGATATACAAAGTTTAGAGATGCAACTCTTATGAGCATACCGGTAAAAGTGCTGGCCAGAGAGTTAGAATCTAGGTTAAAACAAAGCATAAATAGAAATTTAGAGGATATGCAATTTGGTTTTAGAAGACGAAAAAATATATAAAACCCATTCTTCATTATCAGCCAGATAAATGAAAAATGCGTAAACAAAAATAAGTACATAGAAAAATAATAGACACGCTAGAAGCAATGTATAATAAAACAGAAAACATTATCAGAATGCAATAATGAAGAATCCAACAAGTTCGAAACAAACGAAGGACTAAAACAAGGAAGTGTAATATGAGTCCAACTCTCTTCGCAGTTTTGATGGATATAATAATCGAGAAAGCGAAAGGGAAATGAAGTCATTATACCTGGGGATTTGGCCGATGGAGAGAGTACATGTCACACAACTCCTGTTTGCAGATGACGTGGTACTAATCGCAGAAACAAAAAGAATTTGCAAAACAATATAAACATTTTAAATGAAGAACTAAAACGCGAAAACTGAAGATAAATATATCCAAGACGAAAATCATGATTATTGCAGGGGAAGACAGTAAACGCAACGTTAAAATAAATTAGGCAAATGATAGAACGGGTCAAATATTTCAGGTATTTAGGAGCAATTATAGAAATCGTTGGGCCACTGGATATGAAAATTAACATTGAAAACTGGGAAGGTAGGAAAGATTTTTAATTATCTGAAGACTTTTAGACATAAAAAAATCTACGGAGAGAAATAAAAAGTGAAGTGGTTAAGAAAGTAGTAACGCCGATACTATTACATGGAAGCGATTCATGGACACCATCAAGGGAAGTATTACAGTCGAATAAATGCACAAGAGATATGAAGTTTCTGACAAAAATCGAAGGGAAAATGAGATTAAATAAGATACAGAACAAAATATTTAGAGAAAACCTGAAAATTGAACCAATGCAATGGAAATTAACATTCAGAGAAGACAGTTAGGATGCATTGGACACATGTATACACTGCCAACAGACTCACCAGAAAAATATTCGTAGCTAGAATATGAGGGAAAACCTGAAGGCAGAGCGACCAAGTGGCAGACCTTGGCACAAAACAGGAAGGAATGAAAAAAGAATATCATGTCTAGCGGCGGGATGTTGTCAACGGTGGCGTCGAGACGACAGCGACGGCGTTCGGGGACCCTCAGCGGAGCGACGACGGCTACGGCAACGGTCGTGAGTCTGGGACGACTGGTTTTTGAAACTTTTCCCTGGCCTTTTGTACTCAATTATTGTTTAGATGAGCTACGTAAAGATTACAAGATGTCCTACATATCCTATTAAACGGTAACACTTTCGTAAATAAAATGCTTACATCGTTGGTTACATAAATAACAACATGACACACATCATTTGTGCGGATTTAGCATCACACAGTTTTAATGTACATGACCTACTCCTTGTCGCGATTCGCTGAATCTATGTTTACACAATACGCGGAGTGTTTACGAATTCCTTTTTAAATGTAAAGTTTTAAATACCTTATTTACTATCGCGACAATATTACTCGCGTGTTATAAAATTAGATTTTGTGCGAAATAATTCAAACTGGTGAATATTGATTAACTTCCTCTGTATATCAACAATGTTATTAAAGTGAGTTCTTTTAGGAAAGTGTAAGTATGCTCAATGTTTTAGATTTCCTTTAGGAAACTAATGTAATCAATCATTTGACCGAACATCAAGACTTTTAATAATTATTTATACATAAAGTTAATAGAAATAATCCTAAGGAAGACAATTAGTAACATAAAGGTTCAGGGAGAAAGAATAGAGTCCCACTTTTAACGCTGAAAGTTAAAATTAATCGAGAAGGAAATCTAAAGGTAGTCTTATTAGACTACCTTATTTTTTGTACAAGATTTGGTTCCATTTCTTGAATAATTTAAATCGTGCGGTGAATCTTATAAAAAACTGTCTGCAGCGCAAAAGTTTATTGTTTCAAATGTTATGTACAAGAAAAGTATCTACATAAGAAAAAGAACACCTCAAGGAGTCCAAAATACTCTACAAGTAATAACGAAATATGGGACAGTTAACTTTAGAAAAGTATTTAAACGCGAACTTGTGTAATCGAGGGCAAATTGCGACCGTGTCGAAATGTAAACACAATAAGGAGGTAACCGATATAACGTAAAGGTTCACATTTCATAATAACACATCAGCGGAATTTGTTACAAACGGGGCCACGCGCGTACACTAGCGTATATGAATGACGCAAACAGACACAAAGCAGGTGACGAAAAAATACAACGCTCGAATAGGCAAAAAACGTGTATTTAAGGTGCGGGCAAAAATTGGGAAGCCAGTCGAGCCACCAGACCGACTCAGTGGGCACTAGTGCCAACTCAACGAGGGGACCCCCAACATCGCCGTCGTCGCCACCCCAGCATCAGCGTCAGCCACATCATCGGACACTGCCGCCGACAACATTGCCGAACCCGTCCTAAGAGAACGAGGACCATCTCCCTCGCCAGCTGTCCAAGAGAAGACGCCACCGGAGCCTGCCCTGGCCACGCAGTTCCAACCCAATCACCCATAGGCTGAGCAAGGACGTGTCGTGCTCCACTCCAGCCAAGGAACGTTGTCACCGAGACCGACCTTGATCGTGACTCCAGACACGGACCGGCCTCGAGCTCCGCAGTCTTCCCCGGCTAAGGAAACGTCGTCCGCTGTTCCGTCTTAGACGAATCAACAACCCCAGTCGCCGCGAACGACCCAGGACCGCATCCCCAATTTAACGGACAAACCACCCTCAACTAAATTAATTATTTAACGTAATAAAGAGGTATTAATTTTTTTAAATCATTGTCTTAAAGTTCTATCCTCTGATAAACCTTCGCACTCCGAATTAATCCAGAAGGCTAAGGACGCACCGTCGCGACATAATGGAGGCCTAGCGCGACATGGTGAAGGTGCTACCTACTGCCGGAATAATAGGAGCCGATAAAAGTTGGGGCCAGCTACAGTGGAGACGGCTGGGTTCGTTTAGGGTTGTTTCTAGAAAAACGGAGATTCCGATAGGGCGCCAGAAGGTGTTGCTTCCCAACTTACCTGATCCACCTTCAGACCACAGAATGAAATAAGAATTTCGGCAACGGTAACTAAACTCAAGGCACAAGCCCCCTTCCCCAAAAAAAAAGAAATTTATAAATCTGGTGAGAAATATAATTACTGGGATAATTAATGCCCAAGAACATGACATTTAACATCAAACGTAACAAAGTATGTCTTAGCTCGACTACGAAATGTGTTGGTTAATAATAAATTTAAAGTCGCTTGGGAAATTTCGGTAATCTTAATTATCAACAGTGCTATTTGATTTGAAGTTTGTATACACCGGTATATAATTAGCGCATTGGGCCCCAATAGCTTCACAGTAAGATCCACAGTTATAAACAACTAACTACAAAATTAACAAATGTTAAAAAAAAACAACAAAAGGTTCAATGCGAACAAACGCACGTAAACTAGAGAATTAATAACACCAAAACATAAACGCGTCTTTACTGCGTAAAGTCACAAGGGCACAAAAGGGATTTCAAGATTAGATCTCACCACATCCTCAAACGATGCTCGCCGGAATTCTGCCGTCAGTAGCTCCCGTCCGGAGACCGGAGTCGAAGCGCCAAGCCAAAAAAAAATACCAGTCGGCAGCGGGTACCCCGTGGAGAATACTGGCACCAAATGGGTCCTTTACGATTAGACCTACGGGAAGAGGATCCGTCTCCAAGCTTTCACTCTCTCAAAACCTCGCTTGCGGGAACCTCTAAGCAGGACCACATCACGTAAAGTTGGTGTCGACTGAACAAAATGGTCGGCCGGAAAAGTAACACACGTGGCATGCGAGAGACGGTCGTGTCCCTCGCTTGGTAGCGGGGAAGATCGTAAAATTTGCCCCTAAATGTGGCAGCAGACGAAACGATAGGATGTGTAGAAATACTGCAAGGAAAAACCCTAAAAGAAAACAGGAGAAAATAGCACCAAGCCTGCACCCACAAAAAAAAAACTTATAACATACCCGAATTGAAGCTCCAAATCCGCAAAACGAACGGCAAATAAATGCTCAATAGTCGATGTGCCTACAAAAGCGACGAGAAGTCGAAAAACAATTCAGACGAGACTCCAATCAAACGAAAATATTTAAAATTCACTAGGACACAACAACTAGCTTCACTCGGGGTTTTCTACTGATCACGCAGACGCTAGTTACTTGAACCCTGACCAATAACCGGTCTAGAAAAGCCACAGTGACCTGCGCGCAAATATATTCGTTGACCAGACGCAATAAAAGCAACCCTTGACGCGAGGTACAGACGCGGAAATTTTAAATGTAACAAAGGCGCCCTTACGGAGGCCCTTCGCGACAATATGGAAATTAAACTTGGGTGTTAAATAAGAAATCCCAAGAGAATTTATTAATGTGGGAATGTAGAATGTCGAGAAGAATTTTTGGGGGGACGAAAAGAGCAGAGAAATGCCACGAAAGAACAAATACAGATACTTATACTTGTTTAAAGACAACAATATTGTGGGTGCTAATTAAAGGAAACAGATTACCATGGTTGGGACATCATGAACGGATGCTAACCCGAAGAATATAAAGCGGTTAGTATGGCGAATACCAGATCGAGAGGAAGTGTTACGGTCTTTTTTTTTCTTTCACGTGTCTGGCTGTTTAGCGTCTCTTCAAGATATTTTCCTGCGGTCGCGTGTTGGTGTTTGTTTGAATTTCGCGCGTATTTGGAAGTTCACGTGGGCGATAGGAAACGCGTGGCTTTGTGGGTGCGTCGTCGCAGTGGAGTTTTGGACGGAGAGAGGCCGTGAAGGTGATTGAAGCGGGACCGACATTTTTGTGCTTGCAAGTGGTTTTACTATTCTCCGTCCCATACGCATTCTCTGCTGCTTTGGTCTGTGTTTTGGTGTTTGCCGCATCCTTGTGAGGGATTTGTTGAGTCTGCGATGTTTTAGCGGAAGTTAGAGAGGCGATTGCCGCGTGCTTCCGACTTTTTTTTGGCTTTGGATTGGTTACGGGACGTTGCCACGTTGCTTGTTTTTTTTGCACCTTCGTCCGGGAACGCTTGGAAAGCTCGGTGGTTTACACCGAGGTAAGTTCTGTCTGTTTGATTTCGTTTTTTGTGTTACTGATTTCGCCCTGTGTTTTTTTTTGGTTCTGTCTTATAGCAACTAGTGACGGGTGTGCCAAGGCCCGGTGAATTTGCGGCCTATCCGTGCTGAAGGCGTTTGTTTCGTTCACACCGACGAGGGTTGCTTGCGTGGACAACTCTTTGGGTTTATTTTCAACGCCGACAAGATTTGTGTTTTACGACACGTTCTTCGAACGCTCGACCGCCGCCCGCTTCTAGACATCGTTTGGCGAGTTCTTCGGCGAAGATAAATTTTGGTATCGTATAACCCTTTTTCTTTGGATCTACTGTTTTAATTCGCGCATTCGACATGACGTTGAATGTTTTTGGAGTCATCTAGACAAGTTTGCGCGACGTGTGAATTTCGCACCGTCCCTGTTCTTGCGTGAAACATCGTCTTCGGTTAGCGTTTTACGGTTTGGCCGAACTTTTCTTTTGTTACTCCTTGTATGTACAGTGGCGAGCGCTTGTACGCTGTTAACCTCGGTTCAGTTACGGCCTGTCATTTTTAAGGTGTTTAATTCGTTTTGGATTAGTTTACGTAGTTTTTATAGATTTTTTTTTATATATACATTTCTTTTGTTGCGTAATTTATTTGTTTACGTTTTGCGACTGCTTTTCAGTCCTATTTTGTAAACGTACGCTTGGGATCCTAATCGAACGGTATAATAACTTTTCACGCCATACGCGTGTTAACTGTCAATTTGTGCAAGTATTACACCCTCAGTGCCCATTGTTGCACAAATAAAGTGCTGTGGCTTTTCGGTTACGCTACGGCGTACCAAACTGTACCGTATGGTCGTGGGCCTGCCCATTAAAGTTGGTTAATTTCAACATCGGCTTTTATTTATTGCGTGAACTCACGGATCTACCTTTTTTTTTGGTTCCCCCCCTCTGGGGAGAATTATTCTGAACTTGAACCTCCTGGTAAGTTGGGGTTACTCTCCTGTTGGGGGAGCTCCACATTCACAGCTGCTGCGGTCACCAACAGGTGGCGCCCTTTCTACAATTTTGGTACCTGTGCGAAGCTGTTTACCCACCCCCTTCTCCGCTGACACGGGATTCCGATCGTAGCAACGGCCCAAACATCGGGTGACTCAGGTAGGTTCGACTGTCTCCGTTACCATCTGGCTATTTATCTTGTGTTTTGTCGCGTTTCTTCGCCAACAGGTAACCTGCCGTACACACTCGAGTTTAGTATCTCATTGGGTATTGTTTTTTTTGTTTGTTTTGCCTTAGCTTCTTGGTTTAGAGAGTGCGCGACAGAAGATACAATGGGAAAAGAAAAAAAAACATTGAAATAAATATATTAAATAAGTAAAGGCCTCATACAGTTTTATACTCGTATACATATACCTTCCACTGGCCGAGAAGGAATGTAAAATTTTCCAATATTTCCAAGTATAAATTTTATCATCCCATCTGAGAATTCGCTTAAATAATTTAAGTGACCTTGATTAATTCCACGCATACGCGCCAAATTTGACGGCCGGTTTATCCGAAACGAAGTTGAAGTAATAAAAACCGTCGGCTGAAACAATTTCCATATTTTCGCGGACGTGTGCTTTTTTCGCGCCCGCCGCTAGTGTCGGTAGTTTTTCCAGTGTAATTGATGAGGTCGCGTGCACGTTGTGTCGCGTTATCCGAGTCATTTATTTCGCATATTTTTGCATGCGATCGCTCAAAAACGCCCGGATTGAATAATATTGGGGCGGTGTTGACGGCGGCGGTGGCGGCGGCGGCTGTTATTTTTGCCGGCGCGGGTAATTAAGCCATAAGTCAGTACCCCTGACGTACGACGCTTAATTGAGGCTATCTAAGAAACTCATTAATTAGACGTCGGTTTGAGATGCCCCGACATTACGCAACTTCTAACCTTTATAAGATACACTCACTCCGCTTCATTACCGCAGATTTATTGCCAACATGAGACTGCTTAATGTTACAATAAGTTTTTCGGGACCCGGATAATGAGACCGTCAAAGGTATTTCTTTTCCCAGATAATTCCATTACCCAAATAATTTAACGTTCCGACAGGCACCGTTCAATTAAGAGCAAAATATTACTCACGTAAATGTCCTGTTACCGTTTAATATTTTTTAGGGATCACGTACAACTGAGCCTCACATTTTTATACTCAGCCAATAGGAACACAGTTATGAATTGATAAGTTTTTGAGACATCTGTTTAAAAATTAAATTCATTTGATAAAAAAAAATAAGAGTTAATTAAACTCTTAAAAGCGGGAAATGAGTGATTTAAATTTAGAGCATCGAAGTGTAATAAAATTTTTGGCTAAAGAAGGGAATATTCCTTAAAATAACCATGATTGCCCATCATATTTCCAAGTCAAATTTTGGCCGAAGCAGTTTCGTTGGAGTAGAGAATCAATTCACGACGATCCAAAATGTCGAAGGCCCTTAGAAGTTCCAAATACAGAAATTGTAAAAGAACCGACGACTGAAAGTGTCATCAGACGTTGGAATACCTGAAGCTTCAGTTTTAAGAATATTGCATTTAGATTTGGGCCTTAGCAAAATGTCTGCAGCTTGGGTTCCTAGGCTGTTGATGCCAGAACAAAAAGTGTATCGCAAGGAAACTAGCGTTTTTAGAGGTGAATCCAAACCTATTTTCTCAAATTACCACTGGCGATGAAGCTTGGATACATTCTTGGGACCTACTCGTAGAGACAAAACAAGATGTTACGTTTGTAAAATTAATTGTGATTATTATTAGCTTTCCGGATCTTCCTGTATATTGTGGGAGTCGAATATACGTTACTTATTTCTTGTCATTTCGCAAGATGAGACAAGTAGACAAATGCAATAGCTTCCGCTACACGGACTTGTTCTATTTCACTCACTCCTCTGCGTAATTCTGCTGTCTCTTCTTAACAACTCCCTTTGTAGTGTTTATCCGTCAACCCCTCACTCGTGAATGACCGCACCAACTAGGGTTACCAATGTGCGGGCAATTACCCGAATTACGGGTAATTTAAGCAACCTTGCGGGTAAAGAAAATACGTGGGTAAAAATGGGTATTTTCAAGGAAGAAAAAAAAACATACATTTTTATATATTTGATTGACAACTTGTTAGTGATGTTTCAGCTTTACTATTGGCAACAAAGAAATCACTAAAGCCGGAAAAACTAAAGTAACTAACTAACAAACAGCCAAATCCACATTGTCGGTCAATGCTGCCAACTCTACCGATAATTCGGTAGATCTACCGATTTTGAACTTAACTTTTTTTAAAATTTTAATTTTTTTGTAATTTTATCAATTTTCTTTATTTCTAGATCATCTTTTGTTTTATTTTACGTCAAAAATTGCACAAATGTAAATTTTAATTTTAGAAAGTTTCGTTTATTTAATGAGAATTTTTTAATTTTCGTTATTTTTCTAATTTTATAAATTTTGTTGATTTCTCGATCGTCTCTTGTTTTGCGTTTCATCAAAAAATGCCCAATTGTCAAATCTTAATTTTAGAAAGTTTTGTTTATTTAATCAGAATTTTTTAATTTTTATTTTTTTGTAATTTTATTTGATGAGATTTATTTTATTTTTGTTATTTTTTTGTAAGTTTATTCAATGAGAGTTTTTTTATATTTACTATTTTTTAAATTTTATATATTTGTCGATCGTCTTTTTTGTTTTATTTTACGCCAAAAATTGCCTAAAGTTCAAATCCTAATTTGTTTATTTAATGAGAATTTTTAAATTTTTGTAATTTTTATAATTTTTTGTAATATTATAGAAAGTAGAAAGTATTGTTTACTTAATGAGACTTATTTAATTTCTATTTTTTTTTCTAATATAATTCAATGAGATTTTTTTTAATTTATAAATTTGTCGATCGTCTTTTGTTTTATTTTACGTCAAAAATTGCACAAATTTCAAACCTTAATTTTAGAAAGTTTCGTTTATTTAATAAAAAAAATTTAATTTTTACGCTTTTTTTAATTTTTATAATTTTTTGTAATTTTATAGAAAGTAGAAAGTATTGTTTATTTAATGAGAATTTTTTAATTTTTATTTTTTTGTAATTTTATTTAATGAGATTTTTTTATTTTTATTTTTTTAAATTTTATAATAATAATAATTTTGTAAAGTTTCTTTATGTCTCGATCGTCTTTTGTTTTATTCAGCATAAAAAATTGCACAATAACTGTCAAATGTCTTAATTTTATAAATTTGGACCCAGTTTTGTTTATTTCATGAGAATTTTTTTAATTTCTTTTTTAAATGATTTGCAAAAATAAAAATCGCCCGAATAAAATCATGATTTTAATCAAGTGATTTAAATTCAACCGAAATTCAGAGACATCTATCGGAATTTTCCACAACTATCTTCCGAAATGTTTCGCTTGGCCGGTTGGCAGCATTGTTGCCAATTGCCGCCCACGGTCCCAGTAGATGATTTTTAACCTGAAAAGTCCATGTGTGTAAGGTAAGTCCAATAATATTAGGTATTCAAATAAAATAAATTTTGTACCATTTCATTCATTCATTTCATTACTCAGTATGGGTAAGAGCGGTTTTTTTTTTAAATTTGAAAAGGGTAAACGGCTTAGAGTGGATTGGCAACACTGGCACCAACTCCGTTTAGTCTTGTTGCTTCTCGCTCAGTGTACGCCTCGAGTGTTTGGGTTCTTCCCTCATGTTCAGAAATTCACCAAACTGTTTTGGTTTCAAATGAAGTTTGAGTGAGGATTTCTTCCAGACCTTTTCGAAGCCTGATTTCTGCAGACAGTCAGGTAGGATATACATAAGCAATTTCGCGCGCAGTTCAGTTTATCTAGGCTTTTTGTTCCGGACGTTACACAGGAGGCTTTCAAACGGAGGTTCGCTCCGAGACTTTTACCGAAGTTTATCGGAAGCCTTGATTTGAGATTACCTGGCTGTGTTGTCCTTAGGGTGGTAGAAAATTTCGATGGCTTTAGTTGCGTCCTTCGGTCAGTCGAATTAGCCACCGATAACTCAGTTGCTTGGCAATAGTGCCGGAAGAGGGAGCTGGTTCTCCGGAATCGCTGATGACATACTAGACGTTACCACCCGGACGTTCAATATTCGGAGGACGTTGCAATTGCACCTTAGGATGACTGAAGGTCGGAGTTCTTCTTTTATAATTTTAATTAAACGTTTGTTTTGATATTTATTTTTTTCTGAGCGAAAAACGGATCCGTGCTTCGTATTTCCATCGCTTATTGAGTTGAACATTTAAACCCCCTTTGACTTAATTTATATTTCTTTGATGTGAACTATCATTACATCAATAAAGACAATTGTGAAATTCTGGTGATTTTTGTTGAATTGGCTTCCGGTTGGAACCGCATCACGTTGACTTCTTCTACTGCCGACGTTTCGTTCTCCATTGCAGAAGAACTTCCTAGCACAATGGAGAACGAAACGTCGGCAGTAGAAGAAGTCAACGTGACGCGGTTCCAACTGGAAGCCTTTTCAAAGGAGCCGGCCTTCAAGTTTTGGAACGCATTGAAATAATCACTCATAACCAAATGAAATAATTGAAAAATAAGAACAAATTTTGTGTTTTCCTATTCATATTATTTTGGTGGGCACTAATCCTACCAGTATTTCCTAATGTAATGTGTATAAAGAGTGATTCACAATAAAATGTGATTTTTTATTTTTGAGATAGGAGGCTGTAATTTCATATTTTGCTATAACTTTTAATTCTGAACAACTTATTTTTATAATATTTTCTTGTATCTTGTAAAAGAAGGGCACTTTACTCTTAAACCATCTTCGTTTCTTGGTGTCCACGCTGTATACCATTCAAGATAAATTTCATCTGACATTTCTCAATTTGACTTTAAGGGATGCAGAAGCGTTCTGCGTCAATAAATTTTTATAAAAATCGATAATTAAAAAAAATCCCATTTGTAGCACACTTTTTGAGAGACAGTGTATATGACCTCGATCTATTCCACTGAGATAGCTGGCAGTTGGGAATGTAACTTAATTCGCCCGCTCAACAAATTTGCAACCGGGTACGTAGCAGAGAATCTATGCAATGGATACATAAGGGTTTTCCACTCCCGAGAAAGGCATGAAGACAAAGTACTGCAGGGAAATTGATAGCTATGACTCCTTCTAATTGAGTAAGGCAAAAGGCTAAACAATTAATACAGAAGCTTACCGAAGTACACTTCAAAACTTAAAAAGGGTTCTCGAACAAGAACGACCTTATAAGCTCTGTAAGAGTAAGCAAGAAAAGTTAAAAGAAATTTATCGACGCCACTAGCTTTATTGGACTGGACCATCCTCCATATAGTCCAGATTTGGCACCCTCCGACTATTACTTATTTCGACAACTTGTTCAGATGCTGTAGACAATTTTTTCGAAGCTTCCAAAAGAAATTCTTTCAATTGAGTTAGAACAAATTAAATATGTGGACTTAAATGCAGAATATATTGAATAATAGACATGTGTAAATTATCCCCCTCTATTCTTCTTCATGGCTAGGTAGATATTTTTTTAATTTTCCCTCGTACCAAGTCTTCTTGGACTTCTGTCAAGAGAATAATCCACGTCTTTAAAAAAAATGTATCGTCTCTCTCACCTTACATCTTACACATTCAGGAAGAATAGCATGTTATAATTTGAGTCAAGCTTAAAATAATTTGTTCTGTTTATGAAAAGTCACCTATGTGTGCAAGGGAATGAGAAGGAAATGTTTGTATTTGAAAATCAATGCGAAAGACACGTCAGAATCTTGATATTCAAGCATTACACTCGTTACGCCACATCCTTTCTCTTATTATCCGCTTCGTGTCGCATAATATCTCTCTCAATCCCACTATCCCGCAAACATCCGTCCCTGTTGTCGCCTAGGGCAGCACTCATTTCGGATTCATCAACACGAATAACCGTCGCAGATTTCTCTGAAACGCTGTGCCGACAAAATTATACAGTTCCAGGACTCATGTTTGACAGGATTTCAATCTAATCCGGACGCCGATTATCACTTTAATGATGTCTGCCGCGTTATTATCGGATAGACAGCGCGCGGTGGTGAAATACGTCCTGTTTAAATCGCCGCTAATTGGCGCAAATGTTGATATAGATACGTTAACAAAATGAAATATTAGACGGAACGAGTTGAACCTGATCTCTAAATCATCCGGAATCCGAATTTATAGGCCCGGAGTTGCCCTTTTGCTTCCCAAATTACAATCGAATCTCTTGTTACTCCATCAATAAATAAATGTTTCGCTGTTAATACTTTACGGGCGATTGTCATGAGTTTTGTGTTATTAAATATAGTGGTTGGGATAAAATTAATAGTTATGAGGTCATTTGATGATCTCATCACCTATTAATCAACTTCATTCCTGAGTAATTATCCATCTGGATTTCATTAACTAAACATATCTCTTTGACAGTTAGACTTAATTTAATTACATGGTTATTGTGAATTTAAATAAATTAACAAAACTGATTTGCTCAAGTCAATACCAAATCCATTTAGGATAGAAAGTTTCTGATTAATTTCCCATTGATAGATGTTTGGATACGAATCTGACTTCTTTGTGTACTTTACCGCAGAAGACTTCTTTAATTACTAAAGTGGGGGTCATTTGCTTTGATGTATCCCTCTGTTATCGTGGGAGTTATCACATCGTTATCATGATCGCAAGGTCCAAGGAAAGCAACTTCCTAAGACGAATGAGGAGTAAGTTAATGTCGTGCAGTTGTCTTCCGATAAAATGTTTGAAAGTCCCCGTTACTGCAATATAGGTACTTTCAGATTTTGCTGCTTCTCTTGTTGCTGTTTCCAAGCGACTGAGTTCTACGTATTTTGGAGCCAAAATGGCGACATCATTTAGCTTTTAGCGTTATAATGGTTTCCAATAATTTTTTCTTTTCGAAAATTTATAAACCCGTAAACAATGTATCAGGAATGTATGTATAAGGCTATAAGGGATCCTGTCAGTAACTGCAAGATGAAAATTTAGATTCCGTCGTAGTCAGAGGACCGTGAAAGTTCACAGCTTATGATTATGACACATTTTTAGTCACGCTTGGCGGTAACTTCGTAATTACAGTATGGTGGTTCAAATTCGCCCGTCCCAAGTTAGTTTAGCCCAAGTTCGCTAATAATGCACGAAATGCGAGTGCATCTGTGCATAATATTATTTTTATCTTTAACTTCTCCTATAGTTTTAAAGTTTTAAGTACTCTTAGGAAGAACGGGGCATGGAAGTCTTTCGCCGAACTTTATGCTGTTTCGGATTTATTTTATTCCCCGACTTCTACCCTTTTTTTAATATTACGTTCGGCGGAGCGACTTCGCTATGCAATTGTTTTATGAACGAAATTAGTTCATTTGCACCAGGTCTTACAAGTTTTATAATGAGGCTGACGTTCGAGGCAAGTGCTTTCATAAAAGTTTAGTTGGATTTTGTTGAGATAACGATGAAACTCACAGAACGCGCTTATTCTTATTATTATTTATTACACTTTTTTTTCATTACTAACATTCAAGATTATTCTATACAGAAGTTAAAGGCTAATATATCCTATATAATTGGCGGATCTGCATAATACTGTATTAGACAGGGACGTGAGAAAATGTTATAGTAAAAAGATTCTATTTCTTTTCTAAAAATCAAGGTATGGAAATAAGTCGCAATTTGAAGTTGTTCCATTACTTCTATCTTATAAAAAAAAAAAAACCAAAATTGTTATAGCAGAGTCTAATGACTTTTGTGTTTCTTTTTTTTTCTTTTATAAATATATTATTATTGACCATGTAACTTCAGCATGGCCATAAAATCTGTTCGTTCAAACACCAACAGCCCGTGTATACGCAATAATTTTGTCACTAAATTGCGTGTGCGTACACGCAGACTACCCTTACCCTCGTGTGAATAAATAATGGCACGCTTCATAAACATTGGCGAGTGCTCAAGCACAGTTCAATAATTCAAAATAATTAAGTAGTTAACCCGGCGTAGTGTTTACGACTGTCCATATCCGCATATCACAAGGTCCTCTCCAACTTTAAGTAATGCGTTTGCCGAATTTCATATGCTTTATGGCAGGTTTATGGTTTCGACTAATGCTTGTTCAGTTACGATTTTAGATGAGACTGTGTAGTACCTACTCTTAAAAATAATGGCAGTAATAAAGTTAATTGAATTTGGACTTTAACTAACTTCACACGTGCAGGTATATTCATAGTGATTAGAGAAGGACCAAAAAAATAATGGCAGATAAATCGAAAAATATAGTAATGTGTGATCTTTGTGATCAAAACAGATACAATACCCGCAATAAGTCGTGGCGAAGAGTGAAATTGAGTTCACGCAAGTATAGAAAGGGAAAGACTCCTTGTAACAGATATTTCATTATTAGTAATGCTAACATTATATTTTTACGAGGATGTATTGTACGATGTGTTTTTTTTTTTAAATGCCATAAAGGTTGGCCACGAAAATTAAAACTCATGTCGTAGCTTGATTCATTACTGCATCATTCTTGACAATTACGAACATGATTACGAAACTATCTATCCAACCTATAAATTTAAAGCAGAGATGTATGAAGTGATTATGTGGATTAGGTGTAATAAATACTCAGTTATTATTACCTATTGTCTGATAGAAACTTACTAATTATTTTTAAAAAATAAATTTGTTGTAGAGATGACAGGATAGTCTTTAAAGGATATTCAACAACAACAACATCCAAAATTCAATAAAAAGGTTATGACAACCGTTGGAAATGTCCACCTTCTTGTTGGAGACAAGATTAATTCGTCGCTCTTCTTGTAATTCTAGCTCGTAACTTATCCAGATTATTTATCGGTGTTTTAAAAACGGTGTTTTTTAGATGAGGAAATAAGAAGTAATCTAGTGGGGTGAAATCTGGAGACCTTGGAGGAAATTCCGGAACACATCTCAAACTGATAATTCTGTCATCATAAAATTTCCTCAAATATGTCATCGTCTCGGGGGTAGTATGAGCAGTGGCTCCGTCTTGTTGAAAAAATCCATGCTGAATTTCATCTTCCTCTAACTGATTGATAAATGGCTCTAGGGTATCGTCTCCATACCTCTGAGCAGTTATCGTTGTATTAAAAAATATGGGGCCAATTATCCTTCTTCGAGAGATAGTCACCCAGATACCAAGTTTTAAAGGATGTAGTGGAGTTTCTTGGAATATATGGGATTTTCATTTGACGACATTATCATATTCTTCGAGTTAATATACCCCGTTAGGTGAAACCACGACTCATCACTAAAGAAAGTTAAGTCAAGCAAGTCTAAATTATTCATGAACTGATACTGAAACCATTGACAATATTGAATGCGACGATTAAATTCTGGTGGTTATAATTCGTGATGAGCTTGCATCTTATTAGGATATAAATGAAGATATCTTTTTAGAATTTTATGGCAAGTACTCAGTACCCGTCTCTTGTGATAAGTGCCGCAATGATTTTGAGGGATTGTTCCGCAGAATTTGTTGAACATTTTCAACTAATTCAGGTGTTCTAACAGTAGGTCTACCGCTGCCACTTTTTCGACCAACATTTCTATTTTCCCTGAATTGTTGAACAGTGCTACGTAATGTCCGATAGAACTCAGGTTCCCCAAAAATAAAATTTGGAAAACGTTGTCTAAATTCATTTAATCAAGCTTGTACACTATAAACTCACCCATCGTTGACGTAAGTACCATTTCGAAAATAAGATTCAATAGGCGTTTGATTTTAAGATCGCAGCGCTACCGTGGAGAAATCTGAACCTCTGTAAGCACGGAATTTTTGTAATGCATGTGTTTAAGTGTGTACTAATACAAATACACAAGTTGATTTAATGTGAATGTCACATATAACACAATTCTGATACATCATATACTCAGGATCGACGCCAAAACACGATTTGTTGTGTAGCATACAAGGGTTTGTTTAGTTGACACCAGGTGGCGAACGCTTAGCTGCAAACTCCAATAATGAAAATTTTATGTTCATGAGTGAACATCTTACAACTGGAAATCGGAGAGAAATAAGATTTTTCAAACGTAGCTAGGTATGAATGTTACGTTTTTATATTTTCTCTATAATTTCAATAAAATTTGAAAAATGAATAATTTATTTGAACTTGGCATCTAACACATGCCAAAACTGACAATTTAAAGTACATGAATGGAGCTAAGACATGAATTTTCTTTTCCACAGCCACCCCTTATGGCATTTTAAAAAAAAAACATAGTATAATGTGCATATGGGATGACTGTAATAACATCCAACAAAAGAGACCCATTAAGATCAAATTGATCAAAAATTGTACCCAAAATCACGATACAGCACTAACTGTCACGTTGATTGAAAACTCATTCTTTTCACAGCTTTATCCAATAGGGTTTATTATTTTATGTCTCCGAATGCGACCTTCACATTGCACATTGTGGTCGCAGAGTGTCGCCGAAATATCACATACTATTTACAACTATCGTATACACTTGCAAACATACAGAGTGCCCATTTTAACCTTTTCAAGGCAGCTATTCAGATTTTTGAATAAATGGAATTGTATAAATAGAGAAAATATCGCTCAGGAAAACACCTTCCACATTTTTTCCGGTTTTTAGAAAAAAAGTTTGGAAACGATTTCACTAAGGTATCACAAAGCATCAACCCTAAAGTATTTAAAATAGATTTTTTCTCTAGTTTTATTCATGCAGACAATATAAAAGTGTTATAAACAAGTTATAATGATCAGATTATTTTCAATGGTAATTCATAAATGATTCATTCTTGTCGCTCAAGCACAAACCAACCTTGCATGTGTTACAGGCCCATCTGGTTCGGTGTGGTTCGACTCTGGAGCTACACAGTACATATTGTCTTGAATTTGAATGTATGGGAATATGTGCAGCCTTATCCCATCTTTTTTTTAGGGTTATATTGGGCTTGTATTTGTTTAGGAGGTCTGCCTTTGCGTAGGAGTTCAATGACCGCGCCCACACACCCACTTACAATAGATAATCTAGAAGATTTGAGATTTAAACTTTCTTTGGGGTTTCTTTCGTTGTGTTACATTAACAAAGCGCCACAAAATTCTGTGCTATCACTTATGGCTTTTTCTGTCCAATTCGTAAGTGCTTTTTATCATCCACAAACCTCATATTGGCTTGGTAATCCTTGACTTCTTCTTTTAGCCATTTTTTCTTTTCTTTGCAACACTTTCAACGAGATGCGGCTTATGACAGTTACTAGTTTATCCGTCATCAGTCACTCTCTAATCAAATGTTCCCCTTTTAAACTGTTTATCCGGAATCATGTCACTGAGTACTCCTTTTCTATTTTTCCTTCAGATCTTAAAAAAAGTGGTAGACTACTAAAATAATTATCCACGTAAACAAAATGGTACAAGGGAGCTCGTAAGGACCTAAACCACTCTGGGACTCAAAAACACGACTCGTGCTACACGATTTCGATATCAACGCGCTTAAAGCCTAACAACAGCATCGGCATTTCTTTGACATTCTCCAAATATCAGCGGCTCAGAATCAGAAAACGTTACTTTAACTGATTTCGTTGACTTTTTTGATGCTATGAAGAATGTACAGACAGTACCGACTTCAAAAATCTAAGGCAATTAATGCATAATTATTTAATTAGTTCTTGTTTTCAATTAATTCAATTAGGCCCGATATTACAGTTATAGTTTAACTTGAATCTTCAGTTTATTTCCATAAGAACAATTGTTACTATGGGAATAAACTAAAGATTAAAGTTAAACTGTGACTGAAATACCGGGCTTAAGTGTGTTTAAAAATTCCTTTAAATTACTTACTGCAGAACACTAATTAAATTTGATTTTACTAATAAAATAACAAACACAAAATAATTAATCGCACTTGAGGCGATCCCATTGCTCCAGTTTAATTTATAAGTACATTGGCACATGTACAGTGTGTCAACTTATGTTGGCAGCATATGGAAAAGTATTTTATTATTAATTTTACGGAATGAGTTACTTTTTATAAAAAGTTCTGCTTTCTGAGAAAATAATATTAAAACATTCTAATTTGAGGTAGCATGAACAGCGTAGACAAAGTTTAAAAAAATAAAAATGACATTTAACTTTGCACATTTTACTAACAAACAGTTATCTCTTACATTTATTTAAATAATTGAAACATAACAAAATAATTTATATTACTGTTGCTTCCGATAACTTTTATAATTACTACCACAATTAACACAGTTTCTATTTTTTCTTCCAAACTCAGTGTCGCTGGCATTTCATTTATGTAATGCAATATTTGACGTTCAATGGCAGACATGTCACTGTCATAGCAACTTTGATTAGAAATGTATTAATATCAAAGGCTTTTTACCGTTGTGTAAAATTCATATTTCATGACAAACCTAGCATATGGCTGATAAATTTTAATGCGTTTTAGACCATGCAGAACTTTTTATAAAGAGTAACTTTTTCCGTAAAATTAATAATAAAATACTTTTCTATATGTATGTTGCCAACTTAAGTAGACACATCTGATATCACGATTTTCGTTGATCTCTTAGCGAATACTAATCTTCAAAAACTCTGTGAATACTTACAAATGCCCCATGATACCGTTCTGTGCAATAAAGTTAAGCACAGTAATTTTTTTTAGTTTATACTGTACATCTCAAAAATATTATTTCTGTTAACTTGCAGTGCAAGGTTCCGTTAGGTTTTGTTTTTAGGACACTTTTAAGGTTTTTAGTTGATTCTTTAGTTGAGTCGTATTTTATTCTGATCAATTTATCTTTAATCTTCACCTCCGTTCAAAATAGAAGGCTGGGTTGTATAAAAGGTTTCAGCCAGGATTAAAGTTAATCCTAAGTTAGAATGTGATACACAAAATGCTGTACGTCATCCAAGTGTCACATTCTAATTTAGAATGAAAGGTTTTGTTACGTTCAAATCTCGCGCAAAGGAAAACGCGAAGGCAAAGTGATATGTGAACCGCGTTTGGATACAGGTGGCTACCCTGCATCCCTTCTCTTTACCACTCGAATTTCCTTCGTGTGGCACACCATGTGACAGCCTTCTGTTAACGCCGTTGGTTACCGCCCGTATTTAGCGGTCATCACTATCTTCGAGCCGCTTCTATCGTTCTTTTGTGTTCAGATCTTGGTTGAGTGTCATTTTCGTGTTATGTGAAATTTATCTGACTTCTTACTCTTTGTGGAAGAGTAACTCAATTGCGGCTGTGCCGGAAGATCTCGTAATACTATCGAACACATTTGGGACACTTTTAAACCTCATACTAAGCCTGGAAAGTTAGAAAATCCCAGGCTTTTCTATTTGGGCGCAGTTTTCTGGCGCAGGCTTTTAGGCCTAGTTCTCCGGGGGCGCTCCTGCCCTGTGAACGTACCGAGACTCGAGCGTGGAAACCTGATCAGCCATCTTGACGATTCCAGCGGTTCCACTTTGATCCAGATTGTCGACGCTGTCCGCGGTCGACTGAGGGCGTTGTAACTACCCACAGGCCACTGCGCTTCGGTTGGTATCGTTAACCCTGACATTCGAGTGGATGCGCTGTCACAAGGTTAGGTTTTCAATTTACTCTGACGTCTGCGGACCGTTCGGTTTATATTTTACTCTTTGCTCGTGAGTAGTTAAATCGCGAGGACGAATTTCGAACTACGTGTTGCGCTGCGTTTACCGTAGTTAATTTAGGCATAAAGTAAGCAGCCAATTTCTACGTTCACGCACACCAGTGAGTAAAGTCTTGCCTCCGTATTTATTATTGATTTATTTTCTGCACGATTTGGTCGATTGGAGACTAATCGATTACGTTTTTAGCTGAAGAATTGTCTTCTGGCGCCCTTTAAATAATTTTACCACCTTGATTAACCCGCCCCTTTCTTCACTGTTGCTGGCTGGGGCACAGCTGATACGTTTCGTCAGCAGAAGCTTGTCATCTTGTCAGTGGTAAGTAAGAGGCAAGTAAAATTAAATTTAAAATTTGGTGACAGCTTAAAAAGGTTTAAGCTAATCCTCGCTTAAACCTTTTATACAAGGCAGCCTAAAGAGATTAAGGTCAGAAGATCTAACAGAATAAATCCCAGAGAACCCTCACTGGATGGTACCTGAATCGAGATAAGTCAATTATATACTATTTTATTCTTTGTTCTTAGGAGTAGACTATAAATTGGCAATACACGCATTGATACCTCAATAAAATTAGTTTAAAAAAATATGTGAGGATGACTTATAATGATAATGTACTCACTGGATGTTCCTTTAGGAGAGATTCATTATTATTGGGGTTATTTATGTAGCTCTAAGGCGCAGTTCATACATAAGCAGCGTTCAGATTCGAATAAATTCACGAACACGATACAGAACGTTAAAGTAATCATTTCGTGCCCGTTTTTAGTAGTATGCAAACTATAAACTAAGTAAAGGGTGCGTAAGGTGCACCTTTCTTCTTTCTTCTGTTTTAACGTTTTTTGAAATAAAAAAGAAACGGGTTTACTCTTCAACTATCACTGTGAGAATTTCTACACGTGCGAAATTGAAAAGAAATTATTTAAAAAAATTCTTTGAATATTGCAGATAATATTCATGGTGGTCCTGTGTACACTTGCAATTGAGATGGCCTTTTTCCATTTTGTTGTTACCTTGCATTCTTTCTATGCTTTTTTGCAAATGTCGCAATTCCTTCATTTTTTACCTTTTTGGGTTTATTCGCTTTCTTATCCCATTTCTTGTTTCTTCTTGTGTGATCTCTATTTTATTTCAACTTCTTTGTTTTTCTTCGAAGTTTTCGTTTACCATTTCTGAGGTTAAAAAAACGCCGAGGAAGCCACAGGATATAGTAGAATTAATAGGAAAGGCAGCAGAAAACGATTGCATACTTTCTCACGTTATCTCTATTTTAACTTTTGTGTTTTTTTCTTCTATTCCCCTTTAACGTCAGCAAATTTTTCTTTAAATTAAATCTGGGATATCAAATTCCATTCCTCTATTGAACTTTATTTGTTTAATAGATGCCAAAAGCCAGCAAGACATCTCGGTAATTTTCAATTGTTGGAACTCGTCTTTCATTTGCAGATGGACAGAAAGGAATAGTTTGTAATACGTCGAGCCCGATATTTTCTCCTGAACAAATTAATTCTGCGGAAACGAAAGAACAATTCAAGATTTGTTTCCTTTTCTGAGAATATTTACCAGTTACTATATTATTATTATAAACACAGGTAATTGTCGGGAATATGTAACTAGTATTTTATTTATTTGGATTTTTACTTCGAATTTTTAATTTCATTCACAAAGCCTTACTCACGATCATTTCATTTTCGACCAGGTAGATTTCGGAATTTAATTGGGAAATCTTTGAAATTAATTTGCTGAAATTTGTAAGGTTTTTCCTATTTCCTTTGGAACGAGATTTTACGAGATATTACGCAATGTAAAGCTTATTATCTATGTATATATTTTTCTCAATGTAATTTTATAAAACAGCAATTTTTGTTTACCGAATAAGTACATAAATATTAATTAATCGAATCAGGCAGGCATTTTGATTTACTTTTTAGTGGTTTGTTAAAATTAGTTGGACGCTAATAATTCGAAACTTGTCTAAATGGAATAAAAACAGCTCGATTTGACGAATTTACCTTTTGCGTTAATGAAACCTGTTTCTAGTATTTCAGTGAGTTTTCATGCCGCCAATTAACGTCGGAATTAAATTTATGGAATTTGGTAATTTCAAAGCGTGCGTGATATTAATACACACGGCTTTTGTAGGGAAATACAAAATGTCGATGGTTACGCGGTTGGCAATAGTTTATTTATTATCGACGTCCCGAAGTCAATTATTTCAAAGAAAATACATATTTTCAGAGATTGTCATGAAAAACTCGTACACAGCAAGGATCATCAATTAATCAGGATGTAGAGCGTAAAAGAAATATTGGGATGCACAAAAGACTTTCGCGTTGTTTTGTGATTAACCCGCCTTTCCTAGAAATAAATTTTGTAAGGAATTGGCAATTACGAAAGCTTTATCAATATTAATAATTTTATTTAGTGCTTATTACAAAATTGTATTCTAAATATTTGCATGATGTATGAAATGCTACTTTCAAATTGTGTGCATATTGATTAAGCAATTATTTATTAATTCTTCTCCTACTTCCGCTTGTTTTATGATGTTAAAAATTAATATGGGGCGTTTCTTAATTTCAAAAAATCCCAACTTTATACCTACTGAGTATATTTAATTTATTGTATCTGAAACAGTTCATAATTTGATCCAGTTAGATAGACATTTACATTCCCGTTAAATTTTTGACTGAAGTTTTGCTTTACTAAAGAGGGAGCCAAGGATTACGCAATGAAAATCAAGATTTTCACCATAAGTCCCTAAACGCCAGGATTTAGTACAATACTCGTGCAAACACCCCATACATATTTCAAGCCACGTATTTGGAAGCTTTTACGTTAATTTTGAACATCGATTTATTTCTCCAGAGACTCGCTGGGCTGAAACTGTCTGCGTATTCACTTGAAAACTAAACGCAAAACTCGCAGGATGGAAAATCTAAAAAAAAAAGAAAAATAATTGCAACATAACTAGAAATAAGGCGATAAATCACGAGTCGTGCGGCGTCGTGTGGCGTCGGCACGCATCGCGTCAGCTGAAAGCTGCAGCTTCGGTTCAGGAGACGACCAGTTGTTGTCCTGCGGTGGCAGGAATGAGCTTTTTGGAGGGCAGCGAAAGCTCAGCTGGTGCGCGTGTTACTACTTTAATCAGTTCATGCAAGGAGAAGAAATTTTGAATCTGAAGCTTACACAGGTGTTAACTAATTTTTGCGCGTCGTTCAGCTCGGAGCTTTTGCCACTACATAAAGCACAATTTTGGAGTAAACACTGGCTTATTTGCAGCAGTGTTAAACAAACACGCGCGTGCAATTTATTTAAATATGCGATCGTAAATTCACCACGTTCGGCTGTTATTTATTGTTTTAATTTGTTTCGGAATTCGTTTGATATTCAAAATTAATTTGTTTGCGCTCGGACGAAAGTTAATTTGACACGTTGCGGTGGTACGGAATCGGGGAAAATTGATGAATTTACTACGACTACGAATGCCGAAGAACTAACGCAATGCAGTGCCATGCAACCGTCGCAGAGGGAATAAAAAGAATGAACGAGTGAAAGAAGTTCCTCCAAGAACTGTTTATGCTGAATCCTGTGCTTTCGAGATACTTTCCAGGGGAATAAAGCCGCGACGCGCGCGTAAATGGCAAAGTAATACGATGCGGTTGTTGTAATACCATGAACAATATTTTATGAACAAGATGCGTGCTTGGAATGTGCATTTGGTTTTGATGTTATCTGTGATGACATTCTCTCTTGTTTTTGAGTGGAGTAATGGAAGTCCTTCGCCTAATAAAAGAAGTAAGTGTCATTGTTCATTTGTAATACTTTTTTTTCCCTAGTTTTTTTAATAATTTACCGTAAACGGCGTTCTACTCTAAAGGACTTTACAAAATTTCGTGTATTTTAAGTAGTTATGTGCGCACAATCAACAATCATTTAAATTTATATAAACTCTACCAGAACGTCAGTCATAGTATTAAACAAAATAAATTGGTCTCTTTTCTCGAGCTTTTCATGTTATCACACTTTCGCTGGTCGTTTTAAAATACGTAGATTAAATTAGAAGACCTTTTAATTAATTAAAAATGATGTGAACGATCGTTTGCAATTGGTATCTAATCCTTCCAGCTTTCTTTTTCTCGTTCTAGTCTTGAACCTCTCTGTAACTTAACTGGTATTTTACAGCATATCATGATACTTGCTTTGTTTTATTCAATGAACATTTCAAAGAGCTTTTTCAACGAGTGGCTCTCTGTAACTTAACTGGTATTTTAAAGCATGTCTTGACACTTGATTTGTTTTATTCAAAGAACATTTCAAATGCCTCTTCTAACATTAGTAATAACCTTATGAAACTTATTGATTTTTTCATTAGACATTCCTTATTTATGAAACACATAAACTCGTTTGTAATTTTGTTGGCAATCGAAAGCTGATTCTGAATAAATTAGGTACTTACTATTGGTGTTTCAATTGAAGGTTAATGTCTCCATTTTCATATTAAATTTCGCTGTTGCGAATTTGCGAATGATATTCTGGTCGCAATTTTCTAATACCTACCTAATTAGTACTTAAATATTAAATAAATAACATGGAAATTGTTTCGATTGTATTCCTTATTGTGTGAAGGAGATAAATGCAAGTCAACAGTTACAACCGCAGACTTCAAGTGATAAGTTATCGCCGGTAATTACTCAATGTGTTGTAGTACATTTATCATCATCAACGCTACGGTCGGTGTTAACCCTGTCGAAATAGTCACATTCATACTACGCTAAATTCACTTAGAGGATATTTAAACACACTCGTTTAAATTGTAATTCTTTATTGTTTTTGAAGAACATTGTTTTCTTAAAAAATAGGAGTAATTCTTTTATTTGATGTTTTTCATTTTTAACAGCAAATATGTTTATTTGTGTATAAAACGTAAAATTCTTGGTTAAATTCATTATCTGTAGATTAAAATATACATCAAAGAAATTTGTTTATATTTTGAACGTAATCATTAAAAATCGGTTTTGATTACAGAGAATTCTTCTTCATTAGCAGAAGAGTTGATTACTAACGTACTCGAATCCGAGATATTATCGTAATCATAAGAGATGAGCTCTGCATCATAAATTATACGCGTCTGGCGTTGAATTACTTTATCCTTTTCGTATTCGCCATTGAAAAGGAAATAATATTGAAATAATATTGAAACTTCGGTGATTGAAGGCGCAGGTCTCATCTTTTGCCTATAACTGGAACAGGTCGGTGAGATTGCAGTGGAGTTCTTGATCTACTCTTCTACTGAAGAGGTCCCAAATAGGACCTAAACAGAGAATGTTCGAGGAATCGATTGCAATCAAAACAGACTTTCTACAAATTTCTAAATTTGCAAATTTGCTCTCGAGCTTTACTTGGCCGCTTTGGGTGGAATGACTTATTAGGCAGCAAACTTGTTGCTATTTGTCATTTCTCACATAATTTTAAGTCGAAAATCGTCCACTAGATGTCATGACCTAATCTGGTAATAATTAAAATTTATCAAACGAATGTACCGACAACTTGTTAACATTTTTAAATTTATCTCGCTATATATACATATATATCTCGCTATAACGTATTAAGACAATTGTCATAACATAAAATAGAATTCATAAAAAGTGTGAAGAAGGATGGTGATTACTATTGTAAGAAAATCCAAGCATCTCACAATTAACAAGCCTAGTACGGAAGTTAAATTCAATGCAACGCGATTTCGGGAAAATTCGCCCACCTAAGGATTATGTAAGTAAGCGTGACAGCGGCTCGCTTTATCAAAAGCCTTGGCCGAGATGAGACATGATTGACATTTGCAAATTCGAAGAACTTCAGTGGCATTTGCCTGTCGCAGAATTGTAATTTAGGCATTTCTTCAAATCTAATTTATTCTGCTGCTATCATGGTTAGCTTGTAAAGCAGGTAGGATTATTCCTTAGCCTGAAGCTCGCCCTGGGGTTTGGTCATTCTTACATTCTTATTAATTTGTACTTAGTAGTTTCATGTCTTAATAATTATAATGGTAAGTTTAATCGAATAAAGACTATTATTATTATTATTGATAGCCGACCTCGTGAATCGTAGAGAAACTAGCATACATGTTACAGATTCCTTCACGTGAAACTTAGAAAATAAACATCAACACGCATACTCACCCTTGGTCAGCAGATTACGTCAGTTACGCATGATCTAATAAGTTTATACATTTTATTTTGGCAATTTGTTTTCGCATGACTAATTTCGATTTGCAGCCACCTGCAATGATATCATGCAGCCACCTGCAATGATATCATTTTGATCACCCAATGCTGAGTATATAAACTAATTGTATCATTGATTTGTCATTGTTTTTGTATCATACCGTATATAAACTAAATCTTGTAAACCTTTCGTCAGAACACCTTAGAACGCTTCAGAATACTTTACCGTCATAACTTTGTGTGTTCTCCTGTATTTCAATTATAATTAAAATATAGTTGTTATTCAGTAAAATAACCGTTTTTAAAAAGTGTCTTCTACAATCACCAACCTAAAATACATATGAAATACTACGTAATCTGTTATGACCTTTGCAAAAATCGTATAAATGGCAATGGGATAGCAAGATAGGCATCAGACAGCTTCTAGCAGTTTGGTCGTGAAGACAGTCAGTGCCTGTCTTGTGGAGTATATCTCCATAAGCTCGTGGGCGAAATCAACATTTACAGAATGTCTTAGTGTATGTGACTGCTTGCCAGGCGGTCACGCCGCGCCGGTCCTCCGAATACTTTTAAGCATCAGTATACTATGGTTAGGTGAGAATTTAATTATTGATTTTACTATTTAATTTACAAAATTAATGTTACTTTCGTTTAAAAAATTCTTGGTTATTCTGGCTTAATGATTTTGTTAATACCTATTCATCATGAAAATAATGAAACAATATTTTGGCCTATCTTGCTTCATGTCATTACGACAAAATAACCAAGAATTTTTTAAGTAGCTCCCAAAATATCTCAACTCTGTACGAAAACTGCGAAAACTTGAATAATATGTTCTGATGATTAGATATTCTGGCTTTTAATCTCTGTATTTTCACTGAATCTAAGCCCTCGTATGGAAATTTAATTTTCTAAGTTGTGACGATCTTAAATTTTCAAAGATAAATTTTATAACATTCGGTCTAAAACCTTCACATAAAAGTATCAGGACAAGTTTGGAAAGTTGGCGCCCGCTGTGAAATTTAGTTTTCCTTAATTAATAATAAATTCGTTTTATTTCTCCGGTTGCAGGTAGAGAACGAAATTAATGTTAGAGCCCTGCTTGCAGACCCGGACATAAAAGCTCGCTACAGCTCGCTCGCCGACGTTTACCAATATTAATTCCCTTCGCGTTTAAAGTCACGTTTCGCGCAAACACGAAAACACCGTGGACGTTCTTGTCAGACGAAAATAATTACGTATAAACAAACGTTTTGTTGGTCGCACGCCGCAAGAATTAAACGTTACGTAAGCGTGGAATTCTTACAAGCCGCCGCGTAACAGCGCTGACGGAAGTGTTTAATAAAGTACATTTGCGGCTAATAATGGGCTAATGTTTATTTATTAGCGGCAGTTTATTGTTTTACGAACGAACGGACGCGTTATCTTATTATAACCGTATTAAAACTAGCGCCGGAGGCAAATAACTTTGGCGCTTATGCTACGTAAATGCATCTACATAAATATTGACTTTAAATTGCTTTAGATTTTAAGGTATGCAAGCATCGCTGCTGTATTCAGCTAAAAACAACAACAATTTTGTCCTGGATACGAGAGAAATTGAACGAATAATTTAAATATTTATGGAACAGAATCAGCTACAAAATAAGAACTTATTAGGTAGATTTACTTTACTGCTTTATCCGTACTTGGTCTCAGTGTTACACTGATATGTTGGAGCGTTTTTTTTTGTACATTTGGGTCAAAATAGTAATAACGTTAAACAGAGCATACCTCGTTCTGATAAACACTCGTTCGCTGGTTAGTCCCTTCTGGCTTTCTCTCTCTCTCTTCATCTCGCTTATCGTGCATACGATGCATCGTGAGAAACGGATACACAATGTCGTAGTCGAAATTGTTTTAAGGAATGAGTTAGCTTGTAATTTAAAATGCTTAATAAATATCTGTATATCAGGGGATGTTTGTTTATGTTTTGACGATAAGCCTAGCCGAGGGAACGTAAAATATTAAGACGAGAGGCAGGACAGTTCTTCTCGTGATGCAGACTGAGAACGGTCGGAAAAGCGCGTGTGTTACGCGTCGAGCTGACGGGATGTGTGATCTAGAGGGTGGCTGCAGAGTATTGCCCTAAGAAGGCAATGTTCTGGCAGGAGTAGTATCGCGGTATACCCTGTTTATGTTATTGGCAATGAGGATCATCGATGAGTTGGAGTTATTCTAATATAGCGAATATCGTCCTGTTTCCGATGATCCGGAGCATTGCAGGGGGTATATTGCCACCAGTATATGGCCCCGTGTGTGACTTGCCGCAGTGGTCAGCACCACTGATGAAGTGCACGGTGTCGGCGAAACAGTCATCTGGTATTCCATATTCATTGTGAATGGGAATTCAGTTGGTTGTATTCCTGACCTGCTGAAGCATTGTGCTCCAGAATGGTCTAACATGACATGATGTTGCACTGGATCGGAAACGGAGTGTGCTGACACTTACGCGATCAGTGGCATCAACTGATCCTAAGAACGTAAGCTTAGGAGGCAAGGTATGCTAATATCCATCGGGGAGGTTGGGTTTCCGAATTACAGGTGAATGTGGGGTTAATGCATGCGAAGATAAGAAGTCAACGTCCAAGGATAACTTCCGTAGTGTCCATTATCAATGTGAGGTAATGGTTGCTACTAGATGCACCGTTGGATTTCCGCGGGGGCACGAAGGCCCCCCGGTGAGTAGTATTTGATGTATTTTGGGACATCCGATGTAAATCGCATTGTTTGTTGTATGTGTATCCGTTTCTCACGATGCATCGTATGCACGATAAGCGAGATGAAGAGAGAGAGAGAAAGCCAGAAGGGACTAACCAGCGAACGAGTGTTTATCAGAACGAGGTATGTTCTGTTTAACGTTATTACTATTTTGACCCAAATGTACAAAAAAAAACGCTCCGACACAGAGCATACCTCGTTCTGATAAACACTCGTTCGCTGCTTAGTCCCTTCTAGTTTTCTCTCTCTCTCTCTCTTCATCTCGCTTATCGTGCATACGATGCATCATGAGAAATGGATACACATACAACAAACATTGCGATTTACATCGGATGTCCGAAAATACATCAAATACTACTCACCGGGGGGCCTGCGTGCCCCCGCGGAAATCCAACGGTGCATCTAGTAGCAACCATTCCCTCACATTGATAATGGACACTACGCAAGTTATCCTTGGACGTTGACTTCTTATCTTTGCATGCATTAACCCCACATTCACCTGTAATTCGGAAACCCACCCTCCCGATGGATATTAGCATACCTTGCCTCCTAAGCTTACGCTCTTAGGATCAATTGATGTCACTGATCGCGTAAGTGTCAGCACACTCCGTTTCCGATCCAGTGCACATCATGTCATGTTAGACCATTCTGGAGCACAATGCTTCAGCAGGGCAGGAATACAACCAACTGAATTCCCATTCACAATGAATATGGAATACCAGCTGACTGTTTCGCCGACACCGTGCACTTCATCAGCGGTGCTAACCACTGCGGCAAGTCACACACGGTGTCGTATACTGGTGCACAGTATGACCCCCTGAAATGCCCCGGATCATCGGCATCAGGACGATATTCGCTATATCAGAATAACTCCAACTCATCGATGATCCTCATCCCGCATTGCCAATAACATAAACAGGGTATACCGCGATACTACTTCTGCCAGAACATTGCCTTCTTAGGCAAATACTCTGCAGCCACCCTCTAGATCACACATCCCGTCACCTCGACGCGTAACACAATTCCTTATGCGCTTTATCGATCGTTCTCACGCTGCATCACGAGAAGACTGTCATTTCTCTCCTCTTAATATTTTACGTTCCCTCGGCTTATCATCAAAACATAAACAAATATCTCCTGATACACAGATATTTATTAAGCATTTTAAATTACAAGCTAACTCATTCGTTAAAAATAATTTCGGCTACGACAGATAAAAGGCCAGGTATTCAAATATATACTTGGAGGGCGGTTTTCTTATGAATCTCCCAATGTAGCACCGTTGGTACATTGTATGGTCCAAAACGCGATTTAATTACCAAACTTTATTACAGAGAAATTTTATTAAACATATTTTTGACCTTTGAACCTTTAATATCTTCAGAATTAGAAATTGAGTTGGTCATTATTCAAAAATCTTGGAAATATCTCTAAACATTACAGAAAATGATGATAAATCGAAAGTACCTCAATGATTCAGATTAGAGAGTATTCAAAAAGATTGGACTATTGGGCAAGAAGTGTTTGGGAAATCATGATAATCAGGATATTTTAATGCAAACTACTAGGTTCCTAGAGAAGAACCAAAAAATAAAATTCAAATAGATAAAAACGAATCATAAGCTGCTTTGGAACTTCTAACAAATGGGCTGAATAAAATTCGTTAATTCATTTTTTTTATGAAATGCAAAATCTGCAAAAACAACAACGAAGTATTTGTTTAAAAGTATAATAAATATTTCGTTGTATATATCTAAATTAGTGTACTTCATTGTATTTGGATAATCCGAACAAATCAATGCCAACCTCTTGCAATAATTGATGTGTTGTAATGTATATTTGTTTCTTAACTGTATTGTTACGACTCGGGGTTCACAAATTATAATCGTTGTTTATATTAAAAACACTTTAATGTCTACGGTCATTTAACATAATAAAAGCATAAATGATATAGAGCTGCACACTTGTCTAACAAATAACACTTCTATAACTTAATCGTTTTACTAATTCGCTAGTTACACACGTCGCTTTCTAAATAAAACTGATTTATCTGATTTAAATATACGGCCGTCCCTGGCTTATATACTAATTCCCTCTTTCGAAAATAGCGTGGAAAATGTAGCGAACGTTCAAGTAAATTCGACCGCTATCTACGGTGAGTCTGGACATTTCTGGAATCTCTGACTGGCTCCATAGATGGCGTAATCAGCCTAAAAATAGTAAGGTTACTGTATCGAGAAGGTAGCGCTAACTTTCTATCTCTTTTAATTTGGGGTTAATCAAATTCATTCATAAACTCCTTAGCAACAGTAATTTGTTATGTATCTGTCCTTTTTCTTCTTTAGCGTTTCATCGCTTCCTTTTTAATTTGGGGGACGAAGCCGCGGAAATGAATGGGCGGTACCTTCTAAATACAGTAACCTTAAAAAATAGCACTTGCATCAGGGACTGTAACAGTATTAAGAAGAAGAACAAATTTAAATAAAGCATTTCAGTCGCCTAGATGCAAAACCCGACAAGTCCACACGAATCGATTTTGAGATAAATCGAGAAAACTGATCAATCTTTTATTTCGGCGAATTCAAGATAGGAAAAAATTCACATGACTTATTATGGACATTGAAATCTGAAAAATATATTTGTAAAAATTAAGAGCTACTCAGTGCTTCCAGAAAGCATTTTTAAAATAGACATCTCGGATTTTGCACTTAAAACCTCAATATTTTTTTAAAAAATCAGCTAGGACATTGAGAAAACAAAACTTTATTTCTCAAAAACATAGAAAATAATGTAAATCTAATTTAAACATCAAACTCCGTTTCTTCTTCATCACAATTAATTTTTTCTGCGGTTTCTTCCCTCTCCGGTTTCAAAAATATCTTTAAAGAAGACTAAGTTATCTTCGTTTTTCATTCCTTTCCAAAGTGTTTTTCCAAAAGCCTTGTTATACTGTTTTTTATCTTTGTTGACAGGTACTCCAGTATCTAGTACTTTAGGGCTTATCTGAGCAACATAAGCTTGCATAAGCTTTTTGCAGGGCACAACTCATTTCTGTAAAATGCTTCGCTTTGCACAATTGGTGCCCCACTTTTAGCTTTGGTGATAATTATTCTTTTGAAAGGCTGAAACTTGAAATGCCAGTAGCCTGAGAACTTTTTGAGCTTCAGTTCTCCAGTCCAATAAACAGTATCAAACTTTTTTATCACCTCTATGTAATCATCAGGATGAATAACTACTGTATGCTTTTTATAGATATTTTCAATTTGACCAAAAACCCGATCGGGGGGAATAATATACGAATGTCCAACAACGGGAAATATTAGATTAGCTCAATTCTTACAATATGATGTGGAGCTTCATACTGCAGCCAGTAATTCAACATAGCAAGTGGAGTTTTTGTTTTGTGCTCCACATCCATCACAAACGAGGCGAACTACTTGTACGTGTTCTTCAAAATTAAAATATGAAAGCGAGTGGTGTAAACAAGATGCACACTTCGTTTGAACTTCTCGAAGAGTCCAGTTCTGTCCAGACATAAGAATTGACATTGTTCGGATTCAGCTTACTCTTGGAGATTCCGAGCACTATGGCTAGATGGTAAAAGTTGATTTGCATACTAAAGTAAGAAGACTGATCGGGGAGTTTTGGGAGTGCCAAATTCTTTTGGCAGTCAAAGGAAATTGTTACCATCTCTTCCTTTCATTCTGAAGAAGTTCATAGAACCTGTTAGGCTCTTAGTTTGTGTAATCGTTGTTGTGTTAATAAACTGGTTTTCTCTGACTCGTCCTTTTCGTTTTTTATTTTAAGTTTAAATTGTAAGCAAGTAGAGAATACATCAATTTTTGGCGTGCCGAAACCATTGTTAAAATTTTTATTAAAATAATCTCTGAAGAAACACTTTTTTACTTTTAGTTTGTTGAAATTATCAAAATTGTATTTTTCTTAATGCCTAAACTACCTAGAAATGCTTGTCTGCAAACAGGAACCATCAAACCATCATACTTTGTAGCGTAGAACACAAGACTTGGGCTTATTCCTATTTTCTGTCCGCTTTCTGTGCCTCTTTGGGCATCGCAGTGTCGTAAAATAAACATATCTTGTTCCTTTTTCTCCTTGTTCTTATAAAAAGCCCCATGGAATTCTTGAATATCTCGCATAGAAAGGTTAGACGTGTATTGAAATGGTCGATATGGTTTTCCAGAATGACCACAACTAGGATACAGGGGCAAACTTTTTGATGTATATTTAAAAATAAGCAAAGTAATAATATTGATATTAATAGAAGTGTAGTAAAACCTTGTATATAATTTTTCAAGTTTTCAGTTCTTTTGCAGCCGCGCTGGTCTCCGCAGATACAAGACGTGATCTGTTAGACAGCAAACTGCAGAACCATCCCTTTGTTTTCATAATGTAGCCGATAATCAACAAGAAGTACCGGCATTATAGTTGAGAATCGAGAAGGCCCCTTGTGGTTTCCATTCCTGTTCAATAAGAGCCCAGGTTATGATATTTGATAATTTCTTCAACCGACTTCAAATTGGTTATGCCATTTATGTCGTGCATTTTATTAAGTTCGCCCTCCATTTTCACCATCATGATTTATTTTTTTATCATCAGATTTTACCCCCTCGTTCTTTTCCATCAATTTATTCGAGTGGTCAGTTTGGTTGCTTCCTTTCTTCATAGAATGCAGCATCTCTTGCCATTTACCCTCCAGATCTTTGTAAATATTGATTATTAAAAATATTATTGATTTGAAAAAATATTGTAACGATTTTAAGGGTTCTATTAATTTTTATTTTAAAACAAAACACGAAATAGTTAATAAACTAATTTATTTAAAAGCAAACCAATTAACACTAAATTAAACACTAAATTATTTACAAGCTTATTCCTAATTTATTTTAACAGCCGAGCGAAAGTTTAACGTGAACAACTATAATGCCGAACTGTCCAACGCCGAATTCCTCTACTCGTCTCCGGTCGCGTGCTTTTATAAGCCGGGGTTGTTTTTTCGCGAACATTCGAGTACGCGACAGAATGTCTAGGGTTGGTTCCACCGCTGGCGTAGTCTTGAAATGCCAGAAGTTTCTGGTCTAAGGCGCGTCGGCGATGACGCACGAGACGGGCTGGAGCCGGAATCGACACAATATATTGTTACGGTAATAATTTAAGTAACATGAAATAAGGGACGTAGCTTAATATAACAAAACATTTATTAACAACTAATTACAAGTACAATTACTTACATTGTATTTTGGGGCACTTACTGACAATTAGACTAGATGACACTCTGACTAGAATTGTTCTAATTATGCGCGAACTTCTATTTGTCGCCTTTTTATAGGGGTTTCGTTTCTGGGGTATGACGTCAATTGTTGCCTTGACATTTTGCGCACGTAGATGAGTCGTCAGATTTTGCGCACGGCACATGAATGAATCATCGCTGTGATATGTGCGGATGCATTTCCTGCAACGCGGGTGAGTCATACGTTACATAATTGCAAATGAGTCATTCTTATGTTTATGTTACGCTCGACTGATTTTCAGCTGCACATTCTTTTCGTCCTAGTTACAATATTAAGGCTATATGACTTACTTTGCACGTTTTGCTTTATCTCGTTGCGTTCCTGATTTACATCTCTTTCGAGCCTTATTACTAGCACACTGAGTAATATTTGTTACCTGTTCGGGATTAGTAAATTTTTGCAAGGTACCTTTTAATAATTAAAATAAAAAACTGCTCGTTGAAACAAATTGTCTAACTGTTAGACCTGTAAAATAATAATACGTGCAATCAGCTGTTATAAACATTTTGAACTTTTACTGGTGCATGGATATGTTGCGTTTTGCATCTAAGACGGGCGAGGACTTGTCGGTTTTTACATCTAAGTTTAAATTTCGATCCTGAATTACGTTGAACTTGTTGAGTTTTGCTTCATAATTTTATTGTAGATCTGTCGGCATTTGCATTATTAAGTTCATAGTACAATAATCTCACTTTTTGACAGGTGGTGGTTTTAAAAAGTATCGTACTAAATTGGCTTCAATTCTTTTATGATTCTATTTTAATTTATTGCATAAAATGTTAAAAGTGACGGAATATTTTATTATCCTTTTATTCTCAATTTGATATAATTTAATTTATAACTGTCGGAAGACTAGAATTTATTTAAAATATAATAGAAGTGAAAATGCGTTGAAGGAGAAGAGAAGATCCTTGTTCAGTGTGTATAATGTGTTTGCTGTAACCGTCTGAGTGTCTGGAAGTGTGAATTTTCATATTGTCATGTAAGGAATATGTAAATATATATTAAGCAAGGAAAATACGAGTTATCTCTGACAAGGAGTAAACATAAATTTAATCCTCGGTTGTTATTCCTGGCATATTCTGATGGAATGCAAATTAATTTAGGTAGATTATCATCATCCATTCAATTTAATATTGTTTCAGAAAGTACACATACGCAAGCGAATTTCTGCGGGAAGTAGACAATGCATAAGAATTCTGTACGTGGCGGTGCTATTGTTGTTCGTAGATTATTAATATAGTTATAGAATTCCGCATGGCGGAGAATCCACTTAACATATTACTATCTCGAGAATGCAGTAACCCCTCAAGAACATCAAACTATGTATGTATGGCCTGCACAACCCTCCTCTTATCGATAGACTTCACAATTCGCCGGCTGCATATTGAATAACTTTGAATTTTGAGCTGAATTTGAATCCGTAGCCTTTTGTGTTATTTGTTCTAAATTCGGGAACTCATTTTCTCTTGTCACGCCGACTATGAATGATGCTCTTTTGTGATTTACTATTCTCTCTACATTTTTGTGTTTATTTCCGTTCTATATATATTCGCAAGCGCCTCCTCGCGTCTAAAATATTCGACTCAGAGTCACCTCTCTGTCTTTATCTCCTCGTCGTATTTCACCGCAACCGAATACATTCGCCATAAGCCAAATAAATATTTATCGCCATTTCCAAACAAAATCCCATATTCCGTTAGGGAAATTTAAACGAAAACTTTCGCCGCAGTAAAATTTAAATCGACGAGGAAAATTATTTTTCCATTCGCGGAAATCATCAATTCCGCCATCGGCGGACGTGATCGACGAACCCTGCTGAGATGAGTAATGTCCGGACGTCATCAGCTGTCGTTCGGCAATTATCAGATAAAGCATTTCCATGTATCGTGAATATTTGAAAAATTTGCCGACCCTTTTTTTTTACTTCGCCTAATGCGTTTCGATCGACTTCAGAAGAAAGACGAGAGACATCACGAATAACGAACTGAAGATAAAAAGGAACGGCAAACTCCGCCATATACGTGTGTACATAGGTATTTACACGCGAGAGCTCGATAACAGCATTTTAGCTTCCACTGTAATTCAGGTTTCCTTCGATTTACATAAGTTATGCTCTCGTGAGATTATAGCCTCTGAGGAGAAGTTAAATTTTAAAGTTGTTCTAACTCTCATTTTATGGTACAATCGATAGCGATAGTTTTTATAGAGGGTATATTATAACTATCAGTAAATATTCACACCACCAGATTCTCTGTTAAAAGCTGTACCAACAAATATAATAACGAACATTTTAACTAGCGACATCTTTCGATCGCTTTTTGACCTGACATTGCAGTAGGATTGACAAATTGAAGCCAGTTCGCTACATAATAAATCATCCCATGCAAGGCTGCTGATGTGTATTTGGTGTATAAATGAAAATCAAGGATGTGAACAAAAGTAGTTATTACTTGATATTAGAGAAACCTAAAGTGTATGAATTTTTAATGTAATCATTTATATATTATAAAGAGTTTCATGGTTCTAACATAGTTTTTTAATTGACCCGTAAACGAGCGACCAACCCATATTAACGACACTTCAACGACACTCGAAGAGCTGCTGAAACGTTTACATAAACATGGCCTTTGTTGTAATCGTAAAAAATGCGGATTCTTCAAGGATGAAATAGAGTATTTAGGAAACAGTATCTGCCTATGGGATACCGCCACCCGAATCCAGTATCAAGGCTGTTCGTGAGTTACTACGGCCAAAGGATTTGGTTCAGGTACAATCATTTTTAGGTAAAATTAATTATTACCACAAGTACATTCCGAAGTTCGCAGAATTAGCTGGGCCTCTGAATATTTTGCGAAAAAAGAATAGTGTTTTCAAGTGGGGGGCAGCTCAGCAAAATGCTTTTTCTGCACTTAAGGATGCACTTATAAATAATGTCAAACTTATGCACTTCGACCCAAATTTGCCTATAATTCTCTGCTACTGACGCGTCGTCATATGGCATTGGCGCAGTTCTTTCTCATCGTTTTCCTGATGGCTCTGAAAAGCCAATTGCCTTTGCGTCCAAGACAATGACGGAGCAAGAGAAACGTTATAGTTAAATTGACAAAGAAGCACTCTCTATCATTTTTGAGGTAAAGAAGTTTCACCAATATCTGTATGGTCTTTCCCGCTCTTTTGAACTTCAAACAGATCACAAGCCATTGCTTGCAATTTTTGCGCCAGATAAGAAGCTTCCCGTTTTGTCCATTCATCGTTTGCAGCGTTGGGCTATTATTCTAATGGCCTACAATTTTAAAATTAAATACCGCTCGACGGACATGCACGCAAATGCAGATGCGCTTTCACGCCTTCCAATAGGTTCAGATCCTATTTTTGATTTTTCTGAAGCTTCTTGTCAACAAGTTACATTAGAGAATGATGATGCTGTGCTTGATTTTCCAATTGGCGCGGATGCAGTTGCACTGCAGACTGCAAAAGATCCAGTTTTGTCACGTGTGTGTAAATTCATAAAGTGTGGATGGCCAGAGTCTTTATCTCACAACAATGATGAACTTAAACCGTATTTTGAACGTCGATTAGATTTGACATTACACAATGGCGTTCTTCTTTGGCAAACCGACTCTACTCGAGTCATTGTACCGCCCTCTTTGCACAAGAAGTTGATACATTTACTTCATTATGGTCACTTTGGTATTGTTCGTATGAAACAAGTTGCAGGCCGTCACTGCTGGTGGCCAAGGATTAATTCTGACATTGAAGAGCTATGTAAAAAAAGGTGAAGCTTGTCGAGTAAATCAGTCAGCACCCAAACGCGAATGCAAGCCTTGGCCTAAAACAGAAAAACCCTGGGAACGGATTCATATTGACTATGCTGGTCCTTTCTTGAACCAATATTGGTTGATAGTAGTAGATTCATATTCAAAGTATCCATATGTGTTTAACACATCTACTACAACTACAGAAGCTACTTTAAAAGGTCTGAGCAAAGTTTCTATTCATGAAGGATTTCCTGAAACTATTGTGTCAGACAATGGAACCCAGTTTACTTCACAGTCTTTCCAGAACTTCTGCCTTTCACATGGCATAGAACATTTAAAGTCTGCTCCTTTCCATCCTGCTTCAAATGGCGAAGCAGAACGATTCGTACGCACATTTAAAACGGCTATGAAGAAACTATGTTGGAAGGGAGGAGCTACGAAAACTCGTGCTCTTGATGAATTACTATTTGCATATCGTACTACGCCTAATCCGATCACGAAGAAGTCACCAGCTGAGTTACTACATGGACGTTAGCCTAGGACTCAACTGTCTCTACTTTTGCCGAAGAAGCGGAAATCGTCAGACTACCTAAAATACAAATATGAAATTGGTGATCGCGTTTTTGTAAAAAACTACTCACAACATGGTGACCAGTGGTTAGCTGGTCGCATCACAGCCAGAAAAGGTTCAATGATGTATTGCATTGATCTAGGTCCCAGAACACCTGGCAATTGTCGCAGCGTAACTAGGCATCAAAATCTAATGCGACCGGGAAAACATTTTGAGGACAATTCTACGTTTCCAGATTCTTATGAAGATTTTCTTCTTAATGAAGCTCTAACAAGATCAGTACAACAAGCACTACCAAATTTGTCAATTTTAGAACCTCCTGTTTTACCGACGTTCTGTTCACCGAATGATCAACAAACCGCTGAATTTAATCTTCTCCGCCGGTCTAATCGTTTTCGACAACCAATTGTTCGATACCATCCATGTTAAAAATAGAGGGGGAGGAATGATGTGTATTTGGTGTATAAATGAAAATCAAGGATGTGAACAAAAGTAGTTATGACTTGACATTAGAGAAACCTAAAGTGTATGAATTTTTAATGTAATCATTTGTATATTATAAAGAGTTTCATGGTTCTAACATCCTTTTTTAATTGACTCGTAAACGAGCGACCAACCCATATTAACGACACTTCAGCGGCCATGCTTGCTGTCAAAGCATATGAGAATTTTAAAAAATTTCTTGTATTTTGGTTCCGGAAATGTTGCCATGTTTGACGTAATTTTTTTATTTATTAGAGATGATCGTTGTTGACAGTGATTAAATTTTTTTAAATTCTCATATGCTTTGACAGCAAGCATGGCCGCCTTGCATGGGATGACTTATTGTTATTATGTAGCGAACTGGCTTCAATTTGTCAATCCTACTGCAATGTCAGGTCAAAAAACGATCGAAAGATGTCGCTACTTGAAATGTTCATTACTTTTACATCGCAATGACGAATAACCTGGACAGATCGGTTTGGTTTGCAGTGGAGTTCTCCTGCTCGAGAAATCCGCTGTAATCAAGACCGATTTGCACAAATTTTTTAAATATAATAACGTTGTTTTTTTTCAAAAACGTACTGTTTCCAAAATATACACGATTAAATGTAGCAACGCTGGCGTAGCATCGTTTCTTAGCAACTTGAGTTTCTGTAATGGTACGTATTCACCAAAAACAGTGTTTCGAACTAGATCGGCGCTAGTTCAGAACTAACGAGTAGGTTCAGAACTTTTCGACCTGTGCGCACCGAAAGCTACTGGAGTTCGGAATTATTTCAGAACGAAAGTCCTCAACTGGTTCGCTATTATTCAGTTGTTGTCTACGCTGGAAATGAGTTCAGAGCTGGTTTAAAACTTGCCTAAATTCCGAACTCTTTCATATTACCGCTACTTCACAGATCGGGTTCGGTTCGCTAAAAGCTCAGAACCGAGAAGCGTCCTCAACAAGTTCTTTTGTCGAAGTAGCTCTGAGCAGCTCTGAACTTTGGTGAATACGCGCCTTAAGAAGCGAGAGAGTCTTGCTGATTTTGCAAACAAATAAATGAAAAATGATAAATTTAATGTAACTATTGTTCGAAATGAGCTCTTGCAAGTTCTGGCTTCGTAAATTTTGCTGCAAGTTGCTATAGGGCCTCCTCTGTATAGCGCTATTTCGGCCGTAATTGGGGCTTCATCAGCAGAAGAGTAGCTCGAGAACACCACCGCAATCCCACCGGCCAACAAGACGCAAAGATAGCATGTAATAGCTGGGCCATTATTATTTGCTCATCTGTATTCATTGTTAATTTTAATTTTTATTATTGTATTGCTGAAGAATTTAGCCAAAAAAGAGTAAATAATTTTCAACTCCATAGTGTGACATTCTGAATTGTATTGATGACTAATGATTTACTAATAACAAGTTCTCAAGTACTTTTTTGTTTTTATTGTTTTTTTCTAAGAAAAATTTGGTGTGATTCCATTAAAAGAAAATATATATGTATATAAAATTGTAGAAGTAAATGTATATTGTGATTATCTAATCTAAATATACACTTCGTGTTTGGAATGTTGTAATTAAGGTTTTCCGATGTAGAGAAAGCTTGACTTTTAAAGGCAAAACGAATACGGAAAACGCGGACCGCGCAGCTGTTATTTCCTGAAAGCATCTCAACAAACTAAAATTCGATTGGACAGAGGGAAAAGAGCAAATATTATTTACATTGAAAGAAATGCAGATGATGTTACAAACCCACGTTATTTACTTCCGCAAAGTGAATTCTTATTAAGTTTGCCGGGGAACGTTATTATTTCTAAATTCTCCTTTGGCAGTCGGAAAGCTTTCAATATTTTTGTTATTGCACGAATATTTATGCATCGATTTAAGTTACGTCTTTTCTATCTTTGGAAAGAGCCAAATTCAATTTTCCGCATGTGCATCAGAATTTTGCTCACGTATGAAAAATTGTCAGAATGTTTCTTCTTCTGCGCTAGAATTTTAGGAGCAGACTTAAATTGCTTCCGGGGTAGAGCTTTTTATATTCTAAAATCTAATGCTGTGAGTATATGCATGCATTCGCTCTTAACAAATGGAACGTAATGAACCCTTATCGTGAAGCCCTTTCAATTCCCCATACGCACGATATCTCCCCCTATAATGATTTATTAAGATAATTAGGGCAAACATTCACGTTGATATTAGGTGGGTCGTTGCCCCAACATTTAATAGAAAGAATCGCGGAAGTGGGAGTAATCAGGAAAAATGATAATAATCGAGCCAATTGCTTTCATTATGCCGTTAAGTATTCGTTCCCATTAGAATATTTTATGTCATTAGTTGAATTTGTTCGCCCCCGCGATCTCTGTTTGACTTTATTTACGAACTCGAAGACATAATCAGTTTAAAATCGTACCGAAGAATGGGCGAGCGTCTCGATCTCCTGTCGACTAACGAACTTAACATAAAAATGGCATGAACGATTTTAAGTCTCGGGCGAGCAGGTTGTGGAAAATTCAATTATTTCGTCGAATAACAAGATCTCCGAGATGCAGATATACATAATTTATTATGAGCGCGACTCGTTCGCCTCGACGCAAACAAGAATTTAACAGAAAATAACAATGTTCTCGATGAGTGCAAGAACTCACCAGCGCACACATAAATAAATATGCATAAAATATGAATCTTAGTTGCAATTTCTTCTCTTTCGCCTTCTTCGCAAGTTTATGGCGCCTCTCGGCGTAGAAACCACGAGACCTTCGCAGATAAGTTTTTGAGTTACGCTTGCAATTTTCCGACTCTCCTAGGCGAGCTTGAATGCTTGAAATTGTTACAGTCGTTATTTTCTAGAGAGCATTTTCGTTTCTCTTCTTGTTAGTTCAAATAAAAGCGATTTTTCACCGCATTGGCAAAAATAATTCCAATTAATTTAATTTACTTTCACCGTTAGATTCGATGAATGTACTCTTTGTTTATGTTAACGTGGGATAAACCACATCACAATTTGCATATCGCATTGTTTATAATGTGCAGTAGTTACTATTTGCTCGAACGCATTTATTTACTTTTTCGGTAATTTTTGTTTTCATTAAAAAAAAACCTATTAAAAGGTTCATTCGGTTAGTTTTAGGCAAAATATACCTACATTGTATTTATAGTGAACAGTTATATTTAATTTAATTGTAACCATATATGTCAATTCAATACCTTTTAAATATGTACCCACCATTAGTGATGAGTGATGACAATGTGCTTGCTGTAAATGACGATTTTATCGAATTGAACGAAGATTGCTGCTCATAATTTTTAATTAAACTCGGTTTATGAAAGCGCCGGAGAAAGGAAAGTAATTAAATCGGGAAAGAGTGTCGAAAAAATTAATCTCCTAGGACCGCACGCCGCTACCTCCGACACTTCTTGCGTTTTAGACTTTCGTTACGTTTTACTCGGCGCTTAATTATTCCGGCCAGATTCGTAAGATTTTATTATGTTTAACACAATGAATATTAAGTTTTTAAACGTTCGCCCAAGTTTGCCGCATCGTGCGCTCTTCCGTACAGTCTTAATTATTTTATCTTTCGAATTTGCATAAAGCGACTACGTCTTCTGCAACTTGTCTTGTGAAATGACCGAACTTGTGTTTTAATTATTCTGGTTGTTTTTCGAATACTTCCGATTTTGATTTGCGTTTCGCTAAGCGGAAAATATAATTTTCCCGCTCATTAATAATAATAAAGAAATCCTTTTAAAATTTTAATATATCATGTGTGATGTAGTCTCCTCCGTTTTCTACTGTGCTAAATAATTCAGGAGCATATCTAAAGTGTTTGACTTGTGTAATTAGTTATAAATTATGCTCGAAGTGACAGATCCTCATAATTTCAAACATTTGCGTTTTAGTTTAAGCTTGCCCTAATTCGAATTCCGAAGAATCTCCCCGGCAAAACATAATACCTCGGGGAAACTTCTTGCGCGAGAACGCGCAACCAAATTCGACTTGGCCCAACACTCTTGAACGTCGGCGACAAAATGACGAAGTAAAGACCGTAAATATTTATTCTTTGCAGTTTTGCTGCGAGCGAGGGTAAATCTGTACACGTGCCGCCTGTAATTTTGGAACGAGTCCTCTCCAGGTACCTGTTTGCGCTGCCGGGTTATTGTATTTACCGAGCTGCTGCTGAATCAATATAAGAAGGAAGTGGTAATTATCGAGCTTCCGTTCTTGGGAGACGTCCTGGTGAGCTTATATGGAACGTCTTATTACGTTTAACGTTACATCTCTTTTTCACCATTTTATATAAACTGTTCTAATTACTTGTAAAATGCAATTTCATTTGTCAGGCTTCGCTAATAATACCGATTGTATATCAAGAAAGATGTTTTTGATCACATTATATCCGACAAAACACGTGTTCAGATAGGATTCTCTTCACTGATCGCTTTTTTTTTTAAAACTTTTTTTTCAGTTATAGGTGACAGTATGACGAAACTAGGTTACCAATAAAAGCAATTTTTTACTTCAAAGCATATATCCACCAGTTCCTGCAACGTGAACACATGAAGCCAGTTCTGGTATGAGACCAAAACCTAATATCTTAATCGATTCATCTTTACATGTTCATCTTTATATGTTCAAAACCTTTACTGGTAAAGTTGAGATCCGTTCCGAGTTCCAAAACTTTTCCAAACTGAACTAACCTTTTCAGACGAAGTCAAATATATGGGAGTTATTTTTGACAAGAAACTGAATTGGAATACATGTTAATGTAAAAGTGGCAATTGCGTGCGTTGCGTTTTGGCAGTGTCGCCGTACGATGGGCGGACTTTGCTGTATATTGCCATAATTAGGCCCATGTGTTGCTTTGGAGCGTTAGCCCAGAGTCAGACTATCGACAACAGCATCGGAGCTTTCACATATACAGAGACTGGCATGTCTGAGTGCTAGCGGTGCGCTGAGATCTATTCCCACCGCTGCCTTAGAAGCCATCCTTGGCCTCCCTCCACTGAATATATGTACATAGATGGCACTGGAATCGGCCTTGAGACTGCGGGCAAAAACGGTATGGAATAATAAATGTGTTGGAGGTAGACACCACCTTATCTTGGAGCAGGCCTTACAAGAAACTCCTCTTTTCCGGGCGGTGGTTGATTCCCTCCCACCTACATATATATATATATATATATTCAGGAAGCACTTCAGTGTTTTCTTGAACTCTGAAGATGCACCCAAACCCGACATATCCATCTACACTGGAAGGAATAGACGCAGCAGGAACCTTTTCCGATGACCTGGATCTTCACATAACTATAGCACTTGGCCAATTGACAACTGTTTTCCAAGCGGAATTATACTCTGTTTTCTGAAAAGATATAGTAATAAAATAAAGTAGGAGAGTTTTATGCGCAGTATCTTATAGCGTAGAAGGTGATTTTACAAAGTAATACACAATTTCAAGTTGTACCTTCAATATTGGATAAGTATCACTGGAACCCAACTGTACCGGTTGACGCGAGGGATACTGTGGGAGTGTTTATTACTATATCTCTTCAATAAACAGAGTATAGTTGCCATTATGGAAGATGCAAGACCAATTCTCGATCTAGGTGTTCAAACTTTAAAGTCATAAGGATAGCTAGCCATGGCAGAGCAGCACTGTTAGCTCTAAAATCTTCAGGAATAACACTCCAATGCCATGACACACTAGAACAAGTGGCCAAATAAAATATCTTACAACTTATATGGGTTAAAGGACACGTTGGAACGTTTGGTAATAAACAGACGCACTGGAGAGACAAGGCTCGTGACAGCTCTTTTGGGGTCCTCGACTGGTTATAGCACCGTCATCAAGTCTGTTTAATGCCTCACTGAAACATAGATCCCAGAACCGACATATCGAAAGTTGGGTCAACTTAGACAAGTGTCTTCAAACGAAAAAGGCTTTAGCGGTTATCTCACCCTGATTGACATGATTCTGTATGCAACTGCCAGGAAGAAGACTACGTCTACTCGTAGGAATACCCATTGCAAATTGAACAAACATACTGCAGTGATAATTACCTGAGTACAATAAAATAAAAAGAAATAATCATCGTAATTAATAAAAATCAGAAAAGAGCACCAAGTTCAACGTCAAGTGTACAAGACGATCCATGACGAGCGAAGGACCACCAGAGCGGAGAAAACACCTCTACGTGTACATAAAAAGGTTCCTTGGAAGAGTGTTCAGCATACCAGAGTGAAGGAGACCATCTTCACAGCTATATCCGTTCATCGTGAGCAGAAACGTCACATCGTGCAAAGTCTCTTCATTCTACAAACAAAATCATATTAAACACATCGAAATGCAACATTACAACATTCCGATACCACAACAAGTAAGATCCACTTCATTTGGATGAACAACGAGAGAGTGATGCTGATTTCCGTGCAAGCCATCGACGTAGGTTTTGGATCCACGCATTCGTATCCAGTTGGACGAGTTGCTGAGAATTTTGAGAACCATCAACGTTTGTGCATGAACATTTACGGTGAACCAGTGCTAGACTTTTCAATTTTGTGTTGTTTTTCGTTTAATTTGTTTAATAATTTGAGTTTTCTGAAAATGAGATTATGTCATTTGAAGTTAGATTTCAGTTTATGTGTTTATCATGTAATTATCATTATTTAGTCAAATGAAATGTTACTTACCAGACCATTTTATTGTATTCTATGTAAAAATTAATGTATTTTCAAATTTTGTAAACTAATAAAGTGTCATAAGCAAAATGCGCACCGGGTTCGAGGCTTCCAGAATGTTGATGGTTGCCATGGTTACGGTGACTGTCCACACTTCTACAGCTATAAAAGGGCGTGCGCGTCGTTTTTGAAAGCATTCTTCGTCAGATCTTCAACCGAGCAACAAGCAAAGGCATTCCTCGTTAGATTTCAACCGAGCAACATGTAAATTAAATCCGCGAACGTAACTTAAAATTAATTCCGTGAGTTTTCGAACTGACTGTAATTAAATTCTTCTTCGCGATAATTTTGCCTTTGACACTGGAAGAAATAAAAACTGGATATTTGAGAAAATTTACAATTTTATTTAATAAAGAAAAACCTACCAGAAGAGAATTCCTTGTATTCTTTAAACCGATCATAAAATTTACAAAAGGAGAAAGAAAAGGAACAAAATGAAAGACGAAACAAAGTAAGTCAGGTTCCATATCATCATCCATACACACGAGATATACAAAACAGTACGTTTAACCCACAAAGCAAAATTTAAAAGGAAAAATAAAAGAAAAAGGCAAAAGTCACGTTCCCCACACACAAATCATTACAATTATTGAACAACTAACGTGGAGGGCCCCCAAACACATATCAATACATTTATTGGCTCCCAACGAGGGACTCGAAAATAAAACACTACAATATGCACCGAATAGGTTTAATAGACAGCCCGATTTGTAGAGGCTGTAACCTAGAGAAAGAGACAGCTGAGCATATGCTTTGTGATTGCCCTGCACTAAGCCTCGATTAGAGGTTCCATGTTGGAGGAATTCTGGCCTAACATGGCTGGAATTCGCAGTTCTCCTCTATCAGACGTTCTCCGGTTCGTCGAGTGGCACGGCGGCGATGCGCTGTAGATTATGGGGGTAGTACACTGGGCCTATTAAACTGTGGTCTATGTGCATGTGAATTTTTCATTCACACTCCTCACTAATACAGAATCCCAAATCTAGAGGATTCTGTGAGTAGATATACTCTCCGCGTTCGGGCTCACTTTCTTATGGAGAATTACCATTAACTACCAAATGTGTATGTTTGGTTGCCTGTCGTCGCTCTGCCAGGTGCTCGATGCGCCCATAGTATCGAGTGTTTAACAAAACCCTACCTCTACTCAGCCAACTTACTATAAACTTTGCATTTTCACTTGAATAGATTCTTTAGAATTGTTATGTTGATAGTTATGTTACGTTAGGACACAAATAATCTTCAGCATGCTAGTGCCATTGCATTCAATACATTTAAGCTACTGATGAACCAAGTCGTAAAAGCAATTTGAAAAAAAAAAAAATCTTGCCGCCTATGTTGGACCTTTAATTTTACGGCCAATTTAACTCTTTTAGATTATCTTAGAATCTTCTTTGACGGAAGTCGTTCTTTACTAGATCGAATAAATTGTTGCCTAATGGAGGTAAATTGGGGCTCTATTGCGAATGCATAACACTAACGAACTAACATTTTCGTAATCGTAGTATACGACAAGTGTGGACGAATATTTAATAAATTTTTATCATATATCTATTTGGTATTCATTAATACATAATACATAAACTATTGTATATTCACTATTAACACTAAAATGTAAAATGTTGCATAACTAGCGTCTCTAATTATTAACCCCATCATTATCGATTTATCGTTTATTTCGCACGTTCAACAAAACACAAGCTCGACCTAATTTTTGACGTTCGCGAACAAAAAGCGTTCCGACTTTTCCGTGCCGACTAAGACAATGAATGCGCCTTCACCATTGTTGTCAGCGACCAAAATAAAATCTCTGACGTTAAAAAAGCGGGCCGATGAATGATGCGTTTTATTAACCCCGCAGTGGTGATTAATTATCTGGGATTTTTGCAGGAAAAAATGATCTCCGTCTGTGGCGATGTTGTTTTAATAAATGGACTTTGACATCTTCGTGAATGTGTTGAGGAATGAATTTTCCTAATTTTTTTTTTCTGTTTTAGAACCATTACTTTTGTACATCATGTTTTATAAAGTTTTGATTGTTGTCTTAAAACATGTTAAAAGCTAAATCAGTTGTCAAAGTCAATACAAAACCTGTATTTTAAATATCGCACATCGGCTGCAAGAGTGCCATAACTAATGAGCGGGAGAATTACATATATTTTCCAAGGTTATCGGCTAGCGAAATGCTTGCAGAGTGTCATGTATCGAGTCGGTCGAGTCGGATGCGAGTAAAAAGCAACTAATTTGTAATTTTTATTTTGATCACTATTCCAACTTTCTTTTTTTCTTTATTCTTCCTGAAACAGTAAGAATAAAGCTCTCTAGTTCCATAGTAAGCTGGTTATTATCAATTTTATGATTTGTTATGTCTTAGCAGTAAGTGTTTTATTTTAAAAGAATATGGTTATACCTTGAACGAATAATTTTAGTCTCGAATTGTAATAAATAAAATTCAGTTTCCTCTTGGAGTTAGTAGGAAAATAGGGCATTGCTCATCTGCAATTCTGAGACCACGAAACTACCACCTGAGCAATCAATTGAAATTCCGATGAAGCGCTACGGCATTGTATGGATTCGTCGGTATGATAAGTAAGCACAAATGCTCTTAACTGCGGTTAGAATATATTCGTGTGACGTGGCAATTAGCTATGTTAATCTATTCGCAGCCGCTGAATTGTTTTAGTCGCGCTGCAACAAGGCGTTCCTAAGCAGATTCTCGGTGAATGCATCGATTGCCTCGCTTCCCCGAAGTCGTCCAAACTGGCAACCCCCGATTTATTTCGTCTCGAAGCAGACGGTGGAAACCGTTTGAAGATCATGAGCTTTAAACGACTGCCACGGTAACTGTTCTATTTTGTGCTAAACATTGTAGTGTTGCAAAGGGAAACTCATACCTTTTTCCTCCACTTATACGACGAGGGTGTTTTTGCGGAATCTATTTAGTTGAGAAAGAAAACTACTCTAACATATTTGATTCTAACATATTTGATCTAGCTCTCTTTGTAAAAGTGAATGGAGGTAGTGAGTCGAAACGATCGCTGGTCAATGAAATACCATATCATCTTTATATCACCTGGAAACATCTCATTGATTACTCATTACGTCCTACATTACTCTTTCCTGCCTACTTCAGATACTAATGAACAAACGCATTCCAAATAATGGTCCACATTGGTTTAACGTATGTAGAAAAATTGCTTTGCTTTATTTACATAAAGACATAAAGAACATTTTTTTCAGTGTAGACCTATATTAACAAAAGAATTTGATGTATTTTAATTTCCCTGATGTTTCCGTATTATTTCTACTTCAATATCCTCCAAGTTTACGAGTGACGAGTGAGTTGGGCTAAAGAATGTCTGAGGAGCTTAAGGAATGACATTCAAATGAACGCCCCCTCACCCCAACCAACCAAACAAACAAGCAACTTTAAAAGTTCTTGTTCATTTAACGGCGAACATAATAAAGGCTCGTAATTAATTAGCCGTTATAATTATCGTCGATTAATTAAAGTGGTATTAGCTGACGGCGACAATTCATCATTCAAATTTCAGGAATTTGTAATGCTCTGATCCCCACTTAGCAGTACAATGACACGCATATGTTTACACGCTCCCGCCTTATTTAGCGGGAACAAGGGACGCTTATGGCCGGATTGCTCGTTCAGTGAAACTTCGTATAATGAAACCCTTGGAGCTGATGAGTATCGTGATTCCAGACATTCTTACACGTTTATTTTCACACGTCAAGAATAGAAATCACTTTTCTTAATTGTTCCTGTATCGGGTGAATTTATATGTTAGAGAGTATTGCATCAATCAACTTAAATTTATTAAATATCTGCACTTAATTGAGTGTCTCAGAGAGAGTGAACTTGTAGCAACATGACCAACAATGTGTTAATTTCGTTACTTACTTCTTGGGGCTTTATTCTCCAAACGACGGAGAGAGTTCGTTTTGCGGGAGTGACGAAGACTCTCGTATAACAAACCTTTTGAGAAAGTTAAAACCCTTATTCAGTATCTGGTAAAGGGACAATAACCCAAGTAGCATTATAATATGTATATGCAATAGTGAGCGTGAAGTTTGAACAGTTTATTTTGAGAAGTAAGTGCACAGACTAATACATCAAATAGAAAACCATTTTAAGTATTAATAAAAAGTGAGCAAAAAAAAATCAGATTAGAGTAGGCGGTGCAAAGAAAATGTATGTCTGTGATTAACTGAATTAATTAATGTAATACATTCATGGACTGTCAAATTTGTTGACTTTTTATTTAATCACTGACATACATTTTCTTTGCACCGCTTGCTCTAATCTGATTTTTATTTGCTCACAGGTTATAAGTATAACGCTGATTATAACCAACAGAAAATATACCATCACGTTAAAAAAAAATAAATTTAGAATGTACAATTCTAAGGGTCGGTCTTTCCACCTCTTGATAAACTAACTGACGGATAACTGGATAACTACCATGGAAGCAATTCATAAAAGTCAATCAACAATTCATAAAAATGAAGTTATCCGCCGGATAACTTTAACTAGAAGATGGAAAGACCGGCCCTAAATGTTTAACACGAAACTAAGTTTTGATTTAATATTGGACGATCCAAAAAGGACAGTCAATTAATACATTCGGCAATTAATTCTGTTTTTAATTGGTGCGTCTCAATACGCAGGACGTTTTTGTAACCTCGGGGTAAAATGATCGGAATTTGCGGAGCAATAAAAACGTTCGAGCGCTTTGAGGCGTCTTCACCGTCTCTGTCCCGGCGCGTCGCATCCGGCGACGTGGCGTCTTATTTTGCAGCATCCAAGTTCAGGACAATGAGTATTAATGAGGATAATTACGTACTTTTTTTAGCACCGTTGCTTTAACGCAGCTGCTTGCCTCGACTTTATAACAGAACAAAACTTGAGACACTTAGATATAATTAATAAGTATAACGCCCTTTTAATTAATCGAACGACTTTAGGTACATTAAATAATCTTTTGCTTCAATTGATTAAGTGACATTTGTTTGAAGATCAAAGAAGATCTGGCTAAGGATGCAACCCATTCTTCTATGGAATTGGAATATGACATACGAGGTGCGATCAAATGAATGAAATACGAGGTGTAATCGAATGAAAGCCGTTCAAGTTGATAATTTTATAAATGAAACAATCCATGAAAGCTGGAATTGGACAAATGTTTCAGCTTGCGGAGATAATCTTTTTCCTGCTTGTAAGAACAAGATGATTGGTGGGAGGATAATGAAGATGATAGGCGAAACTTTGTTAACAATTTCATTCAATGGGCGGTTGCGAATGTCGATAAAAAAATTTGAAAATATAGATAAATTTCGAAAAGGTTCTATTTAAAGAAAACAAAAAAAAGACGTACCTTCAGAGGTGAATCGATACGTCAAGGCTGAATGATTTATTTGTTAATAGACGTATACGGAGCTGTCGTTTTGAATAAGGGAATAATTGACTGATGTGTTTATTGTCCTTGACGTGAACGATAGGGTAATCCTAATTCATTAAAACTTGACCCGAAAATTAGTTGGTAAGCTTCAAATTATAAATCACTTATTCACTTATCAAAATCAATTGTTTAATTTCTGAAAGTAAAGTACCCGAATATTAGGGTAATCAACCCTTATGGTAATCAGTTGAATTGGGAGAGACTTCTTCGCGAGTGGATTTATATCGGAAATTATACGGGTGAAAGAGCATTGGGTGTCGCGAACAGTCGTGGGACTGCGTGTCGGCCTAAAATAAGGGTAAAGTATGAGGGGTGGTGGGTCGGTGGAGCAGGGTGGTCGAAACCGGCGATGATGGACGAGGTATTGAACGAGATGAATGTAGCGTGATAAATGAACCCCGTAAATCATAAAACTGTGACGCGTTGACAAGTTGTTTAAAACCCAGACATGTATCATAAAAAAGAGGCTGACATGTGACGGCCATGTTTGTTCAACCGCCACTAAACCGATAGCCATTGTTCACGTCACGGAAGATAATAGATTTTTTCGTTCCCATCACCGTGGCATATCCGTCTCACTGACGTTGCAGATATACTCGTAACAATAGGCGAACGCTTTTAATACATTTACACGCTCGTTTATTTCCTGATTCCAGCGTACGTTTCAAAACTTGTTTTTTAATCGAACCGAACGTGCATTGTGATCCGAATTCTGAAAGCGGAATAACAAAAAAGAAAAACGAAAAAAGATGTATTCATATAAAATCAAAAAATAAATCACCATTAATGGAATTGGAATAGAGAGAAAACATAAGGGACACATTCTGTATTCCTGTTTATTAAAAGAAAACTGTTTATTCAGTGATGAGTAATTTTATCCAGAACTATTCAGTTAATAAACAATTCGTTCCTAGTTTTTCCTTATATCTGTCAGTTTACAAAGACCTCATAAGATCCATACACTTTTGCTTTAATGAACTCTTAGACTTTACTATTACGTGGGTAGGTACTTATGTACTTCAGTTTGAAAGCGATAATGTTTTCCATGCGTTGGAAAAATAGTAAATTCATTAAAGAAAAAGTGCTAAACAAAAAAATCAAAAAAATCAACAAAGTTGAAAGCAACATGGAATATTTTTTAAATATTTCCTCAATAAAGTAACACATCCTTAGGTTCATCTACGGTCGCGCCCAAAAAAAGTGGACAAGGAATCCAACGAAAGAATAATGGTTGTACAGGCACGCATTAACAGTTTCTCTCATTTGAATTGTTATTCATATTTCGGCCACCGAACAGTCGGAGTGATCACGCGTTACCCTCATGGCAAGAACACGGAAAGACGTCCTTACATCTAACAGAAACAAAACCGTGTATTTACGCAATATTGGGTTAGCTTTTAAAATATGGAAAAAGATTGGGTCTTCATGTAAGTACTTATTAGTGCGATTTGTATCGTAACATGTTGGAGGCGACATCATGATACCAAGATCTTTAATTTTATAACTTTCTGAAGAAGATGTTGAAGTGGATCACTTAATACTTACGAGCCTATTGAAGTTGAAGCTTCACAAGCTCATTTTCATTCACACCAATAATTTTGGTATGTGAGACGACCGAGTGTAGTATTTTTTAACAAAATCTATTTTTTGGGAGACTTGTTTGGCAAAGCCCTATTGAGAAAAGCATTGGCTATCTAGATCTTGTTTTTGGAAGGGTTTTATTGTATGATTCTATTTTTAAGAATTCCATTCCATCACTTACTTCGTTTTCCCCTTTTTAAGAGCTTCCAGGTCTTTGCGAGATCAATAAATCCTTTGGATCTTGTTAAATATTTTCCTGTTATTGTTGATTGCGAAGGGGTTCCTATAACAGTTGAACTGCAGGGTCCCAAAATTGTAAATTACATGTTTTATATTTACTTCTTCTTGCCGTTGCTCTTGAAAATCCGGATCTAACCTTTCGTTCGTTCTTAATGAACGGTTGCTTGGATTCGGATTCGCTGGAACAGTATGCGTCATAGACAACATGCTAAACCGAAATCGTTTGGATGTTAGAAATCAAGTAGAATGTTAATTCACCTAGAATACAAATGTAATGTTTCTAATTTGCTGCGAATAGCGTACTTGTGTCAGAGGAGAACGTCTCAAAGTGTGTATGCGTCAATAAGTACATGTAAAACTATTCTATCGTTACGAATCAGTCAGACATAAGCTCAGGGTATGTTATATTTTATTCTTGTTAAAACTAATGTTACAAAAACAAAAACAACTGATATTATCAAACATGCCTCTTATCAACGAAAACAGATTCTAAGCGGTCTGTGATTGTACCGTCATAGATCACTCCATCAATAGACATATCATTCCTCCTCTCTTAAATGTTCAACTTCCGGGAACATACCGAACTGGTGGACGCCGATAGCGACGTGAACGCCGTATAGTTTGTTCTGATGAGTCTGATGACGAACTAGGAAGTTCAGTTACAACTGTGGGAATGGCTTCAGTGGTTTCTTGTTGTAATGCATAACTGCTGCTGTCGGTATCAAATTTCTTCTGTTCTTTAACCACGGATGCTTCTCGTAGAATGGTAGCAAGATTGTAAGAATCCTCGTCGTTGTTCTCCGAGTTAAGGACCGTACCGTCATTTGTGCCTTTGCGCAACTGATTTTGATGTCGTCGATGTGTTCCGTTTCTGGCGGTGCTGACGAGGTACATCATTTTACCAATCTTTTGAATGATGCGACCTTTAACCCATGTATGTGAATTGTTTGTATACAGTCTCACATAAATTGGATCATTGATTTTAAATTTTGTGGTCCAAATACCAGGCAAGGGTTTGTAGTCAGGTGCTTCCAGCATAATTGAAAGTTTTGTACGGTAACTACGACCATGCAAAAGCTCTGCAGGTGACTTACCAATTTGTGGATTTGGTGTCGTGCGGTAAGTATACAGTAGTTTTTCATATGCTGCTTTCTTTGTAGTATTTCCTCCCACATATTTTTCTTCATTGCCGTTTTAAATGTCCTTACAAAACGTTCAGCTTCCCCGTTTGAAGCAGGGTGAAAAGGTGCAGTTGTGATATGTGTGATGCTATTCGTTTCGCAAAATTTCTTGAATGTTTTCGAAGTAAATTGTGTTCCATTATCCGATACGATTGTTTCAGGTAGCCCCTCTAGGAGAAAAATGTTTCGAAGAGCTTTAATTGTAGTTTGTGTCGTAATATCAGAAACAATTACAATGAATGGAAATTTTGAATAAGCGTCGATTACTATTAAATAGTAGTCACCTTTGAAAGGTCCTGCGTAATCAATATGCAGGCGTTGCCATGGATGTGTAGGAATAGGCCAACTTTCATATGTGCGAGTGGGATTTGTTGCATTATGTTGGCATGGATTACAGTCTTTGATGAGTTTTTCCACATCTTTCTCGATTTTCGGCCACCAACAATGTCGTCGAGCAAGTTGCTTCATGCGAATAATCCCCCAGTGACCATCGTGAAGAAGTTTTAGCACCTTCGGACGTAATAATTCTGGAATGATGATGCGAGTGTGATCTGTGAACCAAACAAGTGCTCCAGCTTTGAGACTGATTGTGTCCCGCCGAAGAAAAAATGGTTTTAAATCGTCATTTTCCGATGGTAGCTTTTCTGGCCAACCATGTTCAACATAGTGTTTTACTGCACTGAGAATCTGATCCTGGTCTGTTGCATTTGCAATGCGCTCTAGATCGATTGGAAAATCAGTTTCTTCTGCAATATTTTCTAAGAACATACATGCTGTTTGTTCTTTATCAAATGAAGTGTCTGGACCAGATGGAAGCCGTGAGAGTGCATCAGCATTTGCATGCTTGTCAGTTGATCGATAACGTATCGTATACCGATAAGCCATAAGGAAAATAGCCCAGCGAGCAAGACGCTGGAGTGATGTTGCAGGTAATTTCTTGTCTGGGTGAAAAATCGATACCAACGGTTTGTGATCCGTAATAAGCTCAAAATTGCGGCCGTAAAGGTATTCATGAAATTTCTTTATACCAAAAATGATGCCCAGAGCTTCTTTTTCAATTTGACTGTAAGCTAATTCATGCTTGTTCATCGTTTTGGATGCGAATGCGATTGGATGTTCTTGTCCATATTCATCACGATGCGAGAGTACAGCACCAATACCGTATGAAGATGCATCAGTTGCTAGAATGAGCGGCGAGTTTGGCTTGTAGTGTACTAGTGTGGTCGCACCAATAATGTGTTGCTTCAGCTTTTCAAATGCTTTTTCTTGAACAGGTTCCCATGAAAACTTTGTGTTCTTCTTACGAAGTATGTTGAGTGGACCAGCGATTTGAGAAAAGTTTGGGATAAACTTACTGTAGTAATTTACTTTCCCCAGAAATGATTGCAGTTCGCTGAGATCCTTTGGTTTAGGAAGATTCTTTATTGCTCTAATTCCAGATTCGGATGGACGAATACCTTGTGAGCTAATTATGTTTCCAAGATACTCAACTTCGCTTTTAAAAAAATCACATTTTGACAAATTACAGCGTAGACCATTTGTTTCCAATCGGGTGAACAATTCATTCAGTGTTTCAAGATGTTCAGCTTTGGTTGCACCAGTGACGATAATATCATCAAGGTAGGTTGCACAGCCGCGAAGTCCAGTTGTGAGCTGTTCAATAAACCGTTGAAAAATTGCGGGTGCACTCGCAATGCCAAATGGAAGTCTCTCGTACTGGTAGAGTCCATGAGGTGTATTGACCACGGTGAGCTGTTTTGACTGTTCATCAAGTTCAAGCTGTAAATATGCGTCAGCCAAATCAATTTTTGAGAACTGTTGCCCATTTTGAAGTTTGTGGAATAAATCTTCAACACGCGGAATTGGAAATTGTTCAATTTCAAGTTGTGGATTAACTGTTATTTTATAATCTCCACAGATTCGAACTTTTCCATTTGTTTTCGGTACCACAACAATAGGTGCGGCCCATTCGCTAAATCGTACAGGTGTAATGATGCCAGCAGCTTCGAGTCGTTGGAGCTCTTCTTTAACTTTATTTTTAAGTGCGAATGGAATTGGTCTCGTCTTGAAGAATTTTGGCACTGCGTTTGATTTTAGACGAAATGAAGCTTTGAATGAGTTGCATTGGCCCAATTCTTCTTTGAAAAGTTGTGAATGCTGCTTGCAAAGTTCATTGATGACCGTTGCGTTAACTGGAGATTCTGGAGATACTACAGATGTAGATGATACGTGGTGTACAAGTTCCAGTGCATTAATTAATTCGGGATCATGCGTGTCTTGTTGCGAAATGCTGTAACCAAAAGCTCTGAACCAATCAAGACCAAAAATATTCACTGTATCGTGTGAATCTACTACAAAGATTCGAAGTTTCCGGAGTTTTGATCCAATCTGTGCGTTGCATATAAAATATCCTTTGATTGGAATGTTTGAGTTGCAATAACCTTTAATTTGAGTGCTTGCGGGTTTGAGCGGTGGAGAACCAATCGCTTCAAAGCCAGTAAGTCCAATTATAGATGCAGATGCTCCGGTATCCATTAGAAACTTAAGTTTGACACCATTGATTGTCGGATACACGTTGTAAGCTGGTCCCGTATCCTCGATTGACATTCGTTCATTTATCGGCAATTCATGAATATGTTTTACCTGGTGCGATGTTCGAGATGATTTGAAATTCTTGCTTTTATTCTTCAACTCATGTGTTTTTCCGTCGAAATTTTTCGTTTTATTAGAATTAGACATGCACACGGATGCGATGTGTCCACGTTTATTGCATTTGTTGCAAGTAGCATTACGAAATCGACATTCGGAACGCTTGTGTTGGTAATTGCATTGCGGACATGAAGGCAATTTTGAAATATAGGGTTGCTGCGTTCTGGCTCCTTTGTTGTTCGATCGAGATGAGTTTGAGTCTGAGGTGAGATTAGGATTTTTACGACTTTTACGACAAGAATATTCGCTTGACATCTGATGGTGCATCTGATTTACTTCAACTTGGTTGTTGTCTCCTATAATCGTCTGATTTGCGGCGAGAGTTGCTTCAAAAATTTGTGCTTGACGTAGAACAGTTTCTAATGTAGGAGATTCCGTTTGTAATGCGGCAGTTCGGACTTGAGGATGAGGAGTATGTAAAATAATCATGTCGCGAATTTGTTCGTCAATCAGTTCATTTTGACATTGTGAACAATTAAATTGACATTCACGAGCTAGACCTCGAAGTTTGGCGACCCATTCTGCATAGGACTGGTCCTTTGACATTAGCGTCTTGCGAAATTTGACTCGAGCGGTCATTGGATGCGTTTTTTCTTTAAAATGTTCGGTTAGAGCTGCAGTAAGTACAGTAAAGGTTTGTTTGCTGATGTCATGAGCCAAATAATTTTTGTAAAAGTATAAAAGTTTCGTCGCCGACCCATGATAAAAAATATGCTCGTCTGCTTTCTTCTGATAACACATGATGAGCTTCGAAATGCTGCATGAGTCTTGAGTAGTATGTTCGCCAATCTTCTTTAGGATTAAACGTTTGAAAAGTGGGTACATTCAACGACGTTTGTATGAAAGTAGAGTCACCTCTTTCTAAATTGGAGTTTTGTCTTCCTGTGAGCATTTGGATCAATTCACGATGCTGTTGATCACGTTGTGCCCGTTCTTCCATCATTGATGCGAGTAGTGCTTTTACTAAATCATCCGTAGCCATTCTTATTAAAAATTAGTTTCTAGATCGAAATTCCTTACGAGACTGCGCCAAAAATGTTATGTTTTATTCTTGTTAAAACTAATGTTACAAAAATGTATTATTTCAAAAACAACTGATATTATCAAACATGCCTCTTATCAACGAAAACAGATTCTAAGCGGTCTGTGATTGTACCGTCATAGATCACTCCATCAATAGACATATCAGGGTACTTAAAACTGGCGGAGAGGCAAAACATCACTTTTCCAAAACTGGAGAACCCTTCAAATACACCTGAGCTTTGCTCCATAGAGCGATATTGGACTTTGGTTAAACAAAAACTAAGAGAAGAACTTAAATTTAAAAACTTTCAAGTAAAATTATTAGTAAGGATACTATGCAACAATTAAAGCGTTCTATTAAAAGAAAAATTAGATTGTTTCCTCACGTAGATAACATGCAATATTTATGGATTATATACATTACATTTTATGGACTCAATTGAGCTTTGTAATTCCCACCATGAAGAACTGTACTAATCTTTATGGGACAAGTATTAGACGAAATTAGTGTTGGTAATAATTATTAGAGTCGTTGCTTAATGCTTAAACTGGTTGATGTGATGCGGCTATGTGGAGCTCTTTGACGGGCCATACAAATGGGTCAGTGGATGTTAATTTAGCTTGTTAAGGTCTTCGAATTTTGAATCTATTGAAACTTCTCCGGCATCAAGGACAGGAACTGCTAACGTTCAATTTATTAGCACTTCCGAAGACGCCCGACATCTTTTAGATACTATAACATATAAATATCGACAGTAATCGCAAAAGGTTAGTTACTTGACACTTGTGCTTGTTCAAAAAGGCACCTGTTTCACCTTGACTTATTTTTAATCTTTTTAGGAAACATCAAATATGTTCTTACATTGATTTAAAAAAAAGAGGCAACTTCTGCACTTTAGTAAGAAAAATTGAAAACATAATCACATATGAAGTTATTTTTTGCGCCTGGGAAGAAGAAATATATCTGGAGGGTGCAAAGCGAAAACTAAATATTTTATACGCCGGAACCATGAAAGCGATACTCCGACCAAAAACTAGAGTTGGAAAAACTTACTTTCAGATGTTAAATTTCCCGTCGAAAAAAGCGAGATGGAGGCAGTGACAGCTGTAACGGCGCTAAGCACGAGAATAAATGACGATAAATCAAATTTCAAAGTAGGTCGACTGTAGCAGGACGACAGGAATTCTTCCCCAAGAAGGGTTGACGATGACGAGTAACTCTGTCGACGGACGAAAATAAAACACACCGACGGTCGATTAAAACTTGGAAAGTAATTTTTCAGTTCGTAGTAATTTATTACGATTAATCTGCCGACGTTCACAAATTATAAAAAAAAAGATAATTTTTGTAATTCGATCAAATAAGTGGATTAAGTGATATTCCCCGCCACCTGTATTTCAAGCTGAGAAATAACCTCTGGGTATGATAGGATACTCTAAAATTCGAACTTTTTTTAAAATGATAAATAACGTGGAACTGACGAAACGGAAATTTGAATCTAAATTTCGAAGGCCTCGACCCTCAATCGAGTTTATCGTTGCTTGTATATCATTGTGCGACGGGCAAACAATAACATTTTCGTTCTGGAGCGTAAGGGTGAGGCAGGTTAAAATTTAAATCACGATTTTAAAGTCTGGCACGGGCGAAATTGAATTTGTTTAGCGTGCGCCGCCCTTTCGGCAAATTTTAACGGCCAATTATAATTTATTCTCGGAACAGGCCGATAAGGCCCGCGTTTTTTGTTCTGTTTCTCTAAACGCCGTTAATGAATTTATTCGGCAGATTAAACGGCCGATTTTCGTAATGCGCGTTAACCTTCCGACTGAGTTTAATCGCTGCGATAATATTGAAATACCGTTCGTAGCCCTAAACGGATAAAATCAAGCTGCGTGCACTTAGGGTGTGGAAACAATTTTGTTTTGATAGAGGGGACTACGCGCAAATTCTCTGGCAAATTTAAGCGTTTAAATGCTGAATATAATACTGATACGAAACAAATGTTTGTTAGTTACAATTAAATGATTCAGCCCAAAATTAATTTGTTAAAACTACAACAATAAATTTCGTAATTTCTTCAATAATAAAGATGACAAAAATTGATAAAAATTAGACTTCCATGAGTGAAGAAGTGGGTCTTTCTAACAGTTTGCAGTAATTGGCTTTTAAGAATTAATAAAGCACTGTTTCAGTGATTTTAATACTATGACATCAAAATTATTTTGGTCGGAACTAAGTTCGTGCATTGTATCAATCATTCTTTGATTGTCAAACTTTGTCAAGCAGTTCTGAATCTCCACTACATGCTCAGAAGACTGGTGTCTGGATGGCAGTCTCTCGCAGAAGAATAATTGGGCCCATCTTTTTCAATTTTTCTGTCAATGCCGAGAGATACAGAAACAATATTTTAACGGAATTTGTTCAACAATTACACCATTTATAAGTTTATACACACAAGTTGACTTTCCTCCAAGATCACCTTATTTGACCGTCGTGGACTATTTTGTGTTTCCTTGCATAAAAATAAGATTTTCAAAACTGCTGTAGAGAATTTGCAAGAACTAGAGCAAAGGATTGTTGAAGAATGTGCAACCATAACGCCAAAAATGCTGCAAAATGCTTTTACTAGCATGAGAAGGCGCGTAAATTTATGCATTGAACAAGACGCAGGACAGTTACTTTGTTTTTCCTTGTTGAAAAAATGTTATAATTTTACTATTCAAATTAGTCAATATCAATTCTAGAAATAAAATAATGATAAAGTTAGAACTACAACACATTCGGTGACATTTGCATGTTATTTGAAAACGATGATCTAAGTTTTCCATTTCGTGACCGCCTTGGACCAAAATAATTTTTGATGGCTCGGTATACCGAGCAAATATGCAAATGCTATATGCAAATATTTAAACCTGTAATACATCACCATAAATTGCAACGATTGAACTCATATGTCCTTAACAAAAGTTTTACACATTTCGAGAAAATCGCAGTTGAAAATCGGGCAAGAATTAATCGCACGTCTATGTCTTTGAGGTAGGCCAAGAAAAAGAAATTTTATTCGACCGCAGAAAGCATCTGTTGGAACAAAAAACAGAACTGTAATCGAGCAGTGACCCAGTAACCTTTGCCGAGTTCGGACGGTTAATAAAAGCAGTTTTTTTTCACGTCGCAGTAAGTCGTATCGTAGCCAAGGAATTTGCTTTATTTTATTTCATTTATGATCATGACACACAGTTTATTGCTCCGTATCCTTTGGAATCAACAGTTTAGTTTGTGAAAAGTGCAAATGTGCAATGCAAGAACATTTACAGCTAATGTCCCCGCATTTACGCGATTATGGAACGTTTCGTGTGTGTGTCGCTAATGATGGATGCCACTTTGAACAGTTGTTATAAACATTACTGAATTACTGTAGTGAACGTTCGAATGTTTTCTTCCACACAGATATTATACGGTGAGTGAGTGCGCCTTTGCATATTAGTCACGCCTGCGATGTTTATTGCTTACGACCAGCGAAGCAGGTTCCGTAAGTTTTTTTGTTGTTTCATGACTAAGTCTCGGATTATATGCACGGAAGATCCATTAAATATGCGCATATATATGCACGTAATTTCACAAAAATATGCACAAAATATTAAAAAATATGCTCTAATATATGCCAAATATGAACAGATATGCAAAACTTTTAACAATAAAAAATGAAAGTCCATTCCAATTTAATAAACTAAAACATATTTATTCTTATTATTATACATTTTTAAAATACAACATTTAGCAATATACCTACCTATTCACAAAAATAACAGGAGTAATATATTTATATACATATTATATGCCTATTTATTATTATGAGAAAAATTGACAATTAGGTGTTTCTCTAAATTTTATATTTTAAACGAGTGTCGTCGGTCGTCAAGTAAATGTTTAAACGTCGAAAAAGATCGTTCAACATCGACGGAAGTAGTGGGCGCATATTTTAAATTGCTTAAAATATATGGATGTAATTCAAGGTCATCGTCATCAATAAATTCCCCATTCAAAATTTTAGACATTTTTGACAGAATTTTGAATCATTCATTTTTATTCAATACTGAGTTAAGCTTTTTAAAAATTAATTCTCCAGTTCCTGTAACAGCTGATAATTTTCTATGGCATTTGTTTATTAAATTTACTGATTCAATCAAAAGCAGCTCTTTTGATTCTAATTTTAAAATTGTTTCGGCCACTACAGAAAAATTACTTACAATAAACGCTTATTGATTTGGTATTACATTATTTTTGAAAATTTTTTTGGCTTCTTTAATAGAAGTAGATTCCTTAGAGAATTCTAAAATTAAATTTTTAATTTTATACTTTATACAATTGAATCCGTAATGGCGCTTTTAAAAAAATCTTTTTTACGTTGCTGATTAATTCATTTACAAGAGGGAATTGGTTTCTGATTTCTTCGGCAACTCTGTTAATACCATGTGCCAAACAAGTGGTATGAATTAAATTAGGAAAAAATATTTTTAAATTGGCTGAGGCTTTACACATGTAAGGAGCAGCGTCTGATAACCTCAATATTACTTTTTCATGTGGAATTGGATTAGGCAGAAAAAATTTGTTAATCCTTCATGAATAAATCGAGTTATTGTACAATTGTTAATTTTATCTAACTGCTTACAACTTATTAAATACGATTTGCCAACTTTTTCAACATCAAGACAACCAATTAACAGATTAGCAATATATCGACCACAAGAGTCTGTAGTTTCATCCACTTCAAAATAAAGCAAGTGGTTACCAATCAATGAACGAATTTCGGTATTTACCTCGGTGTAAATTTGGTCCATATAATTCTTCCTTAATGTATTTCATCGGGAACATGATGCCGGGAATATTTTCGAAGAAAACATTTTGATTTCGTGTTTTGTACTTTTGATAATGGAATATTGGCGCTTTAGGAATGCCTCACACAACTCCTTGGAGAACCATTTTCAGAGTTGAGTTTATTTAGTTTGTTCCGGTGTAACGCAGTATCTACGTGCTGGTTAATTAAAAATTTCTTCTCACATGACACCTTAAAATTAAAAAAAAAACATTATATTACAAATTATGTTACAGACATTAAAAAATTTAGCTAAATTTAAAAATCATCAAGTCTTTAGAAAAACATTTACAAAAAACTTTTTTATGCCTATACGAGTATACTACTTGTCAAAATGAAGTAGCAGTTAAGATAACTGAGGGTTTCAAAAAGAGAAAAAATTGTCGCCTGTGAATAATTATTGACACTTTTCCTAGGTCGGGTAAAATATAACTACAACTAACGGGTGTCCAACAATTATTGTAGTCCTGGGTGGCTGTAGAGTCAAACATTTTTAACTAATTAAGCATTAAAACATTAAATACGTAAAGAAACATTTATTTGTTGTCTAACAGTCAATATTTGAGACTTCAATTCAACGATACGAAGTAAAAATCGGCATTTATGTGTGATACCACAGCCACCCAGGACTACAATAATTGTTGGACGCATGATACATATTTGTAGACGTTTTGTTAAAAAAAAAAAACAAAATTAATTTATCTAAATATTGGTAGGCGTACTTACATTTTTCCGCATGCTCTACAGGATACTTTATTTTGTGAAGCTTGGTCCTCGTTGAATACCAATTTGGGATAAATTTTTATCCACGAGTACACTAAACTTTGTATTTTCGGCATATTGAACTGCACACGATAAACGAAAGAGAACAACTAAATTGGTTTTGCCTCAAGCAAGCTATTTTAAAAACCTAGTGTTCGGACTTGACGCCTCACAATTAAATATGTTTTTAGTTTTATTTTTTCCAACACATTTTTTAAGGGTTTCGAAGAAATCACTGTGTAGGCACTTTCGTTTTGTCCGTAGTTAATATTGTATGCCAGTTTACAATTGGACGTGATAAATCAACCACTTGAGTTTGGCGTCATAAAGCCCTTAGAAAGTATGTTTGCCCGAGAATCAGAGGCCTTTGCCTAACAAAATCTAAAATTACAACACTTGCTTGAAGTCATTCATATCGCACGCTTCGGTTCCATTTTACAACCGAGCTTTACCTAAATTAATCAATGTGTGCTCCTGTAACTACTTTGTAAATATTTGTGTAAATAAACTACTAATCCGAATGGAAGAATTATAGGCATTATAGATAGCCATTCAAAACGAATTTAAGAAAGAAACACTCAGCAGGATACTAATTCTTTTTAACTTAAACTGAAATTTTTAATCGGAAATTTTTGATTTGAAGAAAGTATGCACAAATATGCAATATTTCCTAAAATATGCACGAAGGTGCCAAAATATTGTCACGAAAGGGATTTTCCAGAAAAAACACAAAGAACTTTCGGGTTGTATTCGCGAACAAATAATTAAAACGCGAATCTGTGTAATCAGGGCACGCGAACTTGTGTAAACGAGGACACCGCAACAAATACAACATAACGTAAAGCTTCATGTTTCATAATAACACATCAGCGGAATGTACGCTAACAAGGTCACCCACATACGAAATCGCTGGGCGAAACACGAGGCAAGAACAAAGAAGATGCAACATGCAAACTCGTCGAAAAACGTGTATTTAAAGTGCGGGCCAAAGTTGGTCCCACAGTCGGTTCCACGGTCCAGTCCGACAGTTGGTCCCACAGTCCGGTACACAGGAGTCAGTCCGACAGAGAGTCCGTCGACGGTCAATCGGAGAGGCCGTCACCCAGAGAGTCCATCCGTCAAGAGTCGTTTCCACCAGACGGACTCAGCACTAGTGCCAATCCACGAGGGGACGCCCAACATCGCCGTCCAGCAACATTGCCGCCGCCAACGCCCAATATCGCCGCCCAGCAACATTGCCGCCGCCAACGTCCAACAACGCCGTCGCCGCCACCCACAACGTCGTCATCGCCACCCCAGCATCAACATTGCTGGAAGCCATCACCTGCCACTGCCGCCAACAACATTGCCGTCCGTCCTAAAGGGAACAACGTGAGCTAGTCGTCACCGCAACCACCCGGACCGCATTCCTACATTTCAAGACAAACCCCCGAACTGAAATTATTAATTCTTTTTCGTGAATAAAGAGGTATTAATTTCTTTTTTAAACAACTGTGTTTTCAAGCTCTACCATCTACTACCATCTACCTACGCCCAAACCGTGACAATATGCATTTTTAATTGGCTTCTTTTAATCAAAAAACATTAGATATGCATAGAAAACAAATATGCATTTTGCATATAATCCGAGCCTTATTCATGACCGTCGTATATGGGGCGGATAAAATAATTTCCCCCCCTGTCATGACATTTTTTTTTATTTTTCCGTGTTCTATGTGCTCTCACGATAATGTGGTTAAAGTTTTTGCACTTATTTCACAAACACCCTGTATTTCAACTCAATGGCTAATAAACGTAACTAAAAGTTCTACTTTGAGGAACTGTTTGATTTTATTTTTAAACGACTTTTTGAATTATCTCTATGTCGTAGTTGTGTAATTCTTATATCCATAGCTAACACCTTCAGAAAATAGTTTAGTTCTAGGTGCACAGGTGCAGGAGCTGGAAAGTTTTTCTTTTGTCAGTATGATAAACTGCATTTACGTTATCGTTAGTTAAAATCTTATCTTGGAATACTTATCTTGGTGCACTTGGCATAGCTAAAAATGTTAACGGTTGTAATTTAGTACAAAATGATCTTCGAGCCTTGGAAATTTGGTGTGACGCAAACAAAATTGTTTTGAATTTAATGAAATGTAGTGTTATATCTTTTACTAAATTAAAATATAGCATTCATTTTAATTACACCTTAAATAATCAGACAATAATGAAGTCAAAGACCTGGGTGTTTACGTCATACCCAAGATTTATCAACGGCAATAATTCGTCTAGGTTTCTCAATCTCAGCACATAAAAATTTAATGGTAATTCGCGGTGCAACAAAATAGGTACATCACCGCAAACATGTTTGATACAATTGTTAATATTTATGGAAACAGAAGTATTTATCAACTGTAAAAGTGTCTTGATTATTATGAAATAAATTTGGACATTGTTCATTGTTATCAGTTAGAAATTTAAAGAGACCAGGTCAAATCTATACTCCTCTTGTAATATGAGTTTCTGATATAAACATACAAGGTTGTACAGTACTTGAAATAGTGGTTTGCTTCGTTTGTCATCAGTTAAAAGTCTTCGGTTTTCACACTCGATTAACGCTGCGGAGATAAAAATAAAAAGGTGTATTTGTGAATTACGTCAGACAATAGTAAACAGGACTATACATAGTAAAGGAAAAGCTCAAGAAGTAAAGGAAAGCAGAGAACAGTAAATACTAAAAAAATAGACAATTTTAAATACATATTTCTGAACTCTATTAAACAGTAAGTCAACTAATGGGGAGTTTGACGTAAGTAGTTAAATAGAGCTTAAAAAATTACTTACGTATTTCGAACCTCATTTACCAAGAAGTTATAAAGGAGATGGTCATTCTCCAAACTTGTCTGTTTTGAGCTACTGTTTTTACAAGAGTCCAGCCCAGTTCTATCTTATCTAGCGGTTTACTAATATTCTCATTCATCGTCTTTTCCCTAAATCGAACCATCTCAGTTGCCGCTTATTTTCTCTATCATTCTCTTTATCTTTTACCTTTTCCTTATGATTGATATCTTGTATCATTCCTTGTCCTATCACTTTTCGATACTTCTATTTTAATTAGGACTTTCATCTCGCAAGCTCTTTTAAACTCAAACTCAAACTCAACTTTATTACATACTTAGCCATTTTTACATGGATGTACAAGTCAAATCTATGATAATTTAACAATAAGTCAAATATCGCCCATGAACATACAGTTAAAACTCGCTATCTAATCTATTCTCTAGAAATTCATTACAAAGTAAATTTTTGATATTTTTTTTAAATATCTCAAGTTTCTCTGATATTATTGTACTAGGCAATTTGTTAAAAAGCTTAATGCCTAGAACATTAATCGTGTCTCCGAATTTGCTCGTATTGTGTTTTGTGATGCATAATAAGTGCTTAGTGCGGGTGTCATACCCATGACAGTCGGAGTGCTTGAGCAACTTTTCTTTTTTTTGCCATATGAAAAGTAGGCATTTGAATATAAACAGTGAAGGGAAAGTTAGAAGATCCTCTTTTATGAATGTTGGTTTGCAAGACTCTCTGAAGTTTAAACTAAATATCAAACGAATTATTCTCTTTTGAGCAACAAACAGTCTATGACTGTCACAGGCGTGACCCCAAATTATTACATTGTAAGATAAGATGCTATGCACCATTGCATAATAAACTGTAAGTAATTTTTCTTTTGGTAACATATTTTTTAAGTGACGTAAGGCGAAGTATGACCTATTGATACGTTTACATACATAGTCTATGTGCTTATCCCAAGTCAATCTCTCATCAATGTACATTCCAAGAAACAGTGTGGATTGCTCAGATTGTATTGCCGTTCTACTAACTGTATAAGATTTTGTTCCTGTATCTTTTCTGTTAAAAAATTTTATGATGACCGTTTTTTGAGAATTAAGGATAAGCTTGTTTTTATGACACCACAAACTGAATTGTGTGCTTAATTCCGAAACTTTTTCTTGGAGTCTCTCAGGAGTCTCAGCTGAGACCACCATAAACGTATCATCGGCAAACAAGGTTATTTTATCAGTTATTACATGTTTCGTTATATCGTTGATAAATAATAGAAAGATCAGAGGTCCCAAAACAGACCCCTGAGGAACTCCAAGATAGATGTCATATTCAGAAGAAAATGTACTTTTTACTTTTACACACAATTTCCGAGATGATAGGAAGGATTATATCCAATCTAAAATTATACCTCTAATACCTAGTGCATTAAGCTTACTACATACAAACGTTACGTTATGCTATTGTATTTGAGTAAATTAAAAAAACATCGCCTGTTGTATCAGACGTATCTGCCTTCTTTTTCCGAGAAGATATAAAAGTTATAAAAACTTAAAAAAATAAAATAAGAGGAGACTCTTAGGGTACTTTCAAGGTCAACTAGAAATTGATCCAACAGACATTGCTGTATTATCTTTAAAAAAAAAGCAAATTACCTTCGAATTTTAGAATTTAAAAAAAAAAAACAGATTTTACCGAAGCATTTATTTAAATTTTGAAACATTCGGGTTAGGTTAGGTAGAATTGCATTAAGTAAAGATATTTCCTAATTTTAATATTTTATTTTTCTTAACAGCTACCGGTTTCGGTTTATAAAGCCTTCATCAGGCTGCTAAACGTCTGTCCAGACGTGGTACAGGGCCGTTTTGCGGTCTGAAAGGTATGAGAGGTCCGTAGACTGTAAACTGAACTTACCTGTCTTCTCAGCGTCGTTCCACAGCCGTCTACAGCAGGGTCCAGGAATAAGGGGTTCCAGAAAAAGCCCAAACACTTATAACCACTTTATTGGACACAACCCACCAGGTCTTCCGGGGACGCACCTTTCTGAGTCGTCCTTGCCCAGCCAAATCCAGGAACCCTCTGCTCGATCGAAGAACGATCGAGCGGTTTTTAATATTGACGACTCAGCAAAGTTTTCCTACCGTACCGCAATATAATACAGGGTGTTCAACGAAACAAAAGTAACCTTCGTGACAATATAATTGAATCGAAAATTTATCGTTGGAGAGAAGGAAAATAATTTGTAAAAATATGGTGCAAAAATTAACTTTTGTGACTCAATGTCAGCAGTTAAGGGTTAAATTATAACAACGCCTAAGTGTATCTGTCAGTTGATAACGCAAACGTGTTATAAGCTAAGACATGCCTTTTTCGATCTTTGCCATTTTATGGCACACTGCGGAAGTTTTTTTTATTGAAAACCCGTTACAAATTGAACACAGGGATAGCAATTGCAAAACCGAATAATATGCGTTTCTGTTATTGACAAAACGTTTCATAAAATAAATTAACGCCATTTTATACCTACATATAATGAGTGACATGTTAATAAATTAATAATTAAAAGGGCATTAATACATTGACGCGATCCAGGGATTTAAGCTGGACGTCATTTACTGATTATTTAGTATTAAATATTAATTGCAGAGCGGGTAAATCGCGACAAACATTTATTGGGAATTTATTATTATTTTAATCTGCTTGACAGAATAGACGTTAATGTCCTAAAATACGAGCGGGCGTGTGCGTGCATTCGAACTCGGTCCGGGCGCACTTTCGCCCATATTAAACGTCGATTTCGCGGATTTACGGGCGCACGGCTTTCGTCCTGATTTAATGCGAGCTTGCTCGCCATCCAATTTGTTTTGCGTTTCGTCCTGAATTAAGCGAGTTTTGACCACCGCGACTGAAAAACATTACACGTGTTAGCTCACACGAACGCCAAACTGAAGATAATTTATGAACACGCGACGTTTAAACTCGTAACTATTAATTTGTTTTGCAGTTTGTTGGAATTTTTGTTCGTTACTACTGCTTTTTTTTCCAAATTAAAAAGACTAGTACATTTATCAAATACTGGATGATCTAAATGAATTCATTTTAATAAACGCTAGTTTTACGTGTTTCAAATATGAACATCCACAATGTATGAAAAAAATTGTACATTATAATCATATTGTAATTCATAATGATTAAGCTCATCAAATAAATTATATTGGATACGATATCGCATAAGCGAGCGCAGGAATACGTTCACATAAAAATTATGGGCCGACCTTTGAAATGAGGCTGCGTTCGCAGAATTTTCAGCTGCATATTGCATTACCAATCGCCAAGTTTATTCACTAAAAAATCGCAGTATGTAAAAATAGCTAAAAGCAAACGATCCAGGGATTTGAATTTAATTTAATTTCTGGTCTAACCTTCCTATTCTGTAACTCATAGCGACATCGTTAAAGGTCAAACAGAATGCAACGCCGCTACGCGCCGTTGCAACGCCGCCAACTGTCACTTCACGAGACATGCACAGATAAAGTGGCGTAGAACGTCGTCAATCTAACCGAGAAATAAAAATAACATGTGCCACAAATTGATAAATTTCAACTATTTATGGTATTATGTATGTATCTGTTACACCTGATGTATTTTATGTTGTATTATGCACATATACAAGAAATTACCAGATGAAAATGCGATAGTGGGACATATTTGGTTATGCATTATGACATTATGACGTTTGCCGCCGTCAAAGTCGGAAGTTGACCAACTTTTTGCGTACAACGCCGCTTGACGTCGTCCTTTCTGTGCAAGGATGTTTGAACATTTGTATTTAATATTCATTTGACAGATAACTTGAGAGATAATTTGAGAGTTCCGGATTTTGTCAGAATGTGAATGATCAAAAATTGATAAATCGATAATTAGTCAATAAAATCGATCAGCCTAAACTCAGAAATAGCATAAATCGATAGATTTGAATGTTCTCTTTCATATTTTGCAAGAAATTCGTTTGTGCAAAGTTATGAGCTATTGTATTTGGCGTCTTTTAAGTGCGTGACATTAACTATTTTCAATCGATCAGTAATCAATAAAATCGATCGGCCAAAACTTACTGGTAGCATCTTTCGATATATTTGATCATTTGCTATCCGATTAGGTGAAAGGTTTCATCGTAAATAGTTTCTTTAAAAAGTTATTTATATAATTAGATACTGGGCATTAATTACTGTCAATAATAATTTGGAATTCATTTTTTTCTCAATTGTGATGCACCAGGGACAAACTGTAGTTAATGATCTTCACAATGCCGTTAAAATTATAGTTCTGTGATAATTAGGACTGCTTTGGCAACCAATTAGAATTTTGAAATGTTGATAATATTAATACGGTGACTTCAAAAAGCAACTACCTGCAGCTGTGTTCAGTTGTAAAAATCATTCAATTCAGAACCATTCGAATTAATTGGCCTTAGAAGTAGTGAATTATTTTGACAGCTTTTTGAGAAGTACAACTCTGATGAGTGCACATTTTGAACGATTCGAACAGACGTTCTAAAGCTAGGTAGATATTACTTTCGCTTTCCAAAGCTAAGCCTTATGTAATTTATTTTTTGAACATACGGCACTTAAGATACAAAATGTAATTGAAATATCAAATTTTCTCAAGAAATAATTTGAAAACTAAGAAATGTGGAATGAGCATAATAAAACGCACCAAAGTTGATGTTGTAACTTTTAATCTTTAACTGGGATAACCTCAAATTGAAAATAACCGTCAAAATTGAATTAAAAAAATAATTTTTAACTTAATCATAAGAACAATGCAATTATTAGTAAAACTCACAGGTGTCTAGTAGCCATTTCACACATTCTCTTACATAAAGTCTTCACTTTTTTAGAAATTGTTAATGAAAACGATTCTCCTTGAAGACAGAGCTTCATCCCCTTCTAGAATAATACTCACTCTTTCTTGATCATCATTTAATTTTTAATGTTTCCTTTTCTCACGTTGTCTTTCATTGATAAAATCAGTTAGAATATAAAGGATATGGAAGAAATTGTTACATTTTTCAGAGACACCTTTGGAATAGACAAAAAATTACCCTCGTGGTTTCTTAAAGGCATGAAATTTCTAATTTTAATAATTTCTATTAACCGTTTTTGAATGTTTCTAGATTTAATTTTATTTGCCAGTAATTTCGATACAAATGCATCTGAAGAGCTAGTATGTTAAGAAAACTGATTTAAATAAAATAATAATTTCCTTAAAACCCGTTTGTGAGTTACTATCGTAAACATTTTTTTTTCAGAATCATAATATACAGGATATCACTGAATGACTTGGCCAAACTTTAGTGACGTATTCTACTCTTTAAATTAATGATAATTATTCTGATAAACATTGTCCGGAAGAATTGTTTAAAAAGTTATTGTCACTTGAAATTTAAAAATGGTGATATAACTTTTTAAAGAATCATTTCCGGACAATGTTTATAAGAATTTTGATCATTAACTTGAAAAGTAGAACACGACGCTAAAGTTTTGCCAAGTAATTCAGTGACACCCTGTACGCAGTGTCTTTCAAAAAGTGTGCTACAAATGGGAATTTTTTATTACCAAATTTTACAAAAATTTATTGACGCAAAACGCATCTGCATCCCTTATGCTCGTTTTACACGGTCATATTTTTGTATCAAATATTCTGTTTGAACCTTTAGAGACCGATAATCGTTAAGTGACATATTTTGACCAATCAGTACATAGAAATGCGTTGTGTCTAAGTACTGATCGGTCAAAATATACCACCCAACGAATATCGCTATCTAACGATATCGTTATGAGTTAAAAAAAAGGGGGTAAGTCTTATAAATAGCCTTGGCATAGCCCGACAGTTCAGACAGCCAGAGCCCGTCTTGTAGAGCGCATCTCCACAAGCTAATAAGACCTCGCTTTTAACTTTCCGGAAAAACACTATTGACGATACAAAAATTTATTATATGTGTAATATATGGTATGTACTGTACGAGGATAACACATTATTAAAATCTGAATATTTGTCATCAATACCTGGCACATTAGTTTTTACTTGAGAAAGATACTAGATACTATTACTACTAATAATTTTCAAAAATAGGTTACTACTAATAGTACTGCTAGGTTTTAAAAAAAAATTGTTGAGTATAAAAATGAAAACTTGCAAAAAAAAAGTTGATGGCACAGCAATAATAATTCGTCTGGGTGGTTTCTTCTTCAAGTCGAACAAAACTTGAATCGATCATCTAGCTATAATGGGGAGGAAAATCGCGGCATCCATCTAAAATATTACCAAGTCGTCGTAGTTTGTAACATGTCGACGGCGTCGGCGTGACAGCTAGTCCGCTGCACTCCGAAATTGAAATACGTCAATTCGTTGTCAACCGCAACTTAAGATCCCCTTTTTGTTTCCACGATGCCATTTATTAAAGTCGAACGTGTTCCGTCTCGCTCACGCCCGACGGCGGCGACGTCCTCATCGCAGACGTGCGACGAAGAGGCGAAATTATTATGTGATTTAATTTTTCACTTCAGATTTGCAGACAATGACTGATCGTTTCCAAGAGGCTTTCGACGCTGCAAGCACGGCGCTGAAGGGAGATGATGTCGGTCTGATGGAGACTTATATATTCCCATCGTGTGTTTCAAGCTGAAAATCAATGTTGGTAGATTTTATTAAGACAGGAGTATATTTCTATCAACTTTAATAACGTGCAATGAATACGTTGATTTAAATTAAAGCAACCTGACTTGTTTTCTTTTATTTAACTTGGATTATTTTAAGCTTTATATCCGATTACAAACTTCTTTAAATTAGGACTATTCAGAGTGTGCTAATTAGAGCGTTGCAGCTTTTGGGTGTTCCGTATTTACTTTCATGTTACAACATACTTTTAATTTTTGTTTTGTTTAGTTTGAGATAAATAAGAACTGAAAGTACAGTAAACGTGACGCTACACAGCGAGCTTGGCGCAATTATTTTTAAAGATGTGATCAAATCAAAAGATACACAAAAAAATGATCTATGAACATATCTTAGCATTTTGTAACTTTATTTATAAATTAAACAACTTTCATTAGCGGTGTAAATAGAAAGATGTATCCATCTGGCTGCAAAATGTTGAGAGTGCAAATTAAGTTCGTCCCCAAAGGTCGGCTAAACTCACTGGCATAAATCGAGATAGTGCGTAACCCCAAAATAGGAGGCAGAATTTTACATAATAAATAAAGGTCACCAGTTATCGCACACTTGTCTTTATTTGTGTTAAATGAAATTTATAATAAAACTAGACCGACGCAGGTCTTAAATAAATGAACGATAAACATCAACAGGTTAAGCAAAACTGAAACACGAAGCACGGATCCACTTTTCGTTTACATAAAATAATAATGTGAAAAATATTTTTCACTTCTGACGGCGAAACGTTAAGTGTTTGTATGCTATTTAGTGTCCGTTTAAAAGATTTTGTGATACAATTTTCATCGGACAAGAACCAACTTTAAATATGAAATAATAATGTTCGAATCCCGACATAAACTTATCTAATTTTTGATTTCAATTCGATTAAATCCACCTGAGCTTTTGTGAGGGAAAGCTTTGAATATGAAAAAGACCTAAAGATGGCAAATACTATATTTCTAAATGGATTGGCAGTCGTATCATACGATAGATGAATAAGGTATTCATCGTCTTGTATAATAATATTTATTAACCAAAAGATACAAACATGTAATTGGCGATTAAGAAACGCTTTAACTTTAATTTTAAGTTGTTTTTTTTTGTTCTTTTTGGTTAGAAATAGTTACTGATGACACTCTTCAAGGTATTCCGCCAGCGAGTAAAAATATTTACTGTTCAACCACTTTTTAAGATTTGTTTTAAACGTTGATATTTTTTATTCTTTTTTTAAAGTAAAGGGAAGGTGGTTGTATACCATTATACAACTGGACTGGGGTCCTTTTTCAAATAATGCCAGATTATGATTTGGAAAATTCAAATTATCGCAAAACCTTGTTGCATAACGTTGTTGCATGTCTTTATTTTTGATGAATAGTGACGGATTACTCTTTACATATACAAAACGTTCATAAATAAAGATATCAAAAACAGTTAAAATTGAAAGTTTTTGGAAAAGAGGTTTACAATGTGCGAGAAAGTTTTTATTTAACATATTACGTAAAATCCTCTTTTGAATTCGAAATAGGCGAGTCACGTAGGAAGGTGTTCCCCAAAACATTATTCCGTGTCTAATTCGAGATTCAACATTTGCTAGGTAAAATAACTTTACACTGTCTGTTTCAAGAAGTTTTTTGATTTTAAAAATAAGGTGATTTAAAGAACACAATTTTTTAGAGAGTTCGTCAATGTGCGTATCCCACTTCAGATACTCATCAACATGAAGACCCAGAAATTTTATTACATTAACTTGTTTAATAGGGTTTTTATTCATACGAACCAGTAAGCTACAAGGGGGTGCTTTGGCGGCTTTAACGTGAACTAGGTGTGTTTTGTTAGAATTTAAAATAAGTGAATGCTGACAACAATATTCTGCCCTACTGTTGGCAGCATTAGTAGCTGTCTCAACCAGCTTGACTCTAGAATTTTCTGCAGTAGCTAAAGTTGTATCATCAGTAAACTGACAAGTTACAGCATTTAGAATTGACAAATTTAAATCATTAACAAATATACCTAATGAACAAGAGGGGGCCAAAAATGGAACCTTGGGGAACTCCAGTGGTATTGGCCAGTATTAACCTTCACCACTTGAGTTCGATCGGAAAGGTATGATCGAAACCATTCAATAACCGGACCTCGCACTCCATAACTATGTAATTTATTTAAAAGGTTCTTATGATTGACTGTATCGAATGCGCTGCTGTTGTCAAAGAAGACACCTACTGTAGATTTGCTAACATCTAGACTTTCGTATATGTAATTTAGGAAACTATGAAGAGCCATCACGGTCGACTTTTTCGGTAAAAATCCAAATTGCGAAGGAGATAAGATTTCGTATTTAACTAAATAATTAAGTAGCCTAATTGCCAAGCACTTTTCAAATATTTTCGATATTGCTGGTAGGATGGAAATGGGCCTGTAGTTAGAGATGCAGCCTTTATCACCTTTTTTAAATATAGGCACTATTTTTGCAATTTTTAGAGTAGAAGGGAAAATACCTTGTTTGAAGGATTCATTAATTATGTGAACCAGCGGTTTACAAATGATATCTCCTACAGATTTTAAGAGCAAACATGGAAAAATAACTACTCCAGCTGAATTTTTATTTGCAATCGATTGAATTATATCGATGATTTCACTCTCAGCTACAGGTTTTAAATACATTGATTGCACTATTACCGAAGTTCTGGGTGACAGAGGTACGTTGGAGTGTGTATTATTTCTAGTGAAATGTTCATTAAATAAATGAGCTACTTTAGTGTCATTCGATACAACTTCATTTTCATGTCTGATAATAATTCTTTCATGATTTACTGACTTGCTATTTTCATTGATTATCTTCTATGCAGATTTAGACATATTTTTAGAATTTAATCTGATATTAGAATAAAAGGCTTTTTTTAGTTTGACAGATAATTTTCTTATGATGTTTTTTAAAACTTTTGTACTCGTCCTTAGCAGCCTGGAGGTTGCTATTTCGCGATGTAATAAATAGATCTGATAGTTTTTTGGCGTTGAATTTAATTTCATCTGTAACTCAGTTTTTTTTTCTTAGTAGATACTTCGCAATTTGAATTTAATTAGTGGAAACGCAGCTTCAAAGTTTTTCGTAAGTACATAGGTCAGTGAAGCATTGAAAAATTTCTTCCACATCTGAGGAGTAAAATACTGTATCCCATGTTTATGTTTGAATAAGTTCTCTGAAGTTTTGTTTATTTGCCAAATTGAAGTTTCTAAAGAACTGGTTTCTTTTATCCTCTAATTCAGAATCTTTTAAGTTAAATGTAACCTGCACAGCAAAGTGATCAGAAAATCCTGGGCAGATAATGCCTGCTTCATAACACTGAGTAGAATCATTAACAAATATTATATTATCAATTGTAGTCTTACTAGTTGAAATAATGCGTGTAAAAGAATGTCCATGTCCATGATAACAGTAGAGTCAGAGGACATAACATTAGAAAAATCACCGCAAATTACAAATGTACAGTTTGAAAAACTGTGAGTGATATGTATATCGAAACAATCATAAATCTTTTTCTTTACAGTGAACATTGACATTGACTTCTGATGCATTAATAGTGGATTTTGCAAATAAAGCTACACCTCCACCTTTATATAAAGAGCGGCTGAAACTATTTACAAGTGTGTAATTGTTTAAAACTGGTTTTTCATTTTCTTTGAGCCAATGTTCAACGATGCAGGTTCATTGTCAATTAAAAATAGATCAATAAGCTCTTGTTTATTATTAAAACTTTGAACATTTAGGGATATTATTTTACACTCACAAACGGTTTTTCTAGTAGCGGCGATGTTTTCTAAGGTACTAAATCAACACTTCGTACAGGTAACGCAATCCCATTCCTCTCGTGAGAGGATTGAGAAACAAAGATAACAAATATAATTGTCGCAAGTGCAATAAGGAAGACAATAGTTTTAGGGAATTCTGTTTACCGCAGTGTCACTGGTTTCAATTTAAAAGTGTATTAGGTTATGTCTAGTTAAGTCTGTTAAGTTATTTACCAATCAAAAAGTTGTTATTTTAAGAAGTGCAGAATTTTTCTTTCACGAGAAAGGCGGAATCATTAAAAGTCATGCGATAAAAGTTTGGGATGCGATATTTAAACTCAATTTTCTTAAACACTGACAGTAACTTTGACAAGCGTCACTTCAAATAATTTTTCCAACTGTTTTTTTTTATCCCTAAATGAGAATAATTTGCGACAAGGATAGATATAAAAAAACACTAAATGCGTTACCTCTATACGAAGTATGTTGATGTAGTACCTTAATGTTTTCTGAAAAGACGAGTCCTCATGTGAATATTTTACGAACTTCTTAGATGGTGTATGATTTTTTGGATGGAGTTTGGTGCGTATCCCCCAATTTATGGTTTGCTGGCGTTCTGTTGCAGTACGTTGTTTGTTTGAGTTTGTGGTGGTAACCTTGTTTCTAGATTCCGTCAGATTAATGTTAATGAGGTTGTCCCAATTTACGAAATATTTATTTGTTTCAGTCCGCGGTAGTTTGACTAATGTTAATAGGTGGGCACATAATTTTCTTTTGCCAAAAGCATTCATGTGAAGACCGTGAGCAGTGAAATCATTTGTGGAAAGTATATTGTAACGATTTTAAAGGTTCTATTAATCGTCACAATATCATTGGCATCAACGTAGGTGATGTTCTTGGTTTTGCGAACTAGTTCGTCATAAATTGTAGAGTTTATTTGATATATGAAATTGTTAAGAACTTTTCTATTTCTCCAATAAGTAGCAGACACCAAAATAACGTTTGTTTTTGCACACCAGTCTTTAATTTTGAAAACTTTTCCAACATCAACTTTTTGTCCTTCAAGCGCGTTATTTACGCCACCGAGTATTATTACAAAATCCTGTTTAGTTAAAGTAGTATCCACTCCTTCGATAACATTTTCAATCGTAGCATTAGTTTTGACAACGGACAAAACATCAAAATCATTTGCCCCCCATACTATTTCTAAGGACTAGTTGCTAGTTCATTGTTCCTATCACCACATCAATTAGTATTTTCTGCTTGGTATTTATTTTAGGTTCATATCACTGTCGAGCTTTTTATCTGTATCTGCGGCAATCTCCCGCGGTACTAAATATTCGGAATTATGGCTGCATTGACAACATTTAATCACACGCTTCATTAATTTTGTGTTTGGAATTTGAAGATTTCGTATTTGTTTTTCTAACAGATTAATTTTGTTGAGGTGTTTAAAAAACGTTTTCTTGCTGGATCTTTTTGTTGTAATGGTACCGGAGTTTGTCACAGTAGTGGTGCTACTTGTGCTATTAAAGGATGTCATCAAGGTCATTATTAGGCGAAGTAATTTTTATATATTTAGAGTTTAATATTGTTTCCATTCTTTCAACTAAGGCTGGTTTTTTTCCCCGCACAGCATTCACCTCGCTTAGCAAGTTCAGTTTTTAGTTAATCTTTCTGTAGGTCGGAAATTTTAAGTAGATTTTCACAGACCATTGTTGTACACTCTAATTTAAAATAGTACGCACATAGATGAATAAAAATTGTTCCAGTAGCAACCACAACTTTTTCACAAAAAAATTGTACATTTCATGTAGGAAAGACCGTAAATTTAATAAAATGCAGACAGCATTGACCAGTCGACCACGTCCACGCACTTCTTCAATGTAGATTCATAGACAGGTTTTAACACTTAAGTATTTGCTTAAAGTCTTGACTTATGTAAGGTGATTTTATTTAAAAACGATTTACAGTGTAAAGTTATAAAATTCTGTTCAGAAAAATGTAAGATAATTATTTGAAAACAATTTGTAATCGACTAATTAATTAATTCACGTTAAGTTGATTGACTTAATTATGTGATTTCACTTTCTTTCAACGCAGAAAGATGTCTAAGTGAAAGTGCTTGAAAAGAGTAATTCCATTAAATTAAGGGCTGCCAGTGGACAATTCAATTACTTAATACTCATGTTGGTAATAACGATCCGTCGACTCTTTTCCTTGTACATTTAAGACAATTAGATCGTTGTTAATTCAATTTAATTTTCTTTCATCGCCAAATATTGATTTGTGGGTAACAATTTGGCTCAATTAGTTCTATTTGTCGCCTGGAAGTTCATTTTCGCGACCGGTTGGTAAAGGACTAATTATTTGAAAGGTCAAAATAATGAAATAATCCAATAATAATAATAATCCCGGCTCAGCGGAGCTCACATCGCGGCCTAGGTTAAATGTGGACCGGGCCACAAGCCAAGGATTGACCCGGTTCCTCCGACAATTAGGACCGGGCCCCCAGGATTAGACGCTGCAGGACACGTCGGGGCCTTCAAGATCCCGGATTACTAATGATTCGGGCGCCGCTTATGTTTCGCGTCACTTCTCAACCGGTGCGGTGCTCGCGTTAAATTTATCGATTGGCCGGGTCCTTGTGCTTTACGATTGCCTTTGGACGTCGTAATTTATAATTTCGTCTGCACGCGAAGCTAAACATAATTAGAAATATGGCAATGGAAGACAATTACGAAGTTAGATTAACACTCGCACCATTTCGCCCGTTCGCCGCTGCAGTATTTATTAGCTGCATATTTCACGGTATTAGCGAACTCTGGATGTAAATTTTCATTAAGAAATTTTTCTCGTTACCTTCCTGGTCTAACGTAAAACTGATTTATTACCTGCGATATTAGTTTCAGTTTGAAATTTTTAAAATCGGTGAAACTGTAATAGAATGAAATATTTGTAGCTCTTAAAATAAGCCTGGGTTTGGTTCATCATTTTTTTAATTATCACGCATAAAAACAATAAAAAAACCTAATCATTCCCTTCAAACTTTGCTTTTGTAGTCTTGAGAAAGATATTACCGATTCCATAGTCTTGCCTCTAAACTACTTTCCAATTGCAATTCAGAAAAGATCAAATTTATTTCAGAAATTTTCAAATGTACTTAAATCAGAATTGTCAATTTAATTTCAGAATGTGTCATTTGAAATTAAATTTGATTTCAGAATTCGTTATTTATAATTCAAATTAGTCATTTTTCAGAAATCATCAATTGTAAATTCAGAAAGCATTGTCTCTGTTAAAAGTTACGATTTCAGAATTACAATTGATATAATCTGAAGTTCATTTAATGCTTGTGAAATTAAACTGATTAATTAATAATAATTAATTAACTACATTTGACGAATTCTGAAATTACTTAAATTGATAAATCTGAATTCCAATTGATGCAATCTGAAATTGAATTGACAAATAGATTTAAAAACAACATGCGGGCATATTCAGAGGAACAAGGAGAACGTTTCCATCAAGATATTCTAAACTTATCAAGGCCAATATAATGAAAATATGATGGACGACTATATTTGGGGTTTAATTAGAGAAAGTTCCCATGAGCATAATAAGAAAAGTAAAAGTCTTCATTTTTAACTTATTTTTTGTTTTGTTAATTAATTTTGAATAATTAAAATTGCTTAAAATGTTATTCAGTAACATTTGTTTTATATTTTTTATTATCTAAGCAACTGAAGTCATAGATTTTTAAAAATTTGTAATGTCATTCCCCTAGCTCCAAAAGCAAACTTTTTGTACTAACAAGGTCAAAAAATTTTAATTACTGAAGATTTCAATATAAATTTTCTCTTGAAAGTATGAAAATAATTTGTAATGTTACTAATGATGAAGCTTCCTGGAAGACATATAAACTTTTGTATAAGGATTACAAGAAATCTGTTATAACTTCCAAAAAAACAGCTTATGATAATTTTACACAACATTCGTCAAATAAGTCTAAAGCATGTTGGAATATAATCAATTATGAAACTAATCGGTGTAAATGTCTATAACTTGAGAGCTTCTTATCATCGGATGATTTCGTTATTTTCTTTAGTAACATTGCAGGAAAGATTATGAAATCTCTTCCTCATTGTTCATATATTGCCATCGATTTTTTGTCTAAGAATGCGGACCATAAGTCGTCCTTTTTCTTACATCCTGTCTGTGAAAATGAGGTTCTAAATGTCATTAAAAATTTGAAAAAGTCTTCGACATATGACTGCTTTTTTTATTAGCAATAGAATTGTGCAGGAAACATACGATTTACTCGTAAGGCTTTTAACAATCAATACTCATCAGTAAGTATTTATAATGAAGGAAAATTTTCTAGTGACTTTAAATTGTCTAAAATTACAACTTTACTGAAGAAAGGAGATAGGTACTAATGATCTTGATAACTATCGTCCGATTACTATTGTTCCGATTTTGCTAAAATTATGGAAATCCTTTAAAAAAAAGATATTTATCTTATTTTGAAAGATTCAAATTGTTCACGAAAAACCAATTTGGTTTCAGGACTGGCAAAAGCACTATCAAAGCTCATTAGCGATATAGTTGAAGGTCTTGATAAAAGTCAACATTCTATAATTACAGAGTGCGACTTAACTAAGGCATTTGATTGTGTTTCCCATGATATACTTTTGAATAAATTGTTCTTTAATGGAGTGAGAGGTGCGCCTTTAAAATTAGTAAAATCTTATTTATCTAACAGGTATCAATGTGTAGAAATTAATAATAATCGATCTTCAGTATTAGCAGCTAAATTCGGAGTGCTTCAAGGCTCGGTTCTAGGTCCATTATTATTTCTTATTTATATAAACGATTTAGCCGCTTTTACGAAGAATAGATGTATAATGTATGCGGATGATACTTCAATTATAAATAGTGACTCAAATATGGATGATTTATTAAATTTAACTAATACTACTTTCAACCAAGCAGAGAAATGGTTTCTTGCAAATTACCTTGAATTAAATATTGGAAAAACTGAAAAATTATTAATTAGCAGTGCTAAAAAGATGACGTCTGGTAAATCTTGTAAAATTTTAGGGATCATATTTGATGATTCTAAAATATTGCTTTTATTGATTAGATAAATATTTTACGGTCACATTTTCCTAACATTATTAATTTTGATCACTGAATTCACCTTTACTGATCATATTTATCTTATGTTGTATGTATGTATGTATGTGTGTTGCGTTTTTATACATTTAAATGCAGATAATTGCTAATATTTCATATGGAATAAAGCAAAATATTTCAGCCTGAAGGTATTGAATTTTCTAAGAGAGGTCTGTGTTTGGACTGCGCAAACATTCATTTCCACATTTTTAGGTGGTCGTGGTATATTATCCCCTCGTTTTCTCCCTTTCTGTCGTCGTTGCGCACGTCTTTATGTTTGCTTAATGAAACCGGAAAAAGAACGCTTTTTGCGCCGTCAGAGAGGGATTTTGTGAAATTCGCAGGCTTGTAGAAATCATTCGGTTTTCACCTTCTCGATTTACTCGACATCGGGATGACAAAGGCAGCAGCGTCTGTAATCGATCACATTAATAATGTGTTCACGCATGGGTGCCCACGTGCTAGGCGTTCCTGCTCCTTCTTAATGCGAGTCAAAGTGAGGCAGGTCGCTGAAAACCTGACTCGAAAAAGTGGAGGACAAAAAGCTTATTCTGTCTACCGTTTTGTAAACATAAGGGGGCAATGACAATAGCCGATGATAATACGTTAAAACCTTGTAAATATCGTGCGATGAAATACCTTAATAATGTAAAGATCGGATTCGTTTCCCGCTGAAAATAAAATTATTTACAATTTGGAATTAGGGGATGTATAAATAACCCCTTATTATAAGATTCACTGAATCCTTTAGTTATTATTCTTTAAAAATTTAATCAATAGACATCTTCTAACAGCCAAATTCAAATTTGATTCAAAAATTCACACTCCTTCCCAATGTTCCGTTTTACTGAGTACAGTTCGATTCTGGAGAGATTCGAGATGACTATAAATTATTATATATTTTTATAAATGTATATAGTTTGGACGGTTTACACGAAAGGCCGTTCTACACTACCCTACTTCTTGTAGTCTGGTTGACAAAAGTATCCTTCCGAAAAGCAATAAGACTGTGCGGAACTGAACCTAATAAGGTTTAATTAAAACTTAAAGTAATTAAATGTTGTCGTTGTACATTTTATCAAGTTTAGAATTTAAGAAAGTTTACGCATTTTCAATGTATCCGTAAAACAGGAGCACGTTTGTTTATTTTATCTTATGGTTTGGAATATGATACGGGGTGCGTCTCAGGTGGAGGGATGCAAGGAAAGAAAGATGCTAGCGCTCAGTCTCGGCGCGGTTCTTGACGGCTAAACGTGTTGATAATGTTGCGCTAATTACGCAGACGGGCTCGCCAGTGTTGCAATGAATTGCAATGACATGTGATGAAGGATGATCGCTCTTCACTTCACCAGCAGTACGACATCGTCGGGGAACGGTCACAGTGAAGAACACTGGTAGGTGACCGGTGATGTCGGAAAAACGACTAGTTGTATACCTGACCAGGTGATTGCCTTGTGTTTTCAAAAACGGTCATGACTTGGTGTTGACTGTGCTTGGGCCGGTGTATCAACACCGTAGAAGGTAGTAGCATCAATGATTCTGAGAACGTACGCTCAGAAGGCAAGGTATGCTAATGTCCACCTGGGGTTCGCCTTTATGCATGCGAAGTACGAAGATGGACATTCGAGGACACCTTCTCCGTGAATTCGCATCCCAGAAGGGAGCTTCCACATCTAGAGTCTCCGCTAGAGGGGGCGGGGCCGGGAGAGGGCCCCGGTGAGTAAACAAGTCCTATAGTCTTGAGTAGGTACTCGTAAATGGTTATTTGTAATTTTGCATGACATCCTTATCGAATCGAAAAGCGAAGCCCAGATGTTAAGATGTTTAACCTCAGCTCCGCAGTGGTCGAGAAAGAGAGAAAGAAAGCAGGGAAAGAAAGATCTAACCAAAGGGTGAGTGAATGTTTATTGTAACTCGGTCCTCTGATATTGTTGTTAGTCGAAAATGTTTAACACAAAAAAAACCTATCCTACATAAAAAGATTGCGATTGAAATGAAAATCGCAATATATTTAATTACGTAAAGTTTTTTTTTGATACGAGGCTGGAAGGAATTTAAAAGATAAATGAATGGATGATAATTATAAAGGAGGATTCCAAGAAATTTTCCAAAAAATTAATGGTACTCGGAATCTGGCAGTGACGGCGGTCGTTTACGTGAAGCAGCAATGAACATTTAATAGAGACAGAGATGGGTGCGGCGCCATTAAGTTCATTTTAGTGTCGTAATTTCTTGTACATCTGCGGCATTTATTCACGTAGCTGGGAGGACATTACAGATTCATCACATTTCTCTTAACTGTGCAACGTGCTTAATGTAAGCATAACATCAGAGGTGAAATGAATGGGTGGCTGTTATTATTATTATGGCTGTACGGGCATGTGCTCTTTCTCTTCGCATTTGATAGGACGGCATCCTGAAATATGTGAATTGTGAATGCTTGCTGTAAATAATTTGCTTTAATCCTTTCTGTTTCGGGCTTAATGCCTGACCTGCTTAAAATTGCTACTGTTTTTGTTCCTTCCTTTTTCATATATTTTATGCATGTACACTGTGGCACGTTTTAATTCTAAATAACCTCAGTAGGTAAGTCGATTATATAATATTTTTATAAAAACAAATCGGAAGAGGAGCCCCAATATCCCTTATTTCTATGCACTATTTACCTTTTTTTATTTGATTTTGGAGGTGGTTACAAATTATTATTGTAAATTGTTATTGTTCGGTTTTCTCACTCGATTAACTCTGCGGAGATAAAAATAAAAAGGTGTATTTGTGAATTATGCCAGATAAGAGTAAATAGGACTATACACAGTACAGAAAAAGCTCAGGAAGAAAAGGAAAGCAGTGAACAGTAAATACTAAAAAGGTAGACAATTTTAAATATTTCTGAACTCTGTTAAACAGAAGTCAACTAATGGGGAGTTTGATGTAAGTAGTTAAATAGAGCTTAAAAAATGTTACGTATTCCGAACCTCGTTTACCAAGAAGATGTAAAGAAGATGAACATTCTTCAAACTTGCCTGTTTTGAGCTACTGTTTTTTATAAGAGTCCAGCCCAGTTATATCTCTTCTAGCGGTTTGCTGATATTCTCATTCCACGATTTCATCGTCTTTTCCCAAAATCCAAGCATCTCAGCCGCAGCTTCTTTTCTCTCATATTTTCTTTACCTTTAACCTTTTTTTAACCAACTAGAAACTGATGCAGCAAAAATTGCGTAGAATTTGTTCATTGTTATCTAATCTATACTCCCCTCGTAATTATTCAACTTTTTTTGTGAAATAGGTTCTGTTTTAATATATGCATATGTCGAAAGTTATTTTTTTTAACGTACGGTATTACTTTCCTTCTTAAAAAAATAAATAAATTCTTCTAAAAAATATCAATCTTCTTTAAAAATATTTTCCATCTTCTATTGTTTTGTAATATTTTTCAGTATTCAAATTTTATGTATTATAAAGTTTAGAAGAGTGTTTCGCTGAAGGCTCCGTGAAAATGATAACTTCAACCCCGATTAAAATTTTAAATTGTATCCCATGCCTCGGCGTCGTGAGATCTCTTACCAGACCTGTCTTGTCCGGAACTTTTCCAAGATAAAGAATGAAGCCCGGAAAGTTTTTTTGTAACTTTTAATCGCCATTAATGTACGGCGACACCCGGAACTCGAGCTGGCCGATCCGGCTTCTTGGGGACGCATTTCTTTTTAACCCGGTTCCCTGCGTGTTTCGCCGGATTTTCGCGGTTCGTGAGATACTCGTCTGATTTTCCAGGGTGAGCCGAGGAGACGCCCACGTTTTCTAATCTTTCGCAAAAATGTCGTTGTAAAAAAACGAGTAAACAACTCGTGGTATCTTGTTTTAATTTACAGAGATGGTTTAAGGGAAAATAAGAAGCTTCAGCATCAAAGGAAATAGTCTGTGTTATTTAATTATTCTGTGTAATACAATACGTATTAAATTAGGTAACTTTTTTTTTAAGAAAATCTGGATTTAATTATTTTCGTGTTTTATTTTTTACCTAATAATACAAAATCGTAATTTATACGATTCATTATTAATTGCGGTACTATGATATTTATTCCTTCCTAAAAGCAATAAAAATAAACTGCTCCACATAAGTTAAGGAACATGGCTAAAAAATATATTAAATGCACATACGTTTAATGTGTTTAAATTTTCTACGTATCTTGTAAACAATTAAGTTGTTTTTTTGTTATCATTGATCCGTTGTTATGGTTATTTGAATTTATTCATCAATTTATTAACACAGAGCGGTTTTGTGTTTAGTTGCAAAATTTTTAATTGTTTATAAAATTGCAATTTCAAATTTTATCTTAAAAATTTACAATGCCTCGGCGTAAATTAATGTTCGAAGAAGCCAACAGAGCTATTGGCATGCTTCAAAGCGGCGTAACACAACGTCGTGTTGCAGAAAACTTTAATGTGTCAGTTAGTGTAATTAATCGACTCTGTATGCGATTTAATGAAACATGTACTGTGTCAGAACGTCCCCGTAGTAGTGCTCTAAGGAAAACAACCGCTGCAGAAGATCGTTATATAAGTTTATCCGCACGAAGAGAGCCATTGTCTACTTGTAGGTACTTGTCTAATCGGCTTTTGCAAACTACTGGTGTTCAAATATCAATGGAAACCATTCGCCGACGCCTAAAGGAGAACAACTTGGTATGCCGACGTCTTTTGCGATGCGTTCCACTGACTCGGGATCAAAAAAGAGAAAGATTGGCTTGGGCAACAGTGCACGTAGATTGGAACGAAGAATGGAGATCTGTCTTATTTACGGATGAATCTCGTTTTGGGCGTTTTTCTGATAGCCGTCGCTTGCGTGTTTGGTGTCCATCAAGAGTACCAAGAAATCGCCGCCAAGTCCAAGAAATATACCCATTTCGAGGAGGAACGATTATGGTGTGGGATGGCATATGTTTCAATGGTTGTACTGATCTTTACATATGTCAAGGTAATATGGATGCGGAGGAGTACCTTGATCGGGTTGTTGACAATGTGGTACCTAATTTTTATGGCGCTGTAGGTGATGGTTTTCGTTTTCTAAACGATAATGCGAGACCACACAGAGCTGCAGTGGTAGTAAATTATATAGAAAGGAACAGAATTCTACATTTAAGACTTCCTGTTAGGTCGCCCGATCTGAACTGTATCGAGCACACATGGGATATGCTACAGAGACGGCTGGATCAACACTTACCCCGACCAGAAACTTTGCAACAACTTAGAAACGTATTACCCCGATTATGGGAGCAAATTCCTCAAGATCAGTTTAATCATTTAGTAGAGAGTATGCAAAGAAGATGCCAAGCAGTTATAGATGCCCGTGGCAGTCATACTTTATACTAAATAAAAAATGGATTACAGGTTGTATATTGTAGTTAGTTGTTTTCTTTGTTTTTCAATTATTCCTTTAATTTTTTAGCTTTTATTGTTGACTCTTGTTGCGTTTTGTTGAAATACATTATCCACAAGAAATATAATTTGTTTTTCTGCTTTTAAAATGATATTTAAATGATGTTCCCTAACTTATGTGAAGCAGTTTATTTTTGGGGCAATTCTTTGTTGAACATGGGACTTTTAAGTAGTTTGTGTAAAATAGTGTTTATTTTGGGGGAAGCAATTAGTAAAGTTATGGAACGGTTTATGTAAACAGATTTATCTTAAAACAACAATGTTGTTCCCTCCGAAATATTTGATACTATTTCCGTGTTGTTTTTTCCCCGTCAAAAGTAATAAATTCATCGTCGGGTAAACAAAAGCATTTCGATGTAAAAGTCGATGAGCGAAGCGAACATTATTTCTTCCTTCTTCGGAGTTGTGGTGGTAAAAAACAATACGATAAGAACCAACATATATATCCGCGGGGGACATGCAACCTGAGAGGTAGGTCAGAATTTTTTGCTGTTTGTCTGGGAGACATAAATTCTAATATGGTTCGGAGCGCAATAAATTCTGTGCGTATGTGCGAGGGTGCCGCGGGATAGCGGCTTGCCTTATCCCCAACCCCCAAGGCAGAGCACCACCGTCGCGGCGGTCTCTCGGGGGACAGATGCATCAGTGGCGGAGCACGGCATCGCCTCGTAATAGTGCGCGCCTTCTAAATCTCTGAAAATATGGTGTTTTTCCGCGTTGCATGAAATGAATAAGAGATTTTCATGCGGTTCGCTGTTTCGCGTGCGGTTGACGGAAATTTACTTCCTTTTTTGTGTTTGCCTTCTGGGGAGTTATTCAAAACATTCTTTTTTCTACACACGTTGCGGAAAAGCTCGGGCGTTTTTGTTTCGAGTAATTATCGTGGCATTTATGTAGGTCAGAGTTCAGAATTTACAAGTACATGAAACTAACGTGATACGTAGAGAATACGCATTGCACTTACATACATTATGGAATACAATTCAATTCATGAAACACAAACACAAAGTATTTTATAAAAGAATTTAAAAAAATTGACTTTCGATTAGGCAGTAAGAAGTGGGTTCAATCCCGTCCTGATACGTGCGAGTTTTGTGTAGGAAGTAGATTTCTCTTATATAAGATTGTTACGATTGAAAAATTCATTTGAGTTATTCATAAATATTTGTGCCGGAATCAACGGGCATCGAGGGCCTACGTGCCGATCGTAACGTTGCACAATATTCCATCAGAAATATCACACGCTGTTATTCAGTCCTACAGTACATCTCCATTTCACTCTGTCGCCCGGCCAAATCTGAGTTCATTCGCAACGACTTCCATCTCAGCGTGAAGTGGGAGACACCAAAATGTTAATTCATTTTGACATTATAGCAGTGACAATTCTCCAGAGAGGTGTTAACAGCAATTACGTGTTCGGACTGTGTGATGCCAATTTTCGACATCAGCCGTCTTTTATTTAGTTATTAGACCGAGAATCGCCGCTGCAGCGCGCGCGTGTTCCAATACGGATGCAGGTGTTTCACGGTGATCGCGGTGCGCTTCAAATTCGAGCACGCTTCGTCATTTCTTGTTTATAATTGCATTCTATTTAAAATAAACAAATTTCTGTGCAGAATATCGGTTCCTTGCACTTTTGTTTAACGATTATTTTAGACAAATTTAATTTCAAACTATTAAAAATTTCACATTATTGGAAGAGGAAAAACCTGCAGGTTCTTGGGGTTCTAACAGCTTCGAATACGTAAGATTGAATGATTGTTACAGCGAATTTGATTGAAACTGCATTGTCTCAGGTAAAAAAATTCAATTGCAATTGCGGTTAAGAAATTTGAGGTATCAACAAAAATTATTTATCTTGAAAATTACTCATGTACTATTTTAATTATAAAAGACTTTAGCAAGCAATATCAGTAGTAATCGTCAACTAAACAACGTTGATGTTTAATACAGAGTAGAAGAAAATTGTGATGAATTATAAAGTTACGCCAAAATAATTTCGTGAATGTAGATGAGTACATCAGGGGATTCCCACGTGGCGGCGAAAAACGACTGCAGAATATTACGCAATTCCACGCAGAACCAAAATTAGACAATGGCCCCCCAAAATTATTACATTCCATATAAATATAAATTACGGTGCGAGGCTGGTCCGCGTTAAATGTTAATTAGTACGGTTATTTCTAATGTGTATTTATGGTTGTGTCGGTGTGGGATGTAAACTAATTGCATGGTCAGGCCGTGGCTAAATGGATTAGTGATTAATTCAATTGTTTCAGTCTGTCAGCGTTCGGTCTGTATCCAGAGGAACGTCTATTGTTCGATCCGTTTGTCTTGTTATTGTTCCTTCGATGCATCCATTAACGGGCGGTGAGCCAATTATAACCAAATGTGATAGATATGTCAATCAGTCAGAACGTTTTGGTTGACTGTCACTTCTACTTGAAAGATTTACTTGCTTTTCAATCTTTAAAGTCTTTACCACCGTCGGTCGGTCGTTAAAGGGTGACGTAGTAAAAACGAGGCACCGTATTATGAGAGGCTATCGAACTTTTACGGTGTTGTAAACAGACAATACGATGAATTTATTACTCAATCATGTTATTATAACAGTAATAAAACCACACCATCACTTTTTACGGTGCTTCACGTGGATGTTCCTTAATAAGTTTCATCGAAATTTCTCATGCATCTGATGTTTATTTTCTTTTAACTGCAACAACATCCATGAGGGTATCAATTTACACTATCGATTCTATGGCCTTGGTAGAGCAAAAGCACAATCAATAATGAAGAAATGAATTCATTTTAAGCATTGAATTTTTGCATCAGATAATTGCAAGAAATTGTCACGCAGACTGAATACGTATGCACTTATTCTAGTGTTTGTTTATGTAGGTCAAACTACGTAATAATGTGGGTAGTCCCTCGCCAGTGATCTGACCCTAAAATTTTAACGCCATCCGCATAATGTATGTCTGTTGCACGAAAATCGTAAACGAATGTCGCCACAAGCCCAAACCAACTCGACTGCACATTACACAAAATTACTCCAACGCTTGCTGAAGGAAGAGGAGGTGGAGGGCGAGACAGTTTTAATGAAACATGTTCAGCAGTTACCAGCCAGCAGCGCACGACAGTAACTTCCGACCGAACGCGCCCTGTTCGATGTTGTTCGCGTCACATCCGGAAGATTTAATGGCCAAGTTTTTCGACTAGCGCATGCAATTGCGCTATTTATATTTCTGCCTGGGCATGCATGCACGCATAGATCACGACGCTAAAGACCTTCTGTTTTCGAGGTGAGGGTGCGATTAGCATCGTTTTTCCAACTGATTGCAGGGGGCAAAAAGGAATTGCTTCGTTGGTGCCCTGGGAAAAAGACGATAGAAATTTACGAGCTTCAAGATTAAACATATTCAGATACGTCTCGTTAAAATGCTTCCAACTTGTCAACGGTTCAGACAGGAAACGCATACACTTGAAGCTTAATGTTATTAGTAACTTTACCAAACTATGTGTGATGAAACTTAGTCGATGTGCATGTCGCTAAGGAGTTTGCCAGAAGGATAAAAACAAAATATTTTCTTTAGGGATCTTCACCTTGCAAACTTCCAAATAATAACATTACAAATTTGAGTTTCATTTCTCCACGAACGTCCTTCTTTCTCAATGCACTTCTGCCAACTTTCTTTGCCTTATCCACGGACTAAACGACCAACACGTTCCATGTTGATTTCATTTACAGAAAAAGAGTAACGCGGAGTTCGTTCTCTTTCACCAATTTTCAATATTTTGCTCCTATCATACAATTGGGGTTTTGGTTTCACCAAACTATGTTATTTGTGCTTCGTGTGGTTACAATTGTGACATCCCTGTTTATTGTAAGCTGGTTGCCCACTAATTAAGTAATTTTTCTTGCGCTTTACATATACATACATATACAACAGAAGTAAGAATGACCCTTAAAGTCATATATATGTTATATATATATATATATGTGTGGAGGAGATGGCACTGGGATCAGCCCTGAGGCTGCGGGCAAAAAAGGTGTGGAATAATAATAACAAAAGTATTGGAGGTAGGCACCACCTCATTCTGGAGGAGGCTCTACAAGAGACTCCTCTTTTTGGGGCGACAGTTGACTCCCTCCCACCTACATATATATTCAGGAAGCACTTCAGCGTTCTCTTGAATACTGACGATGCACCCAAACCCGATATATCCATCTTCACTGATGGATCTAAGACCTTAAAAGGAACAGGCGCAGGAATTTTCTCCGATGACCTAGACCTTCATATAAGCATAGCACTCGGCCAACTGACAACTGTTTTTCAAGCAGAACTAGTTGCCATCACAGAAGGTGCAAGAGCAATTCTGGATCGAGACATTCAGAACAAAATCATTAGAATAGCTAGCGACAGCAGAGCGGCATTATTGTCTCTAAACAGCAACAAAATATCCTTAGGGATAACATTCCAATGCCACAGCACATTAGAACAAGTGGCAAAACATAACACCCTGCAACTCACTTGGGTTAAAGGACACTCTGGAACATTTGGCAATGAGCAGGCAGATGAACTAGCTAGACAGGGAGCCGGGCAACCCTTTTGGGGCCCCGAACCGGCCATAATGCCGTCATCAAGTCTGTTCAATGCCTTACTGAAACAGAGATCTCAGAATCGACATACCGATAGATGGGCAAAGCTAAACAAGTGTCGCCAAGCGAAAGAGGCTATAACGGCCCCATCGCTTAAACTGACACGATTCTGTATGCAACTACCCAGGAAAAGACTACGTTTATTCGTAGGAATACTCTCGGGCCACTGCAAATTGAACAAGCATATGCATCGCATAGGACTAACAGACAGCCCAATTTGTAGAGGTTGTAATCTAGAGGAAGAAACGGCTGAGCATATCCTTTGTGATTGCCCAGCACTTGCCTCAATCAGAGGTTCCATGTTAGGGGATTTCTGGCCTGACATGGCTGGAATTCGCAGTGCCCCTCCGTCAGACGTTCTCGGCTTCATCGAAAGAGTGGGATGGCTCGAGGAACGCTGACAGTTAAACACTGCTGAACACGGGGGTAATACAATGGGCCCAAATTGTGGCCTAAGTGCATGTGGATTCTCATTCACCCCCCACACCAAATCCAGAATCCAGAATCCAAGACCCTTAAAGTCACAGCTAAATTGTTAGATGATAAGTCAAAAGAAAATCTTACTTTTCCTTTCATCTGCTACCATTTGATGATCATGTGTAGTTAATAATGTATGAATGCGATTTAATATTCTCTTGACTTTATACAATAACATGGGCAAATTATAACAAGGACAAAAAACTACAAATGGAAAAATGTGTGATCAAAGGAGATCCAAGGACCTTGTTAGCATGACTCGATTTTTTCTGCAGTATCATTTATGAATTATGAAATTGGAGAGTGCAAACACTAAAGATGTAACTTTCAAATAATAGAGTGGAGTTCCGATTATTCCACTGAAAGTTCAAAAACGACAGAGGTAGGAAAGGCTGTATTATAAAATAAAACATATAAAACGAAACCGTTGGCTTGATCACTCTACCATGTATGTTTCACTGTATATTCTAGACACAATAGTCATATAAAAATCAAAGAATTTAAGACAAAAGTGCGCCAAATACGTTTGCAACTTGCAATGAAACATACGGTACGTTCAATATTGTTAAATGCTCATTTTTAGTCATAACAGCATTTCTTTCACTGGAAAGTTGTTTCTTCCAGGTACTTATTAACTAATTGATAACTTACATAAGGCAGAAGCAACTAGTTTCTTCTGTATATTAAAATCTTTCATCCCTGAATTCGTATTCATATTTTTTTGTTAAGACGAGCAAAAAGTATGGATTGAACATACATCATGCGAAGGCGTTGGCGATGGTCGCCTTTGCTGAGGCAATGATGGAAATTTATGGCGTAATAAAGTGCGGCGAACAGTACTTCAAAGTTTTAGCAGCAATATTTTCAAGCTGGACACAATACGCTGCCTCGAAAAATAAACTGTCGAAGTTGTGGCAGGTTGGTCGCCCGCCACCACCGCACCGCTCCCAAGCGGACGTACGGAATTTGACGGCACGGCGCGGCGGCGTCGTAACACTGACTGCCGAGATCCGGGAATTTAAAACTTCCGCCGAGCTCCCCGGAGAAGTCATAATTTCGGAAATAAAATATCCAATTAAATAGCAAGATCGATCATGCAGTCGAACGTGGTCGGCGATAACGTGCATCTGACACCCCGGGCTTCGATGAAGTTTCAAATAGAATCATTTTAGAACGTTGAATTACTGACGGCTTAATGTAGAGCACAAAATTGAGAGAAAAGGGAGTAATTTCTACCAAAAAGAGCACTTCTCGTGCACCCTTGTTTGCATATTTTAACATTTATTGCATGATAAATTAGCATTTGAAATGTTGAGTAAAAGTGATTCTAACTAATGTAAAAGCAGGGTAGTTAGAAAGGATTTAAATTCTTGCCCTTTTCTCAACTTATTATTTACAATTTTATATCTTCATTGTTTCCTTATATTTTGTTCATTGATTCAGAAAACCACTTGCTCAGAAATTAATCTACTATTTTTTGAAAAAAGGATTTAATTTACTTTTGCGTTGATTTGAAAAGTGTCTTTACATTATAGTAAGAACTCGCGTCGGTTTAAATGTTTCGTAAATTCCTTGTGAGAAATTGTCCCTTTGTAATATTGTATTTTTGGCTTTGTACTTTTAATTGATTTGAAAAAGAATCATGTCTTTATTTTCCATACTCATGATGATCAAATAATCCATTTCAATTTTGATTTAAATCGTTGGGTGTTATGATCTCCTGAAATTTTGTAGAGGTTGGTCCGATTGAAAACGATCAGAAGATAAAAAGATATATATATATATATATATAAACGTCGTCTTCAAGACGTAAATAAAATGAATTTCTTTTCCTCTGCTGGCTTGCTTTCTCGTGACGAATAAAAGCTCTCGCTGGAGATTTTCCTCAAATGTTGAACACGAATCTCGCTAATTATTTTATTGGGTGAAAACGCGGCACGATCTCCTCTCCGCTCGTTAGAAGGTAACGTTTTCTTAGAGAGTAATTGCCCGTGATTATAACTGTTACTGCCGACAGATAATTCGATGGTAATGTTCTAGTTTGAATAACCTTAAAAAGAAATTCTATTTCGTTTTGCCTTTTTCTGCAATTTCCGCCTTAATTTGTTTTTGATTCCATGATATCTAGTAAATTGGAAAAGTTCGTTTGGTTAATTTTCCCCCGGCGGAAACGGCAGTTTTAGTTTCAGGCTCTGAAACGAAAGTATAGTAAAAATTGCGAATTTTCTATTAAGATTTTCCCGAACAAAGTTATCCAAAAAGAGATTATGTAAATTGAGAAATAACCCCCCATTTTTAGCATTATAGCGTGGGGGAATAACCCTGCATGCTCGCCTAGAAATTATTAGATACGCGCTCGTAACAATTTCGTTTTCCATCTCTTTTGCTCGGGTGGATTTCTTCGCGAACTGAGAGAGATGATAGGGGCGCTTTTCCAAAAATCGCTAAAATAAAACAATTTGATCACGTGTAATGGAATTTTATCTTCTGCCCCTCCGGATTGTAACAGATCGACGTAACCGCAAACGGCGGCGCGAAATCGAAGTAAGGACCTCATAAATAAAATATATCGGATACAGCGCTCCTGCAAAATGGCTACTCTTGGCGGCAAATACTTTGATCTTGAAAATGAAAAACCGGATTTATGGCAACGGTTATTGTCGATGTGTAATAAAATGAATTATTATATCCGCTCATTTTTCTCTTCAAGTGTAATAAATCGTGTTTAACTCATAGGACAATTGCGTTTTAAGGAAAACTTCAAAACAAGATCACGTCCTTTCTAAACAAAAGCCGCACCTTTAAATAATTGCTACGAAAACTTTGAGATTTTTTTACTGTGGAATACATTCTGTGAATGTAGAATTAATTATAATAGATACATATACAGTGAAAACTCCCATAGCGGACAGCTCTCTTAAGCGGACATCTCTCTTAGCTGGACAGTTTTTAATCTCCCATTTATGTAATTTACATGCATTTGCATCTCTCTTAGGCAGACACCTCTAATGGACGGACAGTTTGCTGGGCACGGTCGGTGTCCGGCCTAAGAGAGCTTTCACTGTAGTACATATTTCATATTTCTTATACATTTGACCAGTTTTTCTAACCGAACCTGGCTTCCTACTTGATTGAATAGTAGTTCAATAGTAGTTGTAAAAAGCAATGAAAAAAAATCTACGTTTCGCTGAAAGTTGACGGCTTCCTCAGGACAAATAAATTACCAATTAAAATATGTACGTACTTGATATCTTATTTGCTTCCAAAAACATTTTGGAACATGAATTCAGCGTGTAATATTTCCTGGCATTTAATAAACCACGTAACCTTCTTCCTCTCAAATATTTTATCTAACATCTAAAGTTCTTGTTAAATTCCACTCCTTATAATTGGTTTCTGTAAGAAATGCCCTCTGGCAGAAGAAGGAGAAGAAGAAGGAAAAAGGAATGCCCCTCATAAAAAAAATCTAATTCTTATTGAAGGCGCGCACCGTACCTAGTCGGTGGATTAAATTGCACAAACTCCTCAAATTGTCGTACACGCGCCCAGTTCAATCGTCCTGATCGCCTTCGGCCCTCCGTTCGCAAACTTCCACCGCACCGGCTGGGCCTCGGCACTAATGAATTTGATGCCTGGAGCCTCCAACCGTGAAAATTCTGTTCCGAAACATTTACTTTAAGCCGATTACATGTTACTTGAAACAGAAATACTAACTCCTACTGCTAATCTTTAGATTTGTTTTATTAAATTATAGCCGAGAAATGTTTCAGGTTCGAACCGTAAAGGATTTCGGGATAAACGGGCGTAGAATTCCGACGTCTTTTCCAAGTAAAGACGAGAAATATTAATTTCGGGATTCGGTTAACTACCAGGCGAAATAATTTTGCTCTCTGTATTCTTCTCTTAACTGTATCTAATTTGCATTTTAAAACGAATGATTTCAAATAGTCTTACGTTATTGAGCCTCCATAGATTACTTACGAACTTACGATTTCCAATTCCTAGATCACATCGCGTCATTTATAATTAGCAATTACAAATAAATATTTGTTCGTTATTGAATTTTAGTTCACTGATAAAACCGTACGAATTGTGTCCAACTTATCTGCGATATAACTAACAACATACAAATTTAAATGCTGGGAGTAACTTCTGGCCTGTTTGTACATTTCCACAGAATTGTTTCGAAATTCGATGTGAATTTGATAACTCTGTGTCCGGTCTCATAAACTACGTAGCTCGATGGCTATTTGTTTACTGCAAACTCAAATATACAAGCGGACGCAAAAATAAAAGAAGTACTTGGATGGTAACTTCCATGTGCAAAGATCGGGAATTCGAAGTATGCCTAGTGCCTTGCATGTCCGTTTGCGCGTTGACGTGGCGTGATGATAAACGGGAATTTTAAATACATGCTATCGTACAGAAAACATTTATTTAAATTCAGTCTTTATGACTGAGTTACTATAGTGTGAGATTTTATCCGTACAATGAGTATGTAAGTTTTTATACATGCAAGGTAATTGATTTGCACTTTTTCGAGGTACTAAATCTAGGTTACTGTTATGCCAGGTAATGCCAGAGACGGATTAATAAATGGAATAGCTCATAATACACTTTTACATGTCCAACACTGTTGGGTCTTTATGACAAGTTGCTATAGTGTGAGATTGTTGCTGAGGCAATAAACTGAAGAGTAGATTGGCGCCCAACGTGGGGCACAAGACATCAATCATAGCATAAATTCGCACCGAACATGGGGCCGTAACAAGATAAATCCACGACATAAAAAAATCTTGCCCAACGTACACAAAAGAATAACCAATGTGTGACGCTAAACAGATATTATTGAGACACTTTCCAAAAAATACCTTCGTTATTTTGCAGAAACCAAATATTTAATACACTCTCCTTTTTTTATTTTTTTCGAAATAAGATAGAAAATCAATATTGTGTTTGCAAAAAAAAAAAAATTGATGGGACAACGCCAAGCTTCCATATGAAAACGTGTAAAGCAAAACCCCCGATAAGTGTGAAATAAAATTGATATCGTTTACTCTACATTCGATCGTGACTTGGAGCTAAGCTAGGTGATCAATAGAACTGCGTAAAAGCAAATAAAAATTCTCGACTGTACTACTGTGTAGCAAGTACACTCGTCTGACCTACTATTCAACAATATGCCGAATAAAATTCGGTTTTCTCTCTTCGAACGTAAGTCATTAAACTGTGCGAGTTTAAGTCGTTGAACTTGACTTTAATTGCAATTTCCTTCTCTCCATATAATAGTTAACTGGATCTCCCGATGTAGATGGTCATTACCTCCAATGAATATGTAATGACCCATTATTGCGGAAGTTTTGCGCGGGCCGTAACCTTCATTTCCAATTCGCCTCGAATACCTGTGATAATTCGAAGGGACAGCTGAGGTTAGCCTAATTTACTTAGACAGCTAACTACAGCAACTATTAGCATTTCTTCTTTTGCCTATATACGACGTCTTATAAAATAAACTTTATTTAATAAATTATCATAGAAATCACTGTTGAAACGATTGAAAAATTTGGATTTATTGATAAGATGTCTCAATCTGCCTATACTTACTCCTTTGAATTCTTTTGAAGTAATTTGAAGGTCCATAAAATTTTAAATTTTACCAGTTACTGGTTACTCATTGTAATAATTCGAGATACATGTCTTCAATGAATGAACATTTTAAAGTAATGCCTGAACCTTTGTAGGAAGAGACGTAATAAACCGTTTCATTTTCAGCATTTCCTCGGCCATAATTTTATTTCTTGCTGCAATTTCAACTACTTCTTACCATAAACTTTTACGTATAAGTGCATTTTATGTGTAATATCGCGACCCTAAAACAGAAACCGACATAATTCAAGTCGTCTGGCGTTTCCTCCAGTTACGTAACATAAATAACGAGGTCGTGTCTTTGCAGCGGAAGGTAAGAAGGACCACTGCAACAAAACGGTGGACATCTACGAAGACGTGTCGAGCCCGGAGGTGACGCCGGAAAACGCGGGGAAGCCCATGACCTGCTGGTATCGCTTCCGGTCGTTCCGAGGCACACCGAAGGACTGGATTCTCCGCATTAAGTTCAATAAATTTAAAGTCGGAACATTGCTCAACGCCAGCCACTGCGACGGGGGATACATGCAGGTGAGTTTCATCCCTTTTATACGTTGATTCCAAATATACCCTGACAATTTTAAGACAGACCTTCTAGGGTTTATGTATATGTATATGCAATTGTCTTGTGTTTCTTTAATTCATAAAATATATATGCCTTTACTGGTCGTTGATATGAATTCCTGGAAAATATTTAATTAGGACAGAAAGGGGAATGACATCTATGCTCGGTTGCATCAACTTTTTCAGCAGAGCTTAAATTTAAGTGGTGTTTAGACTATGACATTATTTACAGATTTAACAAAATGTTTGTCACATTCTAATTTATACTTAAGTCGAAGTTTAAATGTCAATCAGAATGTATTTCACGTTACTCTGACCATTCCTAAATGTCACATTCTAAACATAACTTAAATTTAAGTTCTGCTTAAAAAGTTGGTGCAACCGGGCACTAGACTCTTGTATAGAACCATAAAGCTTCGATATTTGAGTCAAAACAGTTAAAAATGACAATTTGAAAATTATATATTATTGTTAGTTTCAAACATACGTAATAAGCGTCATTTTTGGTTGATGAAGCCACCAAAGGGCTTTTGATTGTAAACTATTGTTAAAAGTGGTGCGTGTGTTTTGACACTAACCATTTTTACGTGTCGTTTTATTGTTGCTTAAGTTATTTCAATTTGCGATAGTAAGAAAGACATTTCATGTGTCAAATTTATGACGCATGTATATTTTGAATAAGTAAATTAAACATTCCGTGCCAGTAGTAATACGTGAAGGCGTTTCATCTCAGATGCTAAATCTGAAAATTCCCTTTGAACTTTCGCATGAAACGGTAGTCTTGACGTTGCGTCGTCGTCGTCTTCATCGCGATTATTTATTACACGAAGTAAATAATAATCTAAGCAATGAACGCGCGTTTTATACGCTCGGCAGCAGTGACGAGTTCCAATTAATTAAGGCCGGATTTTAATGAGTGAGTTTGTTCATGAAATTTCTGGCGGCAGATGTGTCGAGCAATGATATATTAAGTTCGCCGACGTCGGTTTTGTTGCCTTATTTTAATTAAGCGTCGTTTGGTCTAGCGGTGGCAGGCGGTTCAAAATATTAAAATAAACGAAGCGGCGTCAGTTGGTATTTACCTGCATATTGAAACGAAAAAGAAAAGTTATTCACCCTGTACAAATTACTTTATCCGTTCAGCTTGCTTTGGCTAACTCATTTCTTTAAAAAAATATATTATTATACTTTTTGATATCCTTTGGATATGGTATCCAAAGGATAACTCCGTTGCTGTTGGAAAATAAATAAATTTCTCCTTTTGGTCATACTCTGGAAGAGAACGTTGGAAACTCTTCATGTCGCTATTGACCATTTCCGATGTACGAGAATACGACATCCCTTTTCTTGTAGTACTTTTGAATTCCTCGTTAAATTTAAGGTCTAATAATGTAAGTGTGTGACTAATTTGGGGGGTATTCGATGTTCGAAGGGGTTCCATGATTCCATTAAGGATTAAAAAAGTTTAAGTCTTTCATTCCCACAAACTCTTCATTTAAGTTTGGCAATCGGTTTTGGTTTTACAAAATCATCTTCAGAGCCAAAAATGGTCTCGAGCTGTAAGTAGTATGCACGCAGGTTATCGTGAAATTGATTAACTTTTTCCTTACATACTCCTCGGTTCTTTTTCTACTTGCAGGTCGAGACAGTTTTTGGCTTTGAAAATGGTTTCGTAAAACCAAAACCGGTCGCCAAAATTAGTTAAAGAGTGCGTGGGAATCAAGGACTTTAAAATACCTTGATCTACCTGACAAGTCCAAATTGTTCTGATTTCATGTTTTTCATTATACTATTCTGTTTATAAGTTTTCATCCTAAGTTTCAGTGTTTTAATCTTTTTTCAAATTTCTCTCCGGCCAATTTAATCGATTACTCCTGCCATGTCAGTTAGATTATATGATGTCACGATATTTTTCATAATTGGGGTCACATTGGAGTTGCGTAGCCAAAAAATATGGTGAAGTTAAAATGGCCTCACACTATAACAGTTGAAAGTTCTTATTGGTCAGAAATATTGAGCTTTTATATAGTCCATGGAAAGTCCAATTGGTTATGTAAATAGATGTAGATTTTGTGTCCGTCTTTGTTCTCAAGCAAACTATTTCCGGACGCAAGCAAAACCTTGAATACAGGTGGAAAGCGCACGGTTTTCTCCTGTAGCTCGAGGTCTGGCTCGCCGCGCTTTGCAATAATGTATGACATCATATTTGCCATACATTGTTATAAATATCCAATAGAATCCTTTTCCATTTTCTATATCATTTCAGTCTTAATTAGGAATATCCTTCTTCCCTTATCATGAACAGAAACATCTTTCAATTATGATCCTCCACTTTCTTTCTCACTCAGATCTTATTTCTCATTTTTCTGATTTTTTTCTTGGTTTGCTGTTGTTTCTTTAATACCTTCCTCTTCATTTTGTGATTTTATTTGTTTGTTTAACAATTTGCTGAAGTAATCTCTCCATTGCTTCACAATTTAAATTGCTACTGTATACTGTACTTATCCTTAACCTCTTCTACCATAGATGTAGAGGTGATGGTTTCTCTCCAAGTTTTTCTGCCTGACGTCATCCTCTTTGGCTGGTTCCAGTCGAGCCCTTTCTCATCTAGTAATTTGGTGATATTCTTGTTCCAGGTGTTCGTTCCCATATCACCTTAACAATTCGTCCGGCTGATGTGTCCAAACCATCTCAATTGTTGGGTTTTTATTTTTTTTAAGAATCCTCCAATTTTCTAATTTCTTCAGTTCTTATCTTGTCCATTTTTATCACTCCTTCTGTTCTTCTCGGAATCTTCATTTCACATGCTTCCACTCTGCTTTTTAATCTCTTCGATAGTAAGGACGTTTCGCTTCCGTACATGAGAACAAGCGCCAGGACAGTTTCATAAACTCTCACTTTTGTTTGTTTGGTGACTTTTTTCTTATTGAAAAGTGCAATTTTACCTTTAATTATAAAGTTTTTTATTTCGGTGTCTATGCTGCCTTTCTCGTCTATAGTTGAACGCTTGAACTTAGATACTTTATGTGGTTGGATTCAGGAATTTTCTCGTCTTCTAGGGATACCTCAATCTTTTCAGGTTCTTGGGCTATTACCACTACCAGCGTTTTATTTATATTAATCTTGAGATTATATTTTGCCATCACTTTGTTCCATTGTTCCATCTTGCTTTATAGCTCAGTTTTACTATTGGCGAATAGGAGCAGGTCATCGGCACATAGTAGCTCGTTTACACTTATTTGCTCTACTAATTTTCTGTATCGTATGTGTGTTGCTTTTATTTGTCAGTGTGCTTCTCTGCTAATTTCGTCCATTAGGTTGATAAATACTAGTGAGCTCAGAATACTTCCTGCCGTACTCCTCTGTCCTTCTGCCATCGATTCTTACTACGTTGTCCATTACTTGGTATAAACTTTTTATAATATTCAACATTGTTCTGCTGACTCCTCTCTGTTCTATTATTTTCCAGATATCTTCTCTGGGGGCTGGGTGGAAGCCTTTTTCCATCTCATTTGAGCAGATATATATTTTCGTGTTCGTTTCTATGATTTTTTCTGTCGTTTGTCTCATTATGAAAATCCACCTTTGGTCTGAAACCTGCTTGAGTGTCTTGCAATGTCAGGCCTCCACTATTCTCTCGTAGACTTCGTATGCTGTACATAGTAAAGAGAGCCCTCTATAATTATTGCAGTCTTTGGGGTCCCCTTTCTTGTAAACTGGTTGTTTTATACTCGTTGGGCATTTCCTAATTCTTCCAAACTAACTCTATTATTCTATGTAATAGTATGGTTCCTTCTTCCCTCATGTATTTAAGCATTTCTGGTCTGGTATCGTCGATTTCCCTGGATTTAGCTTTCGTATAGCATTTCTAGTTTCCCATAGTCGTATGTTTTCTTCTTCTGTTGTTTCTGTTTGTTGCGTTTCTTCTTCACTAGCTTCCGTTCTTTCTATTAATTTACGTTCTTCTTGTTTCTCAGTTTGAGTTCCCAATAATTCCATCTTTCATTGATTTCGGTTTCTTTTGTTAATATGTCTCCTTTCTTTCCTCAAACGTCCTGTATAGCATTTTGGCATTTCCCGTTGCGGCGTCGTTCTGCATTTTCTCTCCAAACTTCTCCCAGCTTCTATTTTTTGCATCATACCTTTGACTGCCTCTCCTGAATTATTTGTCCTTATTTTTCCAGAATTGTTTCCATAGCCTTTTTTTCCTTGACTTCTGATTTGATCTCTTTGTTCCACCATGATGTATGTTAGGCGAGTTGTGTCACAGCTAACATTGCCTGCTTTTAGTACTATATCTTTCAATTCTATTCATAATTCTTTTAAATTCATATCTTTCATTTTTTTCTTTCCTAAGTTCACTCCGCAATCTCTCCACTGCTTCACAATGCTTTAATGAGTTTGTCTCTTACGCTTATATCTTCCATATTTTGCCTGTTTCAGCTTTTTTTTTTATCTTAGAAACAACGGAGTCTGTTAATCAGTATAAACTGATTTCCTAATTTCTTGGCAATTTAATTCTCGATTGTAGCTTTTTTTTCATATCACGAATGGTTATAAAACAATATTAACATTAAAACAGTTTTTTTTTTCATCCTCGAAATTTGGTTCATATATTTTAACACAGTTATTACACATTAATTAACATTGAATTGAAGAATGAAGGCCTTTTAGATATTTCATTTTCACATTTGTAATTTGAAAATTTGGTCCACGTACTACGACTATTAATTATACAGCTTTGAACCGTTAGCTGTCGGCAATATTACCAATAAACCGCCCGTTTTGCCATGTAAACAGTTTCAATACGCCCATTTGCCTGGATATTAACGCGTATCCACGCACGTCCAGGGCTTTTACCTATCCCGATCGTGCACATTGTAATAGTTTCCCAGCCGACCGATTCCCAGGCACCCACCCTCCATTCCGGGGCTAAGAATAAATAACGAAATCGCCGCGGCGGCGTTTAAGGCGCGCCACTTTTGCGAACACGATCGCCGCCCGCAACCTCAAATTTCGTCGGCGGGTAAGTGCTCTTAGGAAAGTCCGAACGAAGGATCAAGTATACATCAAAGACGAAGTTGAATTACGTATAGGCTTTTATGCCTAAAACGCTTGTATGAGTACGACGAGAATTCGGCGCTCCGATCGGTTATTGGATGGGATCGAAGTTTACAAGGGATTTACGACCTAATTCCTCTTTTTGCTTAGGATAGTTCCTGGCATGATATGATGCGGCGGTGTCTAGAAACTTGTTTCGAAGCCGTTCCAAACAAACACGACCTAAATCTTTGCGTTTTATTAGCGAATTTCCCAACCACGATATACAACACCCTTTCTGTAGTATCCCCACCGTTGTAAAAGCTTTAGATGTGAAAATGCTGTTTTAGTTAGAACATAAACGCAACATATTTTTGTACACAAAGTCTACTCTAAGAAAATGAATTTTATTTCTAAAAAATACGTAAAACAAAAATGTGCAGTGCATTCAATTCGTTTCTAAGTAATTCAACATTGAGAAGCGAGAGTGCATTTCCTAGGAGAATGAAACAAAAGGAGAAATATTAGAAGAGATTTAATGAATTCTCCATAAGGATTACAGAGCTGGAGGACTTAAGCAGGAAGCAACAGTTACGAGGAGTAGTCGAAGTAGTCATGGAAACGTGTTCGACGAGATTACGAAGAGCAGCAGGATAACAGGCGGCGTGTATTCCCGGAATATTGTGATATCGAAAGCGTCTCTGGAATCCTAGTTCGCCGCCTTCCTCCTCCCGTTTGATGCAATTTTGCTGTTGCGTTGCTCTTTTGTTCCTGCTGCACATTGTATGTAGGTGGAGTGGCATGTTTAAAGTGGCCCCGCGTTGTTTACTCGCTTATGTTATTTATATCATTAAGTCGAGATAGAGTTGGCGCTTAAATTGTGCAAGCGTAAGCTAATTTCCTCAATCTTTGTTCTTGCTCGCGTAAAGAACAAATCAAAATTAATTAATGCACACCGAATACAAATAAAATTTAAGTCTAACAGAATCCACAAACAATGTTGATGTTAAGAAGCTTAGTGAAAAGATTTTTCAAAGGTCTTTTCTTGTAGGGCATGTAAGCGGCATCATAAATATAAAATTAACAAATATACATATACAAGTGTTTCCAAACATTGTGGTTAAATTAAATTAAAAACAAAATGCTTCAACCCACAATATTATTTTTAAAGTAGATACGTATTTCGACAGCTAAGCTGTCATCCTCATTACACAAATAAATACTTTTATTTATTTATTTATTTATTGTAACCAACAGCATAATGCTAATGACAGGCTACAAAGAAAAAAATATACGTAAGAAAAACATGCGTCAATACACAACATGAGTACATGGTCAATAGGTAAATGACAACCTATGAGATTCACAAATTCATTACAATAATTTATAAGGGTAAATAATTATACATAGGCAGACAGATTTTCTAAAACATATTCTCTAAATTTTCTCATATTATCAAAAAAGATATCAACGAAACTCAATTTATTGCAATTATCGCATATTCTGTACAGAGGAGAATTCATGGCGTAATTTGTTTTTTGAGTGTTTAATGAAAAGAAAAGTCTATGTCTATGTCTATATGTACATAGGTACATGAATGTGCAACTTGCTTAAAATTGCATTACAATCTAGATAATTAATTAAAAGTTTGTATATAAACATGTTGGAGAGAAATTGACGTCTGTGCGCTAAAGTTACTACACAAAACTCTTTAAGTAATAGGTTATAAGATATGTCATACATTTTAACTGGCCCATACTTTTTAATATACAGGAATCGCAAAAACTTCTTTTGAATTTTTTCAATATCATTGCTATGTATAGCATAAAATGGGGACCAAATTATAGAACCGTATTCTAGATGGCTTCTTATAAAGGTATTATACAAGTAGATTAAGGTATCAATATTTTTAAAAGAACGAGCATTCCTGATTAGAAATCCTAACATCTGATACGATTTACTAACACACTTTTCGATGTGTTTGGTAAACGTAAGTTTAGAATCAAATGTAATGCCTAAATCTTTAATTTCATCACTTCTTTTAAGAATTTCATTGGCCAGCATATATGAGAAAAGAATTGGCTCTAATTTTCTTGTATATGTTACCAGAATACATTTCTTTATATTAAAATATAGCTTATTATTTACAGACCAGTTGTAGATCCTGTCTAAATTTTGTTGGAGTATGACACAGTCTCGAATAGAGGAAACAGACTTGTATATTTTGAAATCATCTGCAAATAACTCAGCTTCACAATCTTTAAGTACGAAAGGTTAATCATTTATCATTAATAAAAATAGCAATGGCCCAAGGTTAGAGCCTTGGGGCACACCAGATAATACCATGAACGATTCAGAAACTGCTCCCCTAAAAACTACGTACTGTTCTCTATCAATAAGGTAGGACACAAGAAATTTTAATGCATTTTCAGAAAAGCCAAAAATGTTTAATTTTGCTAGCAATAAATCATGATCTACAACGTCAAAGGCTTTAGCAAAATCAGTGTATACTACATCTGTTTGGAAATTATTAGCTACAGAATCAATTACATTCTGTGCAAAATTACACAAATTCGTACTTGTTGAACGCTTAGCCATAAAACCATGCTGAGAGTGGGCATGGGAGTACATGTGAAAACATGTACCTATGTATTATATGCTCGAATATTTTGCAAGGCACTGAGAGTAACGCAATAGGCCTATAGTTTGTAATGCTGCACGGATCCCCATTTTTTAAAAGTGGGCATACTTTACTTGTTTTCCAGACGCTAGGAAAAGTTAATGTTTTTAAAGACAGATTAAATATAAATGTTAATGGTTTAACTAAAATCTCTGAACAACCTTTAAATATGTAAGCAGGGATATTATCAAGACCAACGGATTTTTTTGGTTTCAACTTTAATAGATTCTAAGACTTTATGTTCGGAAATAATTCCGAAGTTAAAATTTTCATGGTAAGAAACTTGAGTTGTATTTACATTATAATCAGCTTTCGAGTGTCTATACACGGAAATATTCTGCAAATGCATTTGCTTGATCCACATTAGTTTCCAGTTTTAGTTCTTGAAATTTCATTTCATTACTAGTATAACTCTCTTTTTTTAAAGATTTAACAAACTTAAAAAATGAGGAAGAATCCACTTTCAAATTTAGTTCAATTTCTTCTACATATTTATTGAAAGCAATCTTAATATTGTGTTTAACGTTCAGTCTTAATTGCTTAAACTTCTCATAATCCGTTGATCTACCATATTTCTTAAAATTACTGCGATATTTTGACTTTCGTTTAATATCCTTAATAATATCAGTTGTGAACCATTTAGGATACACTCTTTTTAAAAGTCACCCGTACTTTTCTGGTTTGGTCGTGGTTTAGAGTATATCAAAAGCTTTTGATAAATTTAAGAAATATCCACAAATATTCCTCCATATCTACGTCACACCTACGTCACGTTATTCTAAGAATAATGCTTATCCAACGATTGTAAAATCGGGCCTAAATCAATTGTTATTATTTTATTAAAAAAGTACTCCTTCAACCACATGTAACACAAACTTGACGCTTTCGCGAACCTCCAAAATTTGTTTTAACTTTAGGCGAAACAGATTTTAGGGGTTCGCAAACAACGGGACGATCACGTGCCGGAGTTATCCTGGAACTTAGCTCCGGAACGGATTCGATGGCTGTATGATAAAGCAGGCGACATTTATAACGAGCCGGCGGAGTTCTTACTTTCTCATAATGTAAAAAGTTCGCGTGCCCAAAAGCAATATAACAAAAAATAATCTAAAAGAAAGCTTTAGCTTAATATCATTGATCCTCAGAGGACCCGAACTTCACAAAATTTAACTCGCTTCTAACTTTCCGCCGAGTTTATATTTCGATAAGACGTGTATAAATATTGGATAGTAGTTTTATTAAGTTGTGTAATTTTTTCAGTGGATCTTCTTTTCTTGTTCTTTTCTCCGAAACTTATTTACTTATATTATTGTATATAGTTTTATGATGAAGAGGAACAGACGAGAAAAAAATCACCTCATCAAACAGTTCCTTTTTAATTCTCGTAGAATAGTTTTCTAGTAAAGTTAATTTGTTAAGCAATCTAATAATTTATATGAAACACTGTCGTAGTAACTTCTCACGGAAAGCTTAAAAATCGTAGCATTTTCGCTGTCGGTTGACTTAAGGAATTGTGCAATTTTGCAATGTTCGTGAGAAGTTATAAAATTATTACAAATTTTCTTCAGATAAAAATTTCACCATTGACTAGTTATTAATTAAATGATTAATCAATGAGTTGCAGAATGAAGAAACTAGTTTTCTCTAGATGCTTTAGTATGTGTGTTAAGGGAGTACTGTTAAATTAAATAAATATTTGTTCTAAGACGTTATTCTTTCCTTAGAAGGCCAAAAGTAGTTACCAATGTCATCTGGTAATCGTTTTAATTGGTGACTGTCAATGCAAATATTATGTTCCGGTTCGAAAGCGCATTACGTACGCTTGCGCTTGGGGGGGGGGGGGGTTTCAAGAGGATGTAGTTTTCAAGCTTGGTGGTCGCATGCAGTTCCTTCGCTCGAATAATTCAAGTGACGACGACGTTTTCTTGCGAGCATTTTCTTTTCCGTCCGTAATTACGTTTCGCAGTTGCTCGCCCATCACTGCAAACTGGTGCGCCTGTTTTATGCGCCCGATAATCTATTCGCCGGAATATTATCCTGCCGCTGCATAATGACTGTCCTATCGGATATTTTATTCCTGCTTGCTATTTGCAGGCAATTTTAAAGGAATTATAAAACGCTTTCGAGTCTCTTGCATATTTTAAATTTTTCCGCTGCTGCCGCTATAAATTGCCGAAACGGAATATAAAATTACGTAATCTGCGACCTTAATTTTTTTTATGTTCGCGGGCGAGAGGAAATTTGAAAGCCGGCGGAAAATGCAAATGTTCGATTTAAATATTTAGCGCCTGCGAAGGAAAAATAAGCAAATGCTGCCATTAATCAAGCCACTGTATAATTATTTTGTTTTGGTATTAAGCCTATTAATGCTTAAGATCATAATTCAATTCCTTCGGTTTTCAAACAATTTTTGTGATAGCAACTTTAGAAAGAAAATAAATTATCAGCGACGAAGAAGAAACAACAAAAGAGAACTGAAGCAATTATTATTATTAATTATTAATTATTTTCTTTTCCTCTTCATTTATTAAAAACTTATAAATTAAATGTCATAATCTTTTCTGAGGCAACGAAAATTATGCCGATGATAGCCAATAGATGGATATCATTTCTTGATGTCCCCGAAGACATCCAGAAGGCTCTTTTGATTATCTCGAAACACAAAGTCTTGGTTAATAAGTTCTAACAAAGAAGGTTTTAACACGTCACCTTTCACCCCATCAGCCTTGAATCTTTGCCCTTCTAATGAAGACTTATGCCCGGTTGCACCGACCTCTGTTGAATAACGCGGATTAAGTAATCTCTCGTTAGGGAAATAGTTGTTGCACCAACACTGATTAGCCTGATCTTTGATTAGTAAATCCAGATTAACTGATTCGAGAAACTTGGAAGATTAGCAGTTAACATAGATCAACATGATGTTTTAATTTGAAAGTGATGAGGTTAGAATTCAAATTATTTACGTTATTTTGTAACATGAAACTCCAAATATTGAATGTGAATAAGTAATCAGAAAACTTTAAGAAAATTTGTTGTTCGGTGACGTTGCAATAAGTTATTTGTTGGAGTAGTTAAACAAATAGTGATTAATTATTAATACACGTACATCTGTTTTGCAATCTTATTGTGTGTTCTGAGTGCCATGAGTAATTATTTACTTTCTAATACCATAAAATAAATATCTTTGTAATCAGTTTGTGGATACTGTAAATTAAACGAATGTGTATTCCAGTTGCAGATATACAGGGTGGTTCATATCAAGTGTAACAAACTTTGGCATTTTGTTGGAGAGGTCATTTTAAGTGAATAATGTTTTATGAACGTAGGTTATATTTCACTTTGTTGCAGAATTATAACAGATAAAAGTTTTATTGGCGTAGTAACAAAACATTATATTATCAACTTATAATTATCATTTATTTATTCATTTTTTTACTCATAATTATTATTTATCATGCTATAGTTCTTGTTTACGATTTTATAAGTTGATAATATTGGGTGTCTCATAACGTACGGAGGAGATTGAAAGGGCAGCCATAGGAGATCAAAATAAAGATTTTTTGTTAATTCGCTTTAGACGAAAACCTAATAATAAGAAAGTTACAGTAGTTTAAGTGTCTTAATTTCTTCTTTAATTTACACCTATATCTTCTTAATTTATAATTTTTTTTTCACAAACTGCAACTTTATTATTAAATAAACTCTAAGAGTAGATTTACAGGAAGCAAATCAAATATTTAATTGCGAATTAAACTAATTACGATTAAGTTGCCATAAGAATTACATTCCGAAATGTCAAATTAACAATGTCATTAAAATTTGATTGCAATTAAAGTTTCTGTAAACTGGGCCTAAATTTATCAAAACCACCACTCACAAAATTTCTAGTTTTGTTTTAACCTATCCAGCGCTGCTCAATAACAAGAACAGCAGTTTTTGGGCGTTAAAAGAAAAAAATGAAGTAGCTGTAACATTTACGTGACTACATTTTTTAAAATAGTTGTTTCATGTAAAGCACTATTTAATTAACTCTTAAATACCACAAATTTGAATTTAAAACGTTACTACAGGTAGTAACTTTTGCTTGTTATTTATTTTCACTTTAAATTCTTGTAACTTTTTAGTTATTGATTTTTTATCAAAAGTTTATTAAGAAAAAAGCTTTAATGTGATCTCCTCTAGATACACTTTTAATCTCCTCCGTACGTTATGAGACACCCAGTACGTTTTGTTACTACGCCAATAAAACTTTGATCTGTTGTAATTCTGCAACGAAGTGAAATATGACCTAGCTTCATATAACATTATTCACTTAAAATGACCTCTCCAACAAAATCCCAAAGTTTGTTACACTTGATATGAATCACCCTGTATATTCTAGAATTTGAAAACATATTCTGCAGCAGCTGTAAAGTGGAGCTATAGTAAAGTGCTTTGTTTAAGTGGTGATACATTAGTGTAAAATGTCTTCTACTTCAGAAGGCGAATTAAGTTTAGAAAAAGCCACATCTTCATCTTCATCCGATGAAGACTTAGTCCGAATGCTACCGAAACCAAAAGTGTACAAAAAGAGAAGCAATCCATTTAACATGCTAAACGACACAGAATTTAAAATGAGATATCGGTTTTTAAAAGAAATTGTAGAAGAAATGCTACAAATATTTGAAATAGATTCACTGGCATATGATTCAAATAGGAACCACCCCATAGAACCTGTTCACCAGCTATTATTAACTTTGAGATTCTATGCAACGGTTAGTTTCCAGCAAGTTTTGGGAGACATAGTTAATTTAGATAAATCAACTGTGTGTAGAATAATTCCTCGAATTACAAAAAAAAATTGCTGCGAGAGCAAACCAGTTCATAAAAATACCTGTGACAGAAGAGAAAAGAAATCGTGTTGTAGGAGAATTTAATCAAATGACCCAGTTTCCCAAGGTTATCGGAGCAATAGATTGCACGCATGTAAAAATACTTTCACCAGGTGGTGATAATGCTGAATTGTACCGAAACCCCAAAGGGTATTTTCCCATAAATACATAAGCTGTGTGTGATGTTTCACTGAAAATTACTGACATTGTTGCTCGTTGACAAGGTTCAGTACAATTTTTTATTCCAGTTTATTACGTGCCAGATTTTAAGCAGGAGAATTTGATAGTTTATGGCTACTTGGTGACAGTGGTTACGCTTGCAGGCCTTATTTACTGACACCACTGCTCAATCCTAATTCTCCAGCAGAAATGAGATATAATAATGCGCATATCCATACACGAAATACCATTGAAAGGACCATTGAAGCGACGAAAACCTTGTTTATCCACGGGTCTTCGCATTAAACCTGAGAAAGTTGTGAATGTAATTACAGCAACAGCAGTCCTGCACAATGTAGCAATACTTTTGCATGATGCCGCACCAGAAGTACCAAATGAAGCACTTGACGTCGAAATTCTAAATCCCGAACAGAACTTGACCAATTCGAAGAGTTTTAATAAACACAGAATTTAATAGGTAAATATATTTATTACGCTAGAGCTTTATTATATACACACAAAAAGTCATACAAGAAATTACAGATTTTGCCTTTCTTTTAAAGACTTTAATTGCAAAAATTTTATTTCTGTTACAATTTCCTCTTGTTTTGTTTTCTCGTGTTCCTGTTTTGTTTTTTCTTGTTCTTGTTTCATTTTTTCTTCTTGCTTTCTTTTCAAACCCTCACTTTCTAACAACATTTCATATCTTGCCTTTTTTGCTTCTAAAATCGCTAATTCTAATTTTCTATTCAGATTATTTATTTTCTTTTTTTTCCCATTGTATAATTTTCTATGCTACTATATACATCTGCTAATGTACGTTTTCCATTTTTATTTCTTTGATTTACAGATTATAGATTGTCTTCATTCGAAGGTACATGATCGGACACAATTATTGGAACATCACATCCGCTGGATACTCCGGGCTTTGCCACTGTGCCTGATGGTTCGGGCCTTGTCAGCGTGCTTGTTGGTAATTCAAGTTCAAGTACCCAAGTGCTCTACATGACTAACTGAACAAGAAAGTATAGATTCCTTATCTTGCATAAACTGTTCATTCATTGACATCGCAGTTGATTGATTACACACCTCTGTTTCAATGTCTTCATTAATACTTTGAATGGTATCTGTAATTTAGGTAATTATAGTTTGTTCAATCTGACATTATTATGTTACTATACTGATGTACTAATATTATGTTTATACCTTGTATAATATAATTTGTTGAAGAATCAAATTTGTTTTAATCGGTGTCATTTGTGATTTAAACACTCAAGGAGTTGGGTCTTCCTTTCATCGATTTTAGGTGTTTTATACTGTCCCCCATCTGTTGTGTACATTTCTGCCTAAAATAAAATATTACACGATTCAAATATTTCTTAAATCTTAAAGGGTTGCATCGGAATTAGCAACAGAAACTAATATGTATTTGCCTTATCATCCGCATTGTCCTTCTTTAGGCGTCTTTTAATGTTATTGTAAAAGTTTTTCAATTGTATGGCACTTCTGGGGCTATTTATCAATGCATTAAACTCTCCACATATGGTTTCTTTTCCTTCACCGTCGTGCCGTCCGTTTTCTTATTTTCAATAATTGGAAAATATTTCTCTTGAATTATTTCAAGCAAGACTTCTTTTTCAAATGCTGTGAAATTTACACTACAATCACGTTTTTCACTCATTTTGCTGTTAAACAGACTATTAACATCAACAAAAATACGCCGTTGTATTTATTAACAGCTGATCCACAGAACCACCACAGAACTAACCTGACAACGATCTGTACACGAAAAGAAAACCAATTAGGGGGCGGAACTAGTGACGTATAGCACAACACGTCATACTTCACTTAAGTTTACTAACCCGTGTCAAAAATATATTCGTGCAACTGCTTGCTGCCACCTCAACTTTAATTTCAGATTAAATATTAATATGTGATTAACTGATCTGCGTTAACTTATTTAACAGGAGATGTTGGTGCAACCGGGCATTAGACTGATGACACATTCTAATTTATACTTAAGTTGAAGTTTAGATGTCAATCAGGATGAATTTGACACTATATTGACATACGAAATGTCACATTCTAAACATAACTTAAATTTAAGTTCTGCTTAAAGAGTTGGTGCAACCAGGCATCAGTCTTATTGTACAGGGTCTTTATTTATTCCTGTATCCCAAGTGATCTTTGATGTTCATAACTAATCTGAAAGTTTGATTACTTTTTAATATTATATTTTTTTGCAAACATATCTTTCAGTGCAATGTTACTTTTAATTGCAATAAAGACAAGAAACAATGATTTAAGTGAAATTCAAGATGTAGCTTAAATGAATTCTATTTTTAAGAAAATAATCCATTTTGATGAAAGTGTAGTTGCACTTTTTATTTTAAATATGAGTAATGGTCTTTGTTGGTATCGTAAAAGACTTACAAAGTTACAAAAATAACGACGTGTGTTAAGAATTCAGAAAATCACAAACTTACTGATCGCTATCGAACCTACATGAAGTTAGCTGAGGTAGCAATGGCCTTCTTTGCCAAAATGATTAATCCGATCTTGTTGCTTATCCTTAAGTTAAATTTGTTACGGTTGAAAATTTCATTTAAGTTATTCACAGTATTTGCCAATCGCCCTGTATTTGTGTGGTAATCAAACGGCCAGTCTGCACAATATTGCATCAGACAACCGTACGCTACTACCTAGTACGATATCTGTCCATTTCACTCTTTCACCCGGCTAAAAATGATTTCATCCCGCAACGACCCTCGTCTCAGCGTAGTGTCCTTTCCGCGTCGCATTCATTCTGCCGATACATTTCTCAGCGTATGTATCTATCATTTGTTATGTGATTACGATCTTTGTGCTTCATTTCATGTGAATCTTTTGATTGAAGCCTGAAACGGAATTTACTCCGAGATTTGTTCAAGTGTACGCTGAGCAGAACTTCAAGCTGGTTATAAAGCTTCTCGAAGACCTGCTTCTGAGACGAAGAACAGGCTTCCAGTGGTAGTTTTACCCCTTGTGTAAATCATCGCCATCCCTTTGGGTGGAAGAGAAGGCCGTAATCGGAGTTTGTAATCGGCTAGAAGCCCTGGCATCACGGCCCACCCCTCGTCCGGGAAAATTGGACCTGACCAGCAGACGTGACGCCACTTTGTGACGTAATACCTACGCAGGTTTACGTCATTGGCAGCACTGTCCTCCGTTGCACTAGTAACAGCGTAACAGTAAACGCTCGCTTGATTTTGGTTACAAGGTCGGAAATATTTTAATTATTTTTCTTTACTTATTTGGTTGCATCATCCAACCGCGGTGCTATTTTTAATCAAGTGACTTTCATTAATTATTCTAAGTTTTTGCTGTGAACGAAAAGCAGATCTGTTTATCGGATAAAATTTAACTTGTTCGTTAGCTTGATAACAAAGGTATTTAGTTTCACTTCTTGTTCAATCCATTGGGATCCTTTCTGGGGCGAACTCACTACTTGTTAATTAATTATTTATTTTCTTATCTACGCGCTAAATTTTTGAGCGTTTCAAATAAAAACAAGTGTGCTCAGCTGGTGACTTTTATTTTATTAAATTTGTTTACTCTTTGCTTTTGGGATTTCGTTGAACCCTCCCTTCTCCAGGAGTTTAGTCGGCGTTACTGGAGAACATCGAAGTTAGAGAGCAAAGTTAAAGAGAGACAGACGAAGTAGTCTGATGCATTTTCTTTATACAGATTATTTTATTGAAATTTGAGAAACAGCACAGATGATATCACAGATTATATTATAAAATAAAATATAAAATACGAAACGTTCGTTTGATCACTATGCTATGTCTACATATAAAGTTTATATAAAAATCAAAGGATCGAAGACAATTGCGAGCAAAATATGCACGTACGTTTTCAACTTAAAATAAAGCATATGGTATATTCGGTATGCCGCATAGTCTTTTATGGGCTCTTTTCCTTAAAATATATGTATTAATTCATACAAATCCTAATAACTACTACTATTATTTTTGTAGCCGTTCGGTCTGATATAAAAGGTAGTAAGAAAGTTTTAAATAACGCAAGCACTGCTACATTGGAGTAAGACGACTTTTTTATTGTAACTGTTATATTAATTAAAGAGAAACATACTGCAAAATATGAATGAAACAATAGTGTAAAATTCTATTTGTGACATTGCTACCTACTTTTAGCAGCAAGATGTGGGATGGGGAAATTAACTTATTTATATGAAAAAAAGTTCAGTCTTCAGTTTGAATTTCATAATTATGTGTATTGATTATAAAATGTTAAAACGAAGTACCAATATAGTATTTCATCACAATTCTGATTTAAAATTATCGGAAAATTTGTTAGGAATACAGGTATTATTTTTATTTTGTACGCACGTATAGCTTGCCATTGATTATAATTTTTATTCCCACGGTAAATTAATTTGAAAAATCCACGCTACTGATCAAAAGAATATCACTGTGTAGCTTTCGGTTATATTTGCATAATTGTTCATGTGGCTTTTCGTTCATATTGTACGATAAGTAGCACACGTCCTTTGTAGTTACCTTCGTTCCTCTTACGATCAAGTTAATCCTACTTGCTTTCATCAGATTCAGATAAACCTACGATCATCCTATGCTGGGTATTATACCGAATTTTAAATGCTTTTGGTTAAACTTCTTTAATCGTGGCGGTTATTATATTACACTAGCCAACAATATTTGACTTTTTAATAACTTTTCACTTTTCCTTACATACTCTGAGATGCTCTAATATTTGCTCACAAAAAGTAATAATTATTTTTTTCTAGAATTAAAACAGTTTGAAATTTCGGCATTTCGTTCACGATGATAGATAAAATTTTAAGTGAAATAAAAGGCATAAAACGCTAGAGAGTGGAAAAATGCTTACTCGAAGCGAGGGAAGTGACAGAACGCAAAGATGTTTAAAAGCAAGAGAGAGCAACTTATTCAGGAGGTAGCTGGAAAACTTGCAGAAATTTGGGAAAAAATTTAAGATAAATTACGAATATCTAAGGAAAATAAAGATAAGTTATAAGAAAGAGAAAATCAGATTCAAAGTGTGGTGAATCTCAGCTACAAAGTTGTTGCATGAATTGGACGATGGGCATTTGAAGCAATCAAACCAAGATCTTATGATGATGGAAGATTAGTCTTATTATATATTGGAAGGCAGCGATGTTATAGGAAGTAATAGTTACTTATATAAAGAAGGTGTAGACATAGATTCTAAAGTGATTTATAAACGACAGGCTAGGTTCACCAAGAAGATTTTGGCAAGACTTCAATCACCTTTTAGGATTAAGGCCCAGTTTTACAATCGTGGAATAGGGACGGAATAACTGTTCGCCGAATATCCTTTAATGTCTCACGTACGTCACATTATTCTAAGAATAATTCTTATCCGATGATTGTAAAATCGGGCCTTAGTATTAATTAATATGCTTATTGAGAGGAATATGTTCGTAAAAAAAACTTTAAGCCTTATATGAAAGTATAATCATCATGACAATTGTATCTTCTGGTCAGATGTGGCCATGAGTAGTATCCACGGGCAAAAAATGTTGCGAACGTATCTCCGTAGTGGCTACCTGAGAGCTTTTAATACTAACTCAAGCAGAAGGTTTATGAAGGTAACTTGAGAGCAAAAATAACGGAGGAATTGAAAACCAGATTCAAAAACAAAGTTCCCAATTCAGTAGTCTCATCTTGTTTTAGTCTCATACAAGAGGCGGAATTACTTTGAGAATGCTCATCAGGTAATAGAATACGCTCTCTATCCTTTTCTTTCACCCCCAAGGGTTAATGAGGTTTTAGTAGATGGGTTAAACTACCACTGGAAGCCTAATAGAAGAAAGATACGCGTTACGAAATAGCACGAACTGGTCGGTAGAACGCAAAATGGTCGGTAGAACGCACGGTCCGTAAACTATAACGGTTGCCTCATCCGCGAACCAACATATAACTACATACAACGTCATCGCTAGGCCTTACTCGTAAGTTGCCTGGTAACTGGTAAATTTCAATCAGTGAGAGTGAGTGCGGTAAAACGTCACTTGGACTTTTGTTTAACTATCAGAAAATTCGTACTAAATTGAATTTTTAAATTATAATGAATATTATTTTACTTTTATCAATTAAAGTAAAAGTTACAATTGCACGGGAATGGGAGCGCATACGATAACGATAACAATAAGATAAGGTCCCTTATGGTCAGTTGCATCAAATATTTAAGCTCAATTTAACTTTAAGCGTCACAATACTAGGCCAGTATCTAACTAGTCCGAAACTGTCAAAAGCATGCACCGATCAATGTTTAACATTTAACACCGCTTAAATTTATGCTCAGCTTAAGAATTTGGTGCAACTAGCGATTAATCTGCATATCAAGTACTTCAACCGGTATTATTTTAGTGTCATTTTCCTTTCAAAATTTTGACAACTGATCAAAACTGCATTTAACTTCAACAAGCAAGCCTTGAATGGTCTATGGCTGACGTCACAAACGCTACCCCGCATTCCACCCGTCCCTCGTCCAACACTCCCGGCATGAGGTAACCGTTATAGTTTACGGACCGTGGGTAGAACGTACCTGTTCTTTGTTCCAAAGACAGGCATTCGAAAAGCTGTTTAACGAGCTTGAAATTATCTCAGCCTACGTTTGCACAAACTCGGAGTAATTCCGTTTCCGACTTCCTTCACAGAATCACGTGAAAGCGAGCACAAAGATCGTAGTCACAAATAAACGATACGTACGCAAAGAGCTCTAGAGGCAAAGTGAATGCGACGTGGAACGCCGCGTTCTCCCCAACCATAAGCTGAGACGAGGGTCGTTACGAATGAAATCAGTTTTTAACTGGGCGACAGAGAGAAATGGAGAGATACTGTAGGACTAAATAACAGCGTTCAATTTTGTGGAGTAATATTGAGAAATGTGACGAACGGCACGTTGGCCAAGTCTGGCCGTTTGGTTCTCACACATATGCAGGGCGATCGGCAAAAGTTATGAATAACTTAAGTGAATTTTTCGACCGTAACAAAATCACCAATCGTCGAATCTTTTCTAATTCAATCAGGCCACGTAGGCCAACTGAAGGTTTTTCACCCAAATACAGGGCGATTGCTAAATATTATGAATAACTTAAATGAATTTTTCAACCATAACACTAATCAACGCCGATTCTCAACCATACATAAACTCAGTCTAGTCATTGCTTTTTTCTTTAATTCTATATAATAACTTCCTGGGTTTATTTCCATACATAAGAATATAAGAATATTTTGTGTTTTAGTTTTGATGAGTAGAAAATGTAGATGTTGATCGTTTTATTGGTGGTGTTGTTGTTTTAGTACTCAGTGTTGGTTTGTGACCTCGGATGTGTACTGAAGGTTGAGTTTTTTTTTTGTGTGGAGTAATGATGTTTGTTGTAGAAAAAAATCAGTGTAGAACATAATTGTCAATAAGGGATGTTCTTCCTCGCAGCTGCACGTCTGCTCATTACGATTGTTGGAAATTTTTACCTTCATATTGATAATACCACAACAATTTGTATGTACATACCTATATAGTTACCTCGATGAAAGAAGCAATAAATAGTTCAATTAATTTTTGGTTTTATTATAATTAGTACTTGATTAACGCAGTTTTCATAATGTCTGGAATGCGATTCCATTGCATTGACAGAAACGTAGTTGCTTTATGAATGTTGATTGTGGTTGACGTATTGCGATTGACTTCCGAACAAAAGTTAAATTAAAAATTCGGAATGAAACGCCACGCGAATTCGGCGAACATTCCAATGCAAATACTGCACAAAAGGGGTAGATAAAAGTTTTTGATCCTTTGTTGAGCAAACACAGACGTCCTCCGTACCGCGTACCTGCACTCCGCTTTGGAAAATCAACAGTTGAATTGATATTACAGTGAAACACGAAAAGGCAACAAAATAATTCGATCAATCATTTTGATGGACGCGCGCCGGCGGAATTTAGCGTCCGTCTCTTTTTTTTTTCTCGGCCCTTTCCAGCGGTAGTTTTAGGTAGCTGGTGGAACATCGATCCGCAAAGTTCTCCGCGTTTCGACTCTCCGTGTCTGTTTGCCGCGAAATTGGGGATTTATTTCGGAGAAAATGAGCGCGGGCTTCAGGCCGAATTATCGTCGTCCTCCGCATAGCCCGTCTGAAAATTTTCACTAATTTGATTAGACCAAGGAATATGAAAACTCGGTGCAATGTAAACATTCACAAGCTGTGACAGGTAAAAACTTAGTCACTTTTGTTTACTAAAATAAACAAAATATATAAAATTTCATAACATGATAAGAATAAACACTCAGTAAAAGTAGGTTCACTTTACATTTATATCAGGTAATTGTAAAAAATATAAAATAAGGATTATGGATAACATGTAGGAAAGAAGACAAAAGGGAAAAATAAAAATAAAATAAACGGAAACTAAAGACGCAACATTTGTGTAGCAAATAGTGAACTGTGAATTATTTTTTAATTCGAATTTGTAATAGTATGTTACTTCGACAAGAATTAAAAGTTGCAACGCCTAACTCTCTTAATTCTTTTGCTATATTGCTGTAATTGAAAGTTCAACGTCTGGATCGTGAAGATAAAAGTAATAATAAGATAAACATGATTCATGTAAATATATACAATAAAGAATCGTTTGCGAAACTAGAATGTTTGAGACACAATGATTTAACCAGTGAAATTGTTTTTGCTTTATGAATGTAAACATGTAAATTACATACGAAATTAATTTTCCGTTCGCTAACCAGGTCAATTTTGTTTTCCCTCTTCAGAGTGCTTGTTCACCAGGAGGTAATAATAATTTCGAGAATTAGAAAACACGTGCCGTCAAATAAATAAATTAGCGAGCTGGAAATTAATTATGGAAGGTCGAATTATAATTAAATTTCACCTGCTGTATTTTACGGGTTAAATGTAATTACTTTACAGTTATATCCTTCCTGGGAGATATCACATATCCTTCACGGTAAACTTTTGATGTGCACGTGACATATTTCTCTCCACGGAATTCTCTTCCTTCTGCGCGAGCGAAGTTAGATGCGTGATACATCGCAACTGACAGCTTACAAACCAAGCAGCAGTGAAAGAAATGCTCTGGCGTGTGTGTGTATGACATAGATAATGCCGCGAATTTATCGTTTCCGGTCGCGTACGGTTTCTGCAACAAGTTGACGCATGTTTAAGCGCGAACGCGTAGTTTCGGGTTCATTTTCTTTTTTACAGGCGAATGCCGTGATAAATTGGTCGAAAGATTTTCATTTGGCGGTAAATTCTTAATTCACTTCCAGACCTGCGTGCTCGTCTCATAAATTATTTATGTTTTTTAAAAGGGACGCGCCAGCTCCATAATTAATAGTGCCTGCGCTACTTAACTTATCCAATACTTCTCCGGTGGGAGCCAACGTAAATCCCGAACTTGTAGCCCGCAGGATTTGTTCTGCATATTTCAAGCATCCTTGAAAATTTTGCGGGAACATCTTACTAGGAAAATATTTCCGATTGAGATGAAATTGCTTATTATGGCAAATATTAAATATCGTAACTGCTTTGAAGTAGATCTACTCGTACTTTCAACCCAAAGCAAAAGAATTTGCTTTTGAAATATTGTTGTCGTTGTATAATTTAACAAGCTTAGAATTTAAGAAACTTTACGCATTCTCAATGTATCCGTAAATCACGAGCACGTTTGTTTATTTTATATTATGGTTTGGTAATATGACACGGGGATACGTGTCAGACAGAGGGATGTAGAAAAGATAGCAGGTAGTCTCCGGGTAAGCTTTGAGTGGTAAACGTGTTGGTAAGACGCGCAAATTAGGCAGACGGGCTCACAGGTGTTGTTAATAAAATGTAGTGGACGTTTGATAAGTGTTTTCTGTGGAATATTGGCATTGGGAAGGCAATAATTTGTCATCTCGACCTGGAGATGGCAATATTTTGGCAGAGGTAGTTTCGCAATACTTCAACCTTGACGCGGCGAAGTGTAGGGACCCTCGGGATGGCGGGTCCGGTCGACGTATTGTACTGTCACCAGCAGTACGACATCGCCGGGGAACGGTCGCAGTGCAGCTAGCGTAATACCTGACCAGGTGAATTGTATTGTGCTTTCCAAGAACAGTCATGACTTGGTGTTGACTTGGCTCGGGCCCGTGTGGCTAATAATGTAGGAGACAGTAGCACCAATGATTCTGAGTATGCTAATATCCACCTGGGGTTCGTATTTATGCATGCGAAGTACGAAGATTGACATTCGAGGACACTTTCTCCGTGAGTTAGCATCCCAGCAAGGAGCTTCCGCATCTGGATTCGTCGGTGGAGTGGGCAGGACCGGGAGAGGGCCCCGGTGAGTAATAAGTTCTACATTCTTGAGTAGATACTCGTAAATGGTTAATTGTAATTTTGCATGACATCCTTATCGAATCGGAAAGCGAAGCCCAGCTGTTAAGACGTTTACCCTCAGCTCTGCAGTGGTCGAGAAAGCGAGAAAGAGAGAAAGAAAGCAGGGAAAGAGAGATCTAACCGAAGAGTGAGTGAATATTTATTGTAACTCCGTTCTCTGACATTGTTATCAGTCGAGGATGTTTTAGAAAAAACTATTTTCTGTTATATAAAAAAAAACATTGTATAAAAAATAAATATGAATGTAAATAATAAAAATAACGTTTTAATAATGTTTTTCTGACGTTTAACAATATGTTCGGCGAAATGCTTTCCTCACTCTAAACCGCCTAGATCGCAACCAAGAATTAAACGACCGTACACTTAGTTGATGCTGATGGTATCTTATTCTAGGTTGGCGGTGTCAGTGATAATGGAGTAATGAGACCGATGTAGAAACTCCTTCAGGATCATGGCTACGTTCGTTACTTCTTTTCCCCATCATATCGTATTTTCGTGGTCTGGTCTGTACGCATGCTCGAATCAACGACGAGCAGAGTTGCATCCCATTTGTCAAGGGGCAGTATTTTTGTGTTTGCTCCGGTAGTTGTGTAAGAGCCAGTTGTACAAAGGAGGTTTAAATTGACGTTCAACTGAACCAGGTTCAAAGTGAACAAAATCGCATCAACTTTTATTTATGAATGCATTAATTGCCATATGTCATTAAGATCCTATGCGCATTTGTTTACTTTAAACCTGGTTCTGTTAAACTGTTATACTTTGTACAACTGGCCCTTAGCGATCAAAATTAGGTTGAAATCCTATTTGTTGGCCAATCAAAATTGAATGCGGTTTCGCTTTAATTCGTTAAGGGGCGGCCTTAATTTTGTTTATTTTGACGATCGCCATCGTTGCTTTTATACGTAGATGTCAACGTGGCGTTTGTCTAATGACATTGCTTGACGTTTATCGATATTACGTTTCTTGACGTTTGTCATCTTGACGTTTGATGTCATCTGTCATCGTGTTGATCGCTAAGCAACGTGTGAGCCCCTACACAATACACAGAACTGTGACAGAACCCAAAATTTTAGTTAATTTGTCAAAGTGCTTGTAGTGCCTCTTCAACTAGGGATGCTCGAATGAACTTCAAGCAGACAAAACGTCCAGATTGTCCCAAACTGACCAAACCAAAATAATTTTGATTAATTAGTTAAATGAAAAATTAAAGAATAAGACATTAAAACGTAATAGGAACAATCTTATGCCTGATAAATATTCTGTATCAGTTTCTTTTTGTGTCAGTTAAATACGTATATTAATCTCCTTAATGTGAATGTTATCCAAGCAAATCCCCAAATAAGTTTTTTCGTCGCGTCTGGAGAAATACATTCCACGAATTACAATTCGGGTACCATTGCGAAAGAAAAACAGCGGAAGAAAAAAATTGCTTAAATCAGACAAAGAGGTATTTCTTTTTTCGGATGAAAGATTCCATAAAATATGCAGAACGACGTGCCAGACGGCGAGCAATACTAATGTCATAAGAACAAGAAACGGGATTACGCCGAGGCCTTTTTATAGTTTCTGCTGCTAGCTACAATAAACTTTGTTTTTATCCCTTCTAGATGGCGCGGCGGTGGCCGGGGAAATTCTAAAATTCAATTCCTTCCTCCTTTGAAATGCGAATATTAGATATTGCGTTTTGTATCCTACGTCCGCCGCAAAAAGCGTTCGCCGGCGGTTTTTTATTAATGCGGCATAGCCATTCTCAGCTTAATAAACGCGCGAAAACTTGATTCGCAATTTTCCGTGATTTCGTCTTTTTTTATTCAACATCAGCGAAAGCTTTTATCTGACTTGTAAAACACAAAATTAATCGAAGTACATCCCACAGTTTGCAATTTGTTTTTCTCCGTACTGATCATGGTATATGTACATATTTCCATTACGTCGCTGAGGTCTGATTGCGTGATTAAGAGTGGCTATTCTTCTTCATGTGTAGGTACAAATTCCTCGTCAGTGTTTCACGATTCTATCACTTTGCTACCTACCTGAAGGTCTGCAAATTGTGCGAGTGACTGACGTTTCTCCAGCACCGCTCGGCTAAGCTCTTGGAGAAGGGAGGTTCGACGTAACCCTAAAGCAAAAGGTGGTCAAAGTGGTCAAAAATAAAGAGCACCAGCTGAGCACACTTGCTTTTATTTAAAATGCTCAAAGATTTGGTAAAAAATAATAATAAACAGATGTTCAATTTACAAAGTTAATGAAACGAACACGCAAGTAAATAAATAATCTGACAAGTTAAAATTTTTCCGACTAACAGATCTATTCTTCGTTTACAATTAACGTTTAAAGTGATTAAAGAAATTAACTTGATCAACAACTAAATGAGAATAAAAATTATAACGCCGCGGAAAGGTGAATCAACCCAATAGAGTAATTAAAAATAATTAAAGTAATTCTGACCTTGTGGTCAGAATACGGCGTAATGACAACAGCTGTCAACAGTGAGGGAGCGCCCTCCAACGACGGTAAGTGCAGTCAGTCAATGACGTATTTCGACATAGGTGTTACGTCATCAAACGGCGTCGCTTCTGCAGGTCGGTCACTTTCACGAACGAAGGGTGGGCCGCGATGCCGGGGGTTTTATACGTTTCAAACTCCGATTCCGGCCTTTTCTCTCCACCCAAGGAGTGACGATTTTCTCACCCAAGGTATAAACTACCACTAAAAGCTAGAACTTGAACTACCAATTGAAGCCTAATAGAAGAGAAAAATATGCGTTACTCACGGGGTTCAATTGCACAAAATGGGAAACAAAACACACCTGTTCATTTTCACAAAGGCAGGCCTTCGGAAAGCTGTTTAACGAGCTTGTAAGTCACTTGACGTGCGTTAGCAAATCTCGGAGAAAATCCGTTTCAGGTTTCAATCACAAATTCCAAGAAGGAAACATTAAAAAAAAAATTTTTAATCACCAACACAAATAAAAGGTCAGCACGCAACGAGTGTCATTACAAGAATGACCGCGAGACAAACGTATCCTTCCACTACCGCTACGAGGAAAGTCGTTACAAATGAAATCAGTTTTAGCCGGGCGACAGAGTGAAATGGACATATACGTGGGTTTAAATAACAGCGCATGGTCTTTTCTGATGAAATATTGTGAAATATGTGCGGCCGGCACGTATTTCTTATTCATCAATTATATATCAATTATATTTATCTACACAGAGATATCTATCATGGTTAGTAAATCTAATTGGGTCTCAAAGAAAAATGGGAGGAGCCTGCGAGCTGTGGTTCACAGACAGGTCTCGACTTGTAAGAGCATGTTTCAACACTTTTATAAGTATTGTGCAATAAATCACCGAATAATAAAAGATATTCCTACTTATAAAATATTTTACGGGTTCTATTAATTTTTATTTTAAAACAAAACACGAAATATTTAATAAACTAATTTATTTAAAAAGCAAACTAATTAACACTAAATTAAACACTAAATTATTTACAAGCTTATACCTCCTTTATTTTAACAACCGAGCGAGAGTTTTACGCGAACTTAATGCGGAACTGTTCAACGTTGAATTCTTGCCGAACTGTGTCCCACTCCAGGCCGCGTGCATTTATAAGCCGAGCCTGTTGTTCTCGCAGTTTCTAGAGCGCGACAGATTGTTCGGTCTAGTTTATTCTGCCACCAGCATTCTCTCGGCTGTCGCCTAAGGTAGACGGCTGTGATGCAAGAGTCAGTCTGACACCGGCTGGTGTAGACGAATCATTACAATATGTCAATCCTTAAGGAATGTCGCGCGATGAGGAAGTTTTAATAACATTTTTAGAAATATTGTGAACACATAATAAAACGCACCCTTTAGTATACAAGAAAAATATACTTTGTTGCGCAGTGTTATTATTTCCAGGACTACTTTTTTATGTCCATTGACGGTTCTTTGTGTAATTAATTGATTTTGCCATTTCGAATTATTGGAATGATGTGACATTAAATTTTGGTAATGAATTATAATCGTGTGCTGACGTATTATCAATTAACAATATTTTAACAATCACCAATTCCATCATTAATCATTTTATCAATAATTTATGCAAAATATAAGAGAAAATTATAATAGATCAATGTTTTAACATTAAACGGTGTTTAAGAGTGAATGAATCATGCAGTAAATGTGAGCCCATCGTCAGTGAAGTTCGTACCCCTTCGAATAAATTTTTAATTTATGTATAAATTACGGAAATTTACGAAGGTCAATAGCAAAGATCATAATCAAAAGACGACCGCAAGCTAGCTCAAGGAGACTGTTTTCCGCCTCCCAACGGTGGCCATTTTTGAAGCTTTCTGAATTTCGTGTTACCTGAAATTGCGGTGTAACTATAGGCCATCCTTCGGGGTTTTAGAGTTGTGGAGACGTTCGAAGTAAGAATTGACTCGGCTGAAGTCGGGCATCTCGCACTGAACGACTTCATCGCATTTCATCAAGAAAACCAGCTTTCATTCTGGTTCCTTCTTTTGGTTTGGTTTAATCCCTCCTTTCCGTTCTAACGCATTATTACACTTTTGCATTTCTTATTTGTGACTGACTGCCTTGTTCTACGCGGCCCCATCGAACTCGCCGCTGAACAAACCAAAGGAAGTGCACAAGTAACTTCACCGGCCTAAGAGGATTCGCGCCTGGCAGGCATCGCAATCACGGAATTTTAAGGTCGGAACAAACTAAATTATTTCTTTATTTTGTTTTATCAAGGACACTTTTTCTTTGTTTTGAATGCGGTAATATTCAAATAATTACATGTCATTTGCGTTGACTTAGGCTGGGTTTCTCAGTCCTAGTTTAACTTTAAACTTCTGTTTATTCCCATGATAGCAATTATAAAAACAATTGTTCCTATGGAAATAAACATGAGTTTAAAGTTAAACTAGGACTGAGAAACCCAGACTCAATCATATAATTACTGTTATTTTCGTTGAATTAATGTTCACATATTTACTGTTATTTTTTACTGTATAATTACTCACGTATTTGCTGAAATTGTTACTGAATTAAGTTCATGTATTTAATGTTATTTTCAATGAAAAATATTCACGGACTTTGTCTGTATACGCTAGCGAAAAGGCCTAATCGCGAACGGTAAATTTTCGGTTTGTCATTTTATATTTTTGAAAACGTTTTGCATTAAGTTGTGACATTAATTTAAATATTTTGGGGTGTGCAATACACGACTTTCAACCCTTTTATCTTCGTTTCGGCGTTTCCTTTCGGATATACCCTTCCTTGCTCTCTTAACTGTGAAACGACGTTTCGATCGTCCCTTCCAGCGTGGAACTGCAACTATTTCGATACCTGGGTCACCTTCAATCACTAGTGGCGCCCTTTTTCCAAAAACGACGTTTTGTGGTCACGGCTATATGATCCCCATTTTGACCCACGACCGTCTCCTTTGAGCTCGAGTACAAAAGGTTTGATTCAGGTAATGTTAACTCTACGGTGTGCAGCAACTGAATGGCTGGTAGGTATCAAACAATTTAAACGGCCAATGCGTGACACCTTTCAGAAGAAATTCACGCGATTTGTTATAAATTTTCAAAATTTAAAATTTTAAAATTTTCTCAAATTTAAAAACTTTGCACCTGAAACGAAAATATCGCGAAGTAAGGAAGCATTTTCCTTTTCAATGCTACAGCACACTTTTCGTGTGTTTGTATTAAGAACCCTTAACTCCCTTATAAATGCTGTAACGCAAACTACGCAAGAAATTAGACATTCACGACCTCCGTAAGAAGATAAAATATTTAAGCTTAAATGAATTAACGCTCGTTCCAGAGAATTCGCAAATTTAAGACGTAGGCGAAGGTAGAAAATGGTACACGAACACGGAGAGGTTTCTTGTACACGTTCAAAAACTCTTGACTATGCCTCTACTGCTTGGAAGATTATTTTGTATTTAATGTAATTATCTCGAGAGTTTCTTTTAAACTCTTGTTTCTTGGCGGCCGAGGTAAAAACTGAAAGAGATGTTTGCAAGTTAGAGATTCATCTTCTCTCACTTTTTCCATGTTTCTGTTTGCGAGCAGTTTTGAAGCCGGGCGAGTCGCGCAATTATTTACACTCTGCTTTGTACCATTTGTAAACTTATCGACTTTCTTTCGACACATGACTTCAGCGCAAAAACTCCAAATAGACGCAAGACGAACAAGCATTACAGTCCTGCGAGAGATATATTGCCTGGATATGTTTGATGTATTTATTGGAAATAAAAATGTGTTCTTCATTTTATTTGTTCAGTCGCCGCCGCGCCGATGCTCTCGTTCTTAAGCGAAGCGCCGCCCGGGTGATTTATATTTTTCATTTTGTCTCCATGCTAAATTTATTTATAACTTCATTAAATATTTACGCGGATAATTGAATTGAAACTCGGTACAGACACTAAGGCTAAAGCAAACAGCCGCGGCGCTTTAAATCCTTGCTAAGCGTACCACGAATGTTTGGAGATTGGGGATAACTACGTCATAATATGTTGAGTTTAACAGTGCGCTTTGCTAAATCCTCAATTTTATCTACATGGTAGTTTTTCTTTAAAGTGTCTTTATATTACTTTGATCATATCCTCTAAAATCTTCATAATTTTGTTCCCCATCTAATTTCACCTTCATGGGTACTACTTATTACAATTTCAGAAATTGAATTAAAGTGTCGAATGAGCACATGATATAGTGAATGTAAAATAAAAAGAGTTGGGAAAATTCTGGTCGAAACCAAGTGAAATAATAAATAATATGAAATTAAAGTACTTTATTCCTTCACGTGTCAGGCGAGTTACATGAATTCGACGTCTATTTCACATTTTCAGCCAATTTAAGCTAACCACGCAAGGAGAAACATGTAAATCTAAGATAAACAGCGTGCAAGTGTTTGATGTTTCAAATTCTTTCAACGCGCACAAAATAAAATCAGTACAATTCAAAGGCCCGATTTTACAATCGTCGGATAAGCACTATTATTGGTATAACCTGTGGTATAACGTGACGTAGTTGTGACGTAGATATAGAGGAACATTAAAGGATATTTGGCGTACAGTTATTATTAACATTTGATTTTTTAAAAAGTTTACAAGAGGCACATACACTATGCAATGAGTAACTTATTAAGGTCCGATTTTATAATGGCAAAATAAGAACAATTTTTTTCACAGTTATTATTAGAAATAATAGTTTAGAATAAATTCCACAAAGTAAAACATCTCAAATTAAAAATTACTAAGGGGTTAGCAATTTAACCTTAAAGCTTGTTTCAGCTACTTCTTCAGGGTAATAATTGAGAAGTCATTAAAATCATTTGGAATTGTACAGAATGTACAATGTATAAATTAGTGTGTTAAATTATACTTATGTATTCCTTTTCGTAATTAAAATTCTACAGTAAATTAAAAAAGTATACTTTTCGAATCTAGTTTTTAAAACAGCAATGAAGTAAAACTTCAAATGTATGCGATTTAGGTCATTGAGCATTATCTGCTTGGGGTTATGTGGCCGAAACAACTTGCATGATATATGAAGATAAGCCGACCTTCTGAGGAATCACCTTGGGCCGTTCTGGGCGAGCGAATGGTTTTGCTTATCTGCAAGTCGTAAGATACAAGCTCGATTTATTGCCGATCGCAATAGTATTGGCGTTCTACTCTCTGACGGACGGCGGACTATAGAGATTTTACGACGAACGCCGTTGTTTCAAATTCTGCCGGCTTCCGCCGTATGTTTATCCGGAATCAATAAGCAGCGGTGTTTCAATAAGAAATGCAATTTTAAACGCATTAGTGGCAGACGGTGGCTCGCGTCCTGTTCTCTTCGTATTATTTATATAAATGGCTTTAAAATAGAAAACTCCGGTCTTTTCAGAAATGTTATTTACGTCATTTAATGGAATACAGGGTTTTAATCTATAAAGATATCAAACATCTTACGAGAAGTATTTTCAAGCTGATAGTTATCAGAGAACGGAGACAAATACCAAACAATAGCATTATTTCAAATATCAAATTGAAATATTGCTTCGAGGTATTTGTTCTCTTGTTATACAATACACCATTTCAACACAATATTTTTCATTAAATATTAACCTAGTATTGAAAATGTATTTCATGGTTTATTGCCCTTAAATCTGTAAGACAATATCCTGACCCAGCACCAAGTCAAAAGCAGGAATTATAAAGATGTGTAACGCGCCCACTAATTACTTGGTTATTAACTAATTCTGACAAGTAAACAGGCAATTAAATTGTATAAGCAAATAATAAATATGGGTCAACAAAATCCTCAATTAGATGTTATTACAGGGTGAATGACTTTAACCCTCCGTCGGGCGCGCGCCTTTTGAAACGTAAGAGGTCGCGCTGTATCCCTCAGATACATGCGGTTAATAGTATATAATTTTAACTATTTACATGAATTTATTTGTTTATTATATTTATTTATTTAGATTTGTCTATTTAAAACAAAATATTACTGTATAAATAAATACAAATATAAAGATAAATAAATATTGATGTAAGTCAAGCTGTTTCATCCTACTTAGGCTTAACTCGCATGTACCACTTTTGCTGCGATTTTTGAATGGTTTTGTGTGGTTATGGTGTAGTTATTTTAGGTCTAACCATTTTGATAACGAAAAGATATGACAAATGAACATACTTATGACTTTCGATGAACAAATATGACCGGTCGCGCTGTATCCACTACACACAAAGCGCATCTTCTGCTTCATTTGCTACACTAAAACTAAAAATTTATAAACCGCAGTAGTTGTCCTTTGTTGTCAAATGATCAGAAATAGCATACCTAGAAGGGCAATGGTATTGCACACTAAACACAAAAATGGCTGTAAAAATATAAAGCTGTGTATCTGTGAGATACATGCGCGCCCGACGAAGGGTTAATGGAATTTGTTCAGTGCTGGAGTTAATTTTAATATTATCTAATTATGACCTAATCGTCGGATGTAATCCGCCGTTACGTTGTGATACCCAGTTTCTTTGTTTGGTGGGCAATATAATAATTTCTTGACAACAAGGAAATTGGTAAGTTAATACTGAAACACAACAATTAAATTTAAGTAGTTGTTTATTGAAAAAAAAAGAAGAAAAAAAAATCAGGCAAACTCCTCGTCCCCGCCTCTGTGGGATCGGGTACAGTGAGTGAAAACCCTGTTGTTGAAATCAATACAAATAAACAACAATTGCAATTCTCAGAAAGTACAGTGTGATTCGCTTAACAGCTTTCACCTTCGGGTATCGGCGCGATCTATTTTCTTGCGATTCACACCGTTGGTGGTATAATGTTTACACAGATGTTTATTGGAGAGCTCTACTCCTCACTTAGATCAATAATTAATTGAGTTTCAAGTGCGTTCGAGTCTTGGTACAGCGTCCGTTACTCTGCTGGTATTCAAAGACTTGTTTGATTTAATAAACCAACGCACAAAGTGTCTCTGTGGGACTACAGTGTACTTAATTAATGGAATTAATTAATGAATTAATCAGATGTTTTGGGCGAAGTATGTGATACACCTGCCACCTTCAGCGATCAATCTGCAGCTAAATCAGTAGCAATCACCAGTTTTTCACGGGCTTCCTTGGGAATAGTTTATTTAACCCTATCTCTAGCTAATCTAATTAGTGGACGCGTGCAGTGAGCCAAAATTTCTTCTGCTCCGTCGTCCGAGCGTGAATTAAGCTTTTGAGAGCGGTGCTTTACCCAATGCCTGGCCTTTCAGGACTCTCTGTATATCGCTCTTCCGCCGACTACCTAGCTAATTAATTTAAAAGGCGCAAGGACCCAGATCGATTGTTTTCGACACTACACTATGGGTGTTTATGGCCGTTTCAGTCTCGAGGCAATCGCTTCTAATTAACCGACAAATCTCTCAGCAAAGACCACAGTTTGATCCTCCCACATATACAGGGTGTGAAACACTTTGTCACGAAAATGGCCAGGAATGTATTTCAAATTGTTTGGTTTACAATTTGTCTGAGAGAATTCCCCTAGGGTAGAATGATTTCTAAAGTACACTGTATTGAAAGCCCAGGTAGATGTAGGGAATAGCAAATTGCCGTTGATTGTTTAAATTATCGAACTCGGCTACTAATTACGAACGCTGACCAATCGAATTTTAATATATGAAAGTCACTAATGTGTTTTAATACTCGCTGTAAAGTAACTCAAAATAGTTGATTAAATTTATCTCAGTGTAATGTTACTATGGAACGTACTGACTCTTAGCCGGATTAAGAACAAACAAATTATCTCTGTGCAATTCTTTTACCACCAAAGGTGAGTTGAAGGAAACAATTAAATGTTAATTACCACTAGCGTATAATCCTTTCACTCGCACTGCACGGGATTTTAAAAACACTTCGCGTCGCCTACGTGTATAGTTTTAATTGGCCTTCTTATCACTAAATTTACCCGGACCGGAATAAATGTTTTAACAACAACAAATAGATATATAAAAATACAAATTTAAATAAGGACTACAAGCACCTGAACACAATCAAGACAACTTGGACTTCAATTGGACCGAGCTCGCTAGCGATTCAAGTTTATCTGCCGTTCTTTTCGCGTGCCCCTTACCTTGAAAACAATTAAAGCCCACCCTCTCGTAATTGTAACAAGATTCTGGCATTCCTTCGACCAATGGCAACCGTTGGTTTTAACTCTAGCACACGCCTTGACTGCATTTTTTCCACAAACATATATAAATTGTGACCTTCACATTGTCATACAGAATGCCTCTGCCTCGCAATGTCTGCGATGTGTTTCCGCTCCAACTATCTTTCAAGAGTCTCTTTACTTGACAAAGAATTATGATGCTGGCCTGAGAACAAGGCCAGATAAACACAATCTGCTGTTATCGTATTTGCAAAAGTGATTATGACGCGACAGGCCGTATCCCAAGCCCACTAGAACTCGTCCAAACGTCAAATAAATTTGTTTTTCTACTTTGCGTTCACAATGGATTCATTGTGACACCAAAAACAGTTTCACAATGAAGCTCATTGTGACACTGTTTTTGGGGAAATTTTAGTCATTTTTAATTGAAAATATTTAATAGATTTTACAAAATAGCTCAGTATTTATTTGTTACTTAACAATATACTCACAATGAAGCTGGATAAGAAAAATTAATTACTTGTTAATGTGACTTTTGATTAAAACGAAAGGTTTTCAGTGTTGCCACGCATTACAACTAAAATTCCTCATATACTAAGAAGATCCAATATTTTTCATATTTTTGTTCAATAAGTGACGCAAAGTAGAAAAAATAGTATATTATACACGTTTCACAAGAGGCATTGTAACACTCGTTCCGTTGGGGCACGACTAGCGAAGCGTATGAGCATGAAATGATGAGTATGAAATGCCAGAAAAAAGGTTGCTTAGACAGATTTACAACCGACCGTGGTGGTCCACTGCAAGGAAACGGCGTCCCGCATTCTTGACCCCCCCGCAAAAGCCCTGCTGCAAGCTCCGAAGAAGTGAACATGTGTTTATTGAAATTAGACATGCAATCATCGAGTTTTAATTTACAAACAATTTAGCGGCCGTTTCAGATGCTATTAAAAAAAACCAATGTATGAAAGTTTTCAGTTTTTCGAATCACCATGTATTGCGTAGGAATGCGAAAAGACTGTTATTTGCCATGCACGTTTAACCTATGCGCAATTAAACAAGGCCTTCACTACGAATTGTTTTTGTTTCCGTCACTTTCCATACGAGTCAACTGACTGATGCGGTGTTTTGTTTTAAGATATTCAACAGGCCGAAAATGCCTTGGTTGGAAATGAACGGTAATCAGGTTACCGAATTTTGAAATCGTCACCCCCTGCACTTATAATTTATTAGTGCTCGCATTTTTTAAATATCTCTGTATTAAAAAAATGAGTTGCCGTTTTTTATGAAAAAGATGAAGGGTAAAATTAGGACCGTTTAGAATTCGTAAAGATCGACTATGTTTACACAGGAAAATAATTTAATACCAGCGCAGCGCATTCAAAAGGTAATAAGGCATAAAAGTTAATAACATTAGGTGAGCAATTCCGAAAGTACAAAGACGAGTAACTTACTTACTTATCATAAAGAAATCGCAGCGCCGACCTAAGATAGCTCGCCGCCGAAAGCATAAATAACTTTCATCCTACATTAGCTAAATTCGCGGAGAACTCGCGTTGCTGGAATTACGTGGGTTAATACTTTTTTTTTCGGCGGAGATTTAGCTCTCAAAGTCGTTTAGGGGGGGTGCACGCAAATGAAAAGGAATGCCGTCCATATTACTCGCCCGGCCGAATTACGGCTAGCGGGTCGCAGTTTCGGTGATTTATATAATTTTCGATGGTAATTAAGAATAATTACTTGAAACAAATGGTGCTTCGGTTGAAAACGGTCGCATTTATCGGGAATTTATTGCAGCGTAACAACCTTGTTTTGGATCGATGAGTCCTGATATGAATTTTGAATGCCTCGCACGGATGTTTCTTTATTTTCTCGTTTTCTTTTCCAAAATGAAACCCAACACTAAATACTCACTAAAAAAATTCAACAATTTATTCATTATCTTATTTAATTAAAGGTACTTGTTGTAGAGTATTGAAATGACAATTCAGAACGAACTTTGTCTTTTCGAAGGACCGTTCAGGATGTAAGAATTTAATTATATGCATACTTCCCAAAGTAGACGCTGCCGTTACCCCTGTGGATGCTTGTATTATTTGGAAGTCGTAACTTCGCAAAGTGGGCACTGGAGTCATGAGGGGATGGACATTAATGTCTCGGGGCAGTAAGAAGAACTAATGGATAATAACAAACATTTGATAACCTGATATGCTGTAAAAAGCAAATTACTCCCTATCGGGCTTATCTTTACAAAGGAGACTTCATATTCACAAGTGGATAATTTGTTAAGATTTGATGCTTTGTGGTTTCTACCATTTTCTTGATCTTCCTTGTCCTTTTTTACCACCTGATTCTCTTCATACCATCTGCTTCGCTCTTCCATCTTTCCATAAAACTCAACATCTGTCTAAAGAGGCACTCCAAATCCTACTTCTATTATACTTAATGATAAATTGCTTAAAACCAGAATATAAATTTCCGAGCTCGGTGATTACGCAATGAAACGACTCAGACTTAACAGATTCAAATGCATTTAAAACATGTGATCATAGGCCAAACGACTGACTTGGCACATATTTATAGTAAAAATTTTAAGACCGCTAAACTTTTTCCCTGAAGTTACCGCGTTCTCTCGATTGACAAATAAAAGAAAAATAACAACGCCGCGGTAACTCAACAGAGTAATTAAAAATTATTAGAGTAATTCCGACCTTGTAATCAAAATCCAGCGCAATAACAGTGTAGGAGCGCCCTCCAACGACGGTAAGTGCAGTCAGTCAACGACGTACTTCGACGCAGTTGTTACGTCGTCAAGCGGCGTCGCGTTTGCAGGTCGGTCGAATCCATTTTCACAGGCGGGGGAAGGCCGTGTTGCGGGGCTTAAATCGTTTCAAAAGCCGAAAACTAGCCTTGTCTTTCCACCTAAGGAATGACGGTATTCTCACCCAAGGTAAAACTATCACTAAAAGCCTAATAGAAGAGAGAGAAACGCGTTACGAATCAGCACAATTGCACAAAATGACTACAAGACATACCTGTTCCTTATTTCAACGACAGGCTTGCGAAAAGTTGTTTAACAAGCTTGAAAATCACTCAGCGTGCTCGGAGAAAATTCCGTTTCAGGTTTCAATCACAAATTCCATGGAAGAAACACAAAGATTTTATTCACCAACACAAATAAAAGATCAGCACGCAGCGAGTGCCATTGCAAGAATGACCGCGACGCCGAGAACGGCGTTCTTTCTCACTATGCGCTGAGATGGAAGTCGTTACGAATGAACTCAGATTTAGCCGGACGAGAGAGTGAAATGGAGATATACAGTCGGACTAAATAACAGCATATGGCCTAGCTGAGGCAATATTGTGAAATATGAGGCAAATCATGTACAGTTTGGTTTGCCGTGAAAATACAGGGTGTCCGGAAAATACTATGAATAACTCAAATGAATTTTTCAACTGTAATAGCGCATCCGACCTTGAGGCAATCTCCGGGCGTGAGTACTGTATCATTGAGTAAATATATTTTCATTAAGTGAGGTTCAAAAATAAGTAAAATTCATTTGAAAAAGTATTTGCATATCACACTTGTACTAACGAATGTTATAACTTATATTATTTATATTAGTCGAAACTTTCCGGTTCTGCCTCGTACATATGAATTAATCATCAAACCTCGGCTATAAATAGAAAAGGATTTTATGTTTTAAGCCACAATTTAATGCCTGATTTAGCTGGAGTTATATTGCTCACGTACAGTGGTTTAGTAAAGCCAGTGTCTTTACTAGAGATCACGACACGCTGTCATTTTAAATTTTGCTTTCTGCGGATGCTCCATTTGTTTTTTTCATTTAGACTGGTAATTTGATTTCGGTTGCTTTCAGAAAACAATACAGTGAAGGTCCCGGTCTAATTAAAAAGCGTTTACTTGAACACAGTTTCGGAAACTTCGGCAGAATACATTATCAGGCGAGTTAATTAAATGAAAGTCGCGCCTGAATATTTACAGATTAAGTTGCGAAAATGTGTCGATCGGCCTGAAAAGCTATTATTATTGCGTCGGCGGTCCCCTCTCCGCGCCAGAAATATTCATTAATTTAATGAATAAAACTTAATTTATACGAAAATCTGGAGAGTTTATTGCTGCAGAAAATTGAAAAATGAAATTTCTTTCGAGGCGGTCCGTAACTTTCCGTAATTAAAGCGCGCGGCTGTAATTTTTATCCGATAAAGGAAAACCCTTTATCGTGCGCTCGCAATTGAAGTATCGAGCTGCGCGGGATTAATGAGAATTTTAAAATCTCACCCCGACGCCCGCGCCGAGGCCTTGTGAGCGTCCCGGCGACGGTGATTTATATGCGTGCGAGGATTTTTCCGTTCGGCCGACGCCGCCGTCTTCTGATTCTGTAAATTAATTGCGAACACATGCGCTTTCCGATAATTGCGAGCGCGACGTCGCTTTTAATTAATCAAACCTGTCATACGTATAAAATATGTGAACGCCTGCCGCTTTCCCGAACCTCTGAATTAATTGGAAAACTTATTAAAAACGCACCTTCCCCGCTTTTACAACACCGAGTAATTAATCCGATTAAGGCAAGAATTCTATTCCACTGATTGCTCGAACAAAGTCGAAGCGCCGAGGGTACATGAGATTTATGACAACTACATTTTCTTTTAATACTATGAAACTACAGTGAATTGCAAATTTTTAAAATAATTCATTAGAAGAATTAATTTTTTACAAGTATAAAGGAGTGCAATTTTGTAGGTACAATATAATTAAAGGATTCGTTCAAAGGGCACAAGAAGGTTCTGAAAAATCGAGAAAATTTTGTATAATCAGGCCAGTCATATCATAAAGCACCATAGACTTCGTGTAATGTTTGACTTACCATAATAAATGGTTGTAAACAATGTGTAAGAGATCTATAAAGATTAACTAAACGTTAACAATAATAATATTGCAGTTCCTCTTTCGCTCTCTAATCACACTTGACGTGCTTTAGGGTAAACTCTGTAAAGTACGGTACCATCGTTGTTTTAAAATAACATCCCTCATCTAGAATGATGTACTGTTAACTAGAAAACTCGCGAAAGTGTTGTAAAGACAATTCTAAACAGTCATTCCTTTCTGGCCTGCGGGTGGCCTCTTCGTCAGGATGTAGGGTCCGGCAAAATGCATTGAAATTAAAAACACTGTTTTCAATATTGATTTATTGATAAGTAGTTGCATGGACGAGTTGGTTGAGTCCGCCGGTAATGGCCGGCCAACTATTAGGTGTGGGTTCGAAGCGTGCTGTCAGTTATATTGAAAGTTTTTAAAATTGAATTCACTGTTTTGTATAATTTTCTTGTCTTCAGTGTCATTTCCGTAATAGTTTGTTTTGTCAAATTGAATGGAATTGAATCACATAGATTAAAAATCGCATCGTTGTTTTGCTCTCCAGGATACAGTTTGTTTTGTCAATACTTTAATGAGTTAACTAGAATTGAATCACATAAATTAAAAAAATCGCATCGTATTTTTACTCTATCTACAGGATACAAAATTGATCTTTATGTTAGTACGAGAAAAATGCAAACGTAACGAAACGATTTGTTGTACTCCAGAACGAAATGAAGAAGACAACAACGATGGTCGCAGACGAATGCAAAACACGAATGCGGCTGCGGTCTCTGATCGATTCACAATCATTGTTAGCCATTTAACAGAACGATCGCAATCGAGAACTGTCACCACGAGCGATTGACTTTTTATGCAAATCTGGCCGCTCTGTTCGAGCAGATCTGTAAACAGTTGTAATGTCGTTTCATCGTGTGCTTATTTCGAAGACAAAGCGAGCGGGAAACGAGCAGAGCAGTTGAATGGATGGCTTTAGAGAACGACGTGTCCATTGAGAAATAGACTTATTTTCACGCAGCTGGGAAATCGAATTCTCATTGAATACCTTATTGTATGTAAAAGCAAATTATTGTTTGCATATTTGTTTCTAATTATATTTGTCTAGTTCCACTGGCACATGTAGATAGTGACGGTTAAAACACAAACTGAAATAAAGTAGTATCGGAATAAAATTCAATATTAAAGAGAAGGGACACAAGATAGACCCAAGAGGATATGAAAGTGAGATTGTTAGAACTTATAAAAATTGAATTTCACATGACACTCTGAAGTAGGAAAACCATAGAAAAAAATAGGACAAAGATGATTAAATAAAAGCTTTTGCTACGAACGGTAAGCTTCAAAATTATGGCAATTTCCAAGGCTCAAGTGCACATGTCCTGATCGTATTCAAAGCGTTGTCAGTAGGTACTTTTCATGGAAGAATGACACGAGATGGATCTTGGAGGATATGAAAAAGGAAAATCTGTACAGAAAAATAATAGAGCACATTCGATAGTGTTGACTTTAATGATATAGAATAGGCCGAAGGAAAGCTTTGGAAAATAAGACAGGACTAAACTTACTGATATTTGAGCTTACCTTGTAGGAGGCAAATAAAAATAGAATTTTTATAACCACATATAACGCATTACATAAACGATACTTAAGCCATCTAAATAATAATCCCTTCCCCACGAAAATAAATTTAACTTTCAAATTAAAAAGTTCGCGGAGTCATTTCCTGCCCCAGGACCGGACGATCTCCCGCCCTGATATGTTAATAACGAAATAAAAGTAAATGGCTCGTGTCACCTTTCGCGTTTTATTTTATGTCTTGGTTTCCTGAAAGAAAAAATCTCGTTCAACGTTTATTAAGCTCTCCGATCCGATGCGAGATTAGAGAGAGAGTTCGACGTAAAATTTGTAAGTCGCTCCCTTTCGCTCCGCTCGGCTCGGCTCAAAAAATAAAGTGGCCTCGTAATTTCTGCTAAATCGCTCGTTTTATTACATGTAAGACGCCGATATCTGACGGGCGGTATATAAAAAAATAAGAGGTCACGGGGAGAAAAGTTTTACTTACGACACGATCGTGTTACTTTCACTGATAAAACTAAAATACATGAATTATTGAAGGTTTTTTTTTTTATTTTAGTTCGACAGGTCTGAAGTGATGTATGTAGGTCGCAGAAGTTTGAAATTAGAAGACCCAGCACGAGGAAAAACTAAAATTAAAGAAAAACTGTTGGAGATGTGTGATTCTACTACGATTAGTATACGATTCAACATCAAAATCAAATCATCATATGAAAAAACAATCTGATGTAAAAATTGTAAACAAACACATATATTTTCTTGTATTCATTACTCAAATAAACGTTTTCGTGCATAAATAAGTTTCCATCAAGTTCCATCAGGTTATGTTAAATTTCTTGAGGAACCGCAGAAAACTATGAAAGCATCGTCTGAAGACTTTTATCCAGAGAAAAATTTAAGAAATCATTGTATCGATGTACTATTATCTTCGAGACACCTTGATGAAAATGAAGAAGATCTGGAAGAGATGATTGAAGAACCAGGAACAGTAGAAAGTCAGGACGAAAAGAATGTGATTCGAAAACGTGGACGTCCTCGTTTAATTAGAAGTGGGCGGCGAGGAAGACCCCGAAAAGAATATGTCACGAACGTAAACGAGAAAGCAGAATTAGCATTTATTGCTGAAATTCCTGTGAGAGAAGCAATATCGGGAGTAAATTCTGAAGAATGGAAAGATGCCATGGCGTCGGAAGTACGGTCGTTAATCAAAAACAATACTTGGAAATTCGTAGAACGACCGAAAGGAAAACGAATCATTGGAAGTCGATTTGTTCTACGCAACAAGTTAAATTCCAATGGAACAATTGAGAAACGAAAAGCACGCGTTGTAGCGCGTGGATTTTCTCAAAGGCCTGGTATTGATTTCCATGAAACATTTGCTCCTATGGCCAGGTTAAGTTCAATACGTTTTGCAATAGCTATGGCAGTTCAACAGAACATGAAAATTGAACAGATTGTTATTGCGACAGCATACCTAAATGGTAACGTCGAAGAAGAAATCTTCATGGAAATTCCAGAACATTTAGAAGACATTTTAGACCACATCGTTCATACCGGACCTTCTTTTAAAGGAGAAGCGAAGACGATGTTAGAAGATTTGAAGAAATTCGACGCAGTTTGTTCGCTGAACAAGGCCTTGTACGGATTACGTCAGGCAGGCTGTGCTTGGTATTGTCGACTAAACAAGGAATTACGGAATATTGGCGCTGTTTCGTCAGATGCTGACCCATGTGTATATTACGTTGGACCGACTGAGAATAGAAGTTTTATCATCGTTTATGTGGATGATATATTGCTAATGTCACGTGATGATGCTGAAATTAGAAGACTGAAGAATCATTTGAAAACAAGATTTGAGGTAAAGGATTTAGGCAACATAGATCGTACACAGTGTATACCTTCATTATGAATGGGGCACCTGTTAGTTGGGAATCCAAAAAACAACGGACAGTGGCTTTGTCATCGACAGAGGCCGAATACATGGCCCTTTCAGAGGCAACTAAGGAAGCCTTATACATAAGGAGGATGTTAAAAATTTCGGAGCAGACTTCAAAGAAATTGTATTGAAGAGCGATAACTTGGGAGCTCAGAAATTAACAGAAAATCCTGTGTATCACGCTCGTACAAAACATAAATATAGATATCCGACATCACTTTGCGCGCGATGCGGTAAAAAAAAAAAAACTGATATCTATAGGATATGTACCTACAAATGAAATGGCTGCAGATGTCCTTACTAAAGGTTTGGTGAAAACACGACACGAAAAGTGTATGAAACTTCTGGGACTTAAGTTCATCGAATAAAATAGTGAATTTTTTGATTGTTGGCTCGAGGGGAAGTGTTGGAGATGTGTGATTCTACTACAAGTATACGATTCAACATCAAAATCAAGTCATCATATGAAAAAACAATCTGATGTAAAAGTTGTAAACAAACACATATATTTTCTTGTATTCATCACTCAAATAAACGTTTTCGTGCATAATAAGTTTCCATCAAGTTCCATCAAAGACTTTAAAAAGAGAGAGGAAAAGAAAATCAACAAAATAGCTAAGTTAACAAACAAAGTCGAAAAACCAAAATTTACATAATTGCAATCCACAATATGACATAATTTGGCGGTCAACGTGGGGCAATGACCCACATATCACAACAATATGTTGCTAATACTGCTATACCTCTAATTACCCCTAAGCCTACATAACTCCGCATAGAAGCTCCCATATCTGTTCATGACAAGATAAAGCACCAACATTCTTATACTAGACGGACGTCAGCACCCTGTTGGACCAGAATTTAGGCAAACACCAATAGGTCACCAAAGCAATTATCATTTCAATCGCTCTATGGAAATATGGAAATAATCGAGGAATATAAATGCTACAAAAATAGGAAGAGTCGCCAGCTGTAGCGTCATCCTCAATTGAAGAACTACTTACAATGAGGAAAGAAATGTAATCTTGTCAGCAGCTTTGGTTTCAACCAGTACCGAAGATTGTCTCATCACAAAAGTTCAATTGTTCTTTATCCAACTTCATAAATTAAGTTCATAATATCAAATGAGGACTGTCACTGAAAACAGTTGGGACGATATTCTGTTAAAAATCACGACCGCGTTCGGATTACCTTTCGGTGTTCCTGGACGGGAAAAATCTTCCCATATCTCCAGGACGTGCGGATCAACTGGAAAACTTGAGACCAGCTTAAAAATGATCTGAAGACGAGACTTACTGTACTTACTGTGGAAGAAGTTACGTAATCTCTGAATAAAAGATTCTGTACTTGAGTGGATATTCTCCTTTCTAACTCTCAGGCTAAAAAAGGCTACGGTTCCGAGAGAAAGAACATTGATTTAAGATTCTCACATTTCCGTAGGTATTTATTTAATTTTTTTTTTTCTTGTTTACTTCAAGCCTTCCCTATTAATTTTTGGAACGTATTGCTATAGAATTCTCCTACTGACTACAAAAAAAGGACAACTTTATAGCATAGAAACCTGGGACCAATTTGCTACAACAAGAACAACAGATGTTGTGTCTTAAGGCGGGATGCTTCAAAAGAAATTATTTTTCATACACAGCGAAACTAAATGTAGATATTATTAGAAGATATATCAGTGAAGTTGAGGAAGAAGGAAACAAAGACTACTCTCCTAAATGTCAGTTCAAATTAAAGAGGTGCATGGGGTACTCGATCTTCAACCCTGTCATAAGAAAGGTGTAACCTATATGACATGAAGGCGTTAAGGGTTATTTGGGTTGAAGAAGTTTCAAAATCATTGTAGACTTTAACACTAGAATAGATTTAAATATTTTTGAAGAAAAATTTTTCTACCTTCCAAAGTTCTCTCAACTGCTGCACCCCGTATACTAAGACGAAAACTATTTGCAACAAAGTCAAAAAATTGTTTGCGATATTTTTCTTTTCTTAATAAATAATTAAACAGGCCATTGAAATTTAACAAAAAAATAATGAAATCTGCTTTGTTTGCCGGTGATAAAAACATTTTGGACGATAGTTTATTTTTTTTTAATATTTACATCACATACGCGGCTCGTATGTATGTATCAAATTTAATATTTTAACGCGGCAGTTATGCCGTATGAATTTTCGCAATTTATTTGTTTTACGGCCTAATATTTTTGCAATAATTTTGTCGGTATGTCTGGTGAATTCATGTTTACCTCAAATATTATTAATAATTTCTTTTTTTTTGGAGTGAAATGCAGGAACGCCGTTGACATCATCCCATGTCCGTTTCACGGTATAAAATAAGACGTTTATCTAATAACCGTCTACAGTAAAACGTACTTTATTCGACATGAAATAAAGATATGTTTAATATTTTATACGCATGTTTTGCAGAGGCAGCGCTGTCGTAAATTTGATTGACCTCTTATGATAAAAATGTTTTCAACTTATCCTAATATACTGTCATTTCTTTCCAGTTCCGATAAACCTTTTTGAAATGCGATTTTGTTTCTGAAGAGCCGACCCACTTCTTTCTAGTTCTGTGATTTATTTTATTTTTCTTTTTCCGTTCTTCGCTGAAAAAATAGTAACTTAATGGTATCATACATTACATTTATGATACGGATTATTTGACCGAAATTTAAGTCGTGTGTGTGCGGCACGTTATCGATTCCCCCCGAATTCTGTGCGGATAATATTTTTCGTTTGTTAAGTTAGCGTGTTTGTATTGGTTTTATTAGGGCGAAAGTAAGGAGAGAGATAGAAGAGCACGTTCTGCATTTCCATGTTCAAAAAGGTGAATAGATTTTCCTCCGCTTCCTTTCCACGGCGGAAATGAAACTCCCTCGACGTGTTTTTATTGTGCTCTTTCAAACAATTGCTTTTCATATTTCCAAACTTGACTTTGTCACTTTGCAGAGATGCGGTTCTTTTTATACGTGTGTGTGAGTTATTTATTCAAGGAACACGGAAAAATGTGCTCCCTCTTACTCTGCTCGCCGAAAAGCTTTTGTTTAGAGGAATTTCTAAAAATATTTCTATGCGAGAAAGGAGCAGTAAGAGAATTTGTCTATATACCTACATCTACATTCATTTTAAGCCGAGGTTTAAAGTTGTAATTTTATTAATAAAATATTTATATAGACTTTAATGTGTTTTATATTCTATAGAGAGATCGGAATTGATTGTCCAGTTCTTACATTTACATCTACCAGAACACAAGTGGTGGCGAGCAGTAAATTCTAAGAACTAACATCCGCAAGCCTAATGTAAAGAAAGCCTTTTTTTTCTAGTGACATTTATTAAAATAGTCTTTGCTTTCGAGTTCACGCGTGCAGTATAGAATTTAAATTGAATAGCAGAAGTAATTTTTGAACCGATCGTAATTTTCTTAACGTAGGAATTAATTCGTTGGATTACGGCGCGGCGGCGGAAATTGTACCGTAAAATTATTATAATACATTAAACCTGTGCAGTATGCAATAATGAAATGCAAATATTTACATGAAATACTGAAATTACGTTTTCGGTCCGCCGTTAATGGCGAATTATATTTGGAATATTATCTGCATTTACGATCTCCACCGCAATCTGAACAGGCGGAAATTGATTTCTACCGCACGGCACGGGCGGCGGCAAATTCGACCGTATTTAAATAACTCGGAAAACTCGGAAATCACCGGAGCGTGAGCGGGTGGAACAAGGCCGGCATTCCGGAGCACTTGGCTAAGTAAGCACCAGGAAAGGTGAACTTGGTACGTACGAAAAGATGAGAGTTCCGCTCTTAACGAAACGAATGCATACAGGTATAAGATGTCGGGCCTCCATTTTCCTGATTGCCTGTCAGCCGCTTTCTTGACTGCGCTTACTTATTCGCCCATCAAATTTTTATAATGGAAAGACTTTTACCTACTGCCTTAAGAATGCCGTTACGTTTGACTTTGATGCATATTAACATTTTTATTGCGCAAGGGGGCATATATACACACAACGATTTTAACAAAATTACATTCGCCGCCAGCTTTCAGTAATACCATTAAATTTATATCCTACTTTAGGTTTTATTTTCAGTTTGAATTTATGAAAATATTCTTAATACCTAATGTTACTGATATACTAAAAGAGAACTTAATATAATTATTAGGAACCCAGAAAAGTTCTTGCCGCGTTTCGTTGATTACAATCCAGGCATTTCTCTGATTGACGATTACTGTGTAAACAAATTAATTCATGCGTGCTTAACTTAGTTCTAACGCATCAGAAACTGGTCGAAAAATATGTATGACATTCGGAGAAGACGCAACAAAAGAACAAACCGCTCGAAATTGATTCCAAAAGTTAGCTTTCGAAGATGACATCCTTGAGGATGAGCCCCGATCTGGAAGACCAACTTCCTTTTAAATGATGAGACTGCAATCGAGACTAATTCAAAATTGATCTACTATACATTCAATGTTATTGAAAAAATCATAAGATACATCTCCCATCAGCAGGAAAGAGACGGAAAATAAGTAAATGGATGCCTCATACACAGTAAAAAATATTTTGTTAAATTAACTATTAGTGGACCAAAATGTAAACATTAAATAATTTTAGTCACTGGTAACAAAGATTTGGCATTAAATTTACTTAATTTAAATAATCGCTGGTAGTTAAATATAAAAGTTTACTTTTTACTAAATATTTTGTAAAAATAACTCATTGCTGTTTAATCTCATTTGATGGTATATTCAACACATAAAAAATGTAATTTTGCATCCTAGTGTAGTAAATATACCCACTATCGGTGCAAGATCTATGTTTCTTTTTTGTAATTTACACAAATTAACAAAAAACCTTTATTATGTTAACGATATATGTCAAGACGGTGTTTTAACTTCTTGTAAAAGTAAAAGAAATACGATTTTAATCTAATTCAAACATATTTTTGTAGTAATATTTGCAACGTTTTAATTTATTAAGAGAACTCTACAGACTCTTGTAAACTTTACTAAAAATTGTAGTGGACCTGTCGGAACTATATTTTCTTGTCAGATTAACTAAATATTTTTTACTGTGTAGTGTAACACTTGATAAACAAACCGCAACGGCTCTTCTTATCTTACTCGTTCAAAAACCTAACCTTTATCCGGCCGAATTTTAACGTACAATGATAAATGGAAATGAAAAGCTCTCAAAATGACTCTTCGCCACAAATACTAAATATTCGACCAACTTCAAGAAAAATTTCGCTTTGTGTTTGGTGGACTTCGGCTGGAATCATTCATTACGAGCTTTTAGAAGTTGGCAAAACCATTACTGCTAATATCTTTCGTGATCAGTAAGAAAGAGGAACAATTACAGAAAAAGATATTTGCCAGCATTGATAAACAGGAAGAAAGTTTTGTTTCTTCAAAAAAACCTCGACCTCACGTAGCAAACAGATTTTCACTTGTTTCTGAATTTGGACAACCGTAAGAGGGACAAGCAGTTCAATAGTGAAAATGATCTGAAAGATTTTTCCTTGGCAAAACAAAAGATTCTGATAATAACTTAAATAACAAATTAAGTTCGTCCCAAGTTGCCGGCTAAACTCAATGGGATGGGTCGAAGTCACTCGTAACCCCAAAACAAAGGGCAGAAATTAAAATAAATAAAAGTCCCGACTTCTGGCATATTTGTATTTATTTGCGCATCAGTTCAAACTTGAAATAACACTAGCTAACGCAAGTTTAAAATTAAATGAACGATAAATATCAACATTTTAAATAAAATTGAAACACGATGCACAGATCCGTTTTTCGCTCACGAAAAAATAAAATAAACATCAAATCTAAGTTAGTCGAACTCCGCGCGCAAAAATTGTTTGTTTCGAGACAGCCCATTAGCATTATTGTAAATGAAACAAAAGAATCTGACCTTAAGTCTTATAAAAGTGTGCGCATAAGCTGTATTAAAGTCGAAGAAGTCGTCCGAGTGTCAAACGTCTGGGAGGGTAGCGTCAAATATTGTTACGATAATAATTGAATTAAGGTAAATGAGGGACGTAGCTTTATAAAACAAAACATTTAATAATTACTTACATTATCAATATACACCACAAGAGCTGCTCGCTCTAAACTGAAGAACAATCTAATACTAAACTGTGCGACATGATTTTCTATTATATATAGGGACAACTATTTTTGGATGTGCGGGTCGCGATACATGATTTATTCAAGGATTGTTGGATGCATTGCGCTTATATGGTAACGTCAACGTTGCCTTTCTATATTTATTTACGTTTTTCGCGGAACCCTCATGAATCGCTTTATGCAAAGTTCTGCACTGGAAACTTCCTTTGTTACAATATGTCAACCCGCGTTCCCGAGAGTAGATTTCCTCTTCCGGCGACGATGCCAAGCAACGGGTTTATCGGACTAGTTCCGACGATCGGAGATGGACCACAATGGTGCTACCAGAAATTTTCTACCACGGCTGAAAGTTAAACCAGCTAGGCAGGCTCAACTAAAAACTCCAGTAAAAGCCTATATTAAAAAACGAGAAAGGAAAAACAACGTTACAATCTGAATCACGCACAGCATTCGCTTGTATAATTACCTGACTTATTTGTAGGGGTCAGGCTTCGAAAAGCATAAAAAAATACTTTGGGTCGCCTAGAAGCACGGTTTAAAAATTTTCCGTTCATCATTCACTCAGACAAATCAGTCTGAAGAATTTACGCAATGGCTGGACAGCACGGCAAACAACGATGTGTACTCTAGGTGAAGCGCAGAAATACTGACCTGTTCATATAGGCTTCGGTGTTGACGAACAAACACAGCAAGGGGGTTTGTTAAGAGATCACAGATCAAATTACGCAGGGGAGTGAGTGAAATAGAACATTTCCGTGTAGCGTAGGTTACGGCTTTTGTCTGATTGTGCAATATTTTCAAATATGATGAAACGAAAGTAAAACAAGTAACGTATTTTGGTTCCCACATTATACAGGGTGACCCGAAATACTAAAATAATTATAATGAGTTTTTAAACCGTAACAACTCTTTGGCGTTGGGAGAAAGTTACCAAATGTGAAGGTTCCTATTTTAATGGTTTTAAAAAAAGGTGCTATGATATACTATGGTACATTTTCAACTTCGTCATTGAACAAAATCTGTGAGCACCTCAAATTAGAGAAGTGATGTGCATCATTCTTAATGTTCATGCTAGAAGTTTGTTAGACAACAGTACCTAACGAAGTGCGTTATTTGACGAGATTAAGCCCAACGAACTGGTCAATGGATTTCAAAAGGATTTAAATGTTATGTATTAGATACGCAAGTTTAGAACTAAGATTTCATTACTATCCAGTAAGGATACATGTAAGTCATTCACAATGAACGTAAGCGTAAGAAATACGTAAAGATAGTAGATATATAAATGTAAATTTTTGGTATATTTGTCAATTCATACGTCAATAAGGACTCTTGTAATGGTTAATAATGAGTCTCGATCCTTTTTTTTTAAGTACATATATAAAATTGATTGACAAACATACCGAAAATTTGCATTTATGTATCTACTATCCTTACGTATTTCTTACGCTTACGTCCATTGTGAATTGGCACTAACGGAATAACCTCATTGGAAGAGGATCTCTACATGTCATATTTATTATAGTTATTCTAGAAAATTACTTATTGTCCAGATAACTGACAAATTCTAATAATACTGGGGACAGAAAAATATAAGCTACAGTTCTAGCTTTTTCCTGATCCCATTTTGATATCAAACGTCCAAAATGATTTCATTTTGGTCAGATTAATGTGTCTTACGTTTTGAAAGTTGCACTGTTGTTCTGATATTGAATCTGTTATCTATTCTTTAGATTTCCTCGAAAACACCTTCGACGTATAGGACCAGCGTTGTATATACAGGATGTATATCGAATGCGCAATAATTATTTCACGTATAGAGGACATGAAAAGATTACGATTTAACCTATTTTTTTCTATACATATACAAAAGTTTATCGTTTCAAAGATATAACTTTCTGAAGGGACAACTTGTAAAGTATATTTTCTTAAATAACTCGTGTCTAAATAAAAACCTGGTCAAGTAGGCTACATTTAGTAATTCTGTTATATAAATACAATGGATAAATTCTCGATCACAATCCACTTGACCAGGTTTTTATTTAGACGCTCGTTATCTCTGGAACGGTTTAAAATGAAGGATTGAAATTTGATTTGCAAGATAAATAATTAATAACATTCTTCACCAGTGGCGAAGACCTAGGGAAGTATGTTATTATTTTAGTAAAAAAATTTTTATTGTCATTTTAAAAAAAATTCTGAAACAAGAATTGAAAACTTCGGATAAATTTGTACAAAAAACGAACTAAGTTCCGTCTTCGCCAGATTAACCGTTAACATCGAATATTATTTTCTGTTTAACGATAGAAAGCAACTATTTTGGCTGTCTTGGCCACTCTTCAGCAACACTACACATTTAATACCTTTGTATGTCATAGTCGTCCCAGTTTGGTAGCGGTTTCATTGCTCTTATATTTCGTCTCATCAGCATGGTTTCATATCTGGTCGATCAACTACTACTAATTTGGTGACGATAACACAATACATAGCTGAACATCTTGATAAGCAAGGCCAGGTTGATGTCATTTACACAGATTTATCTAGTGCTTTCGATACGGTGCATCATGGTCTCCTTCTTAATAAACTTAGCTCTCTGGGAATGGCTCCGTCTTTTTTGCGTCTTCTGCAATCTTATTTAACTGATAGAGTGAATTATGTCTTTTTCAATGGCTTTAAATCATTTGAATATCCTGCTACCTCTGGTGTGCCGCAGGGCTCAAATTTGGGACCCCTACTCTTTGTTATTTTCATTAATGATTTATTAGTCTCTCTTGAATGTTGCTCACTTGCTTTTGCAGATGATTTAAAGATATTTGCCTCGGTTTCAAATACTCGGGATGCTGACCAGCTCCAGCGGTGTCTAAACACAATTATTTCTTGGTGCGCTGATAATTTCTTAAAGTTAAATGTTAGTAAATGTTGTGTCGTAACATATACTAAGAAATTCAATCCTATTAATTACAATTACAATATTAATAGTGTACAGCTGTCTAGGAAAAGTATAACTAAAGATTTGGGTGTTATTTTTGATTCAGTGTTAAGTTTTTCTCACCATATCGATCATATTGTCACTACAGCTTCTAAATCTCTAGGGTTTGTTTTAAGAATAACCAAATATTTTAACAATATTGAAGTATTTAAGTGTCTTTACAACTCTCTAGTTGTCAGTAGACTTGAATACGCCTCTCAGGTATGGTCTCCTTACTATATTTGTTATCAACTAGATATAGAGCGTTTACAACGCAGATTTCTTAAATTTCTTACCTTTAAAATTACTGTTGTTTATCCTCAGAGAGGCATCAATTACGACTTCTTACTGCAAACCCATAATTTTCAATCCCTTAAACAACGGCGGGATATGCATGGTGATCATTTTATATGGAAGTTACTCCATTCTAAAATTGATAGTCCTGAATTATTGGCGTCTTTAAATTTCTTAGTGCCTCGACCCAACTCCAGATGGACTACTACATTTAAACTACCAATACCTAGGAGTAATATTCTAATTAAGGCACCCCTTTATTCCATGTGTCGTCATGCTAATGCTGATTCTGGTGACATATTTTTATGATTGTTTCTTATGATTGATTTCTTAGTACACGCTTTGTACTTGTATTATCTAGATTGTAGGTTGATATATATATATATATTTGTTTTTGTTCTTTTTATCTTTTTGTAAGTATGTTAGTTGCTTTTCTAGTTTTTTAACTTAGATTAGTATATAGTGTTTTTCGTCCTGTAATTGGGTTTTCCTATTGGGCGACTACTTAAATAATAATAATAATAATTGCCCTGCCAAAAAAAGCTACAGAAAGGCGACTGCAGGCCGGTCTCTTTGAAGTTGTTTTTTATAGCAAGATCATAAAACCGATAGAAAAGTTGGACGACTATAAATGACAGGTTTAACATTTTTGTACCTACATACTATATTTTTTGACCACGTCCTACTAGATTCTACGAAGCGATGTGCCTTTATCCGGCCTGAGCAATTTATTAGTTCAAGTGCTTCTCCGCTGGCGCCACTTGTCCAAAAAATCGGAAGCAGATTATATCCGGAATGCCATATTGATTTAATTTCAAGTTCGCACGGTTTATAGCAAGTACTGTTGTAATTTCTTACTGAATTATAGTTTCTTTGTGATTTTTTCTCTCGTTTAGTTTATGGTGTATCTTGCTTGGGTAGCTAGCGTCAAAACGGTGAAAATTTACATTAAATAAAATATTGCCCGGGCCGAATAAAAGCTCTGCCTCGTGAAATCTAGTAGGCCGAGTTTTTGACAGATAAAATAATCAAGTGATATTTGTCCGTTATTATGGTAACTAAATCAAAACCAGACAAACTATAATGCCGGTTTAACGTCGTTTACTTTACTATGCGCCCCATGGTGCATGCACATTTGCATTTGTAAAGTCACAGCTCCTATTTCTATTAATTAATTAGTTTTTAATGCATGAATGTTAAACGGCTGTTATTAATTTCTTGCTTGTATAAATCAGCGAGAGCTGGAAAGGGCGCTTTCATGTTGTATTACGCCTTCTGTATGCATTAAATGGCATGAATAAGTTGAATATGCAGGCTGGACTTTCATGTTTGTATATTAAGTCCCGTTGCCATGCATGGAAGAGATGTTGCATAATAGAGAAGCAATTAGACGTGTATCTATTACGGTACTGTTATTAAAATTAAATATGCGAAACACAAAGAAAATAAGTATTTTCGTAATTAAAATTTTTATAAATCAATTTAACAAATACAATTAACACTGAAGAGAAAATGAAAACTGTGTGAAAATAGAACAGTTTTGACAATTTTTGTATTTGCAAAATCATGACATCGAAACGAATGAAATCCAAGCGTAGTGTCATTTGACGAATATAATTATTGCATGAACACGGAAAGCGAATAAAATTTAAAATAATTGATGGACACTAAAGACGGACGTACATGCTCGCAGAAATAATTGACATCAAACTTTGACACTTGACATACGATCAATACTTCATGATACCTATTTATAGTAATTCATGAATAAACGACAGACATCTCCATGAGCTCATATGAAAGCTCGTCTACAGTAGGAAAAGTATGACTAAATGAAAATTAATTTATTATTATTGTGTAAATAAATTTAAACATTTCATAAAAGTTGCAAATATTAATGAGGAGGACGAAACTAATTTAGCTATAGATTTTATGGAATATATTAAAGTACGAGGACGAAAGGAAGTCCCAAGAAATTGAAAAAATCAACAGAGTTTCGAGACAATCACGTTCCCTACCGAAATTAATAACGAAATTCCCCCTCAAATTAGCGACAGAGATTCCTTGTGCGAAACTTTTAATTTTCCAATTTTGAGAGTTCACAAGAGCAATAATTAAAAATCGATCCCCTCCAATTATTGCGGGAAATTTAATAAACATTTTAATCTCTCTGCGAAAACTCGTCGGGCGCGGGCGAAAAAAAAATAGTCGGAAACAAGAAATTCCATTTTCGCTCCACCAAATAATGCACATCGCGAAACACACAAATATTTTCTTCCAGTTGCAAATAAATTGCTTCAAAGCGAAGCTCGTTTTCAGACAAAATTAAAATATGAGAAATTTGAGCACACACATTTCTTTATTAAAAATAAATTTAGGAATGCTGCTGAACAAGCCAGCATGTGAACAATTAATATTAATGACTTTATTCTTATAAACGCCGTAGCATACATATATATAAATACGTTTATATATTTATAAGATTAACCTATAGCATCTCTGCGAAGAGGTGGAGTTCAGAGAGTTGCATAGCATTCTCTGCTCTTCCACTCAACCTTTTAAAAAAATAAACAGAGAATGAAAAGAAAAAAAAGAAGAAAGAAAAGAAAAATGATAATAGAATAAACCAAAGAAGAAAGCAAAAAAGAAAAACACGAGTGTTGGTATTAGAAAAGACATAGAATAGGAAGACCAGTTTAAATTTACCCAACAAATCACTGTTAAGCCACTGTTCAACCCATCTAAACGCATTGTTGACAAGTGAAATATCTCTTCAATAAAATCTTAAAAGATTTAGTTCCCAGCAACTTTAAATCATTCGGTGGTTTGGTGAAAGTTGAAGCAATATTCCAACTGAATGACCTTTCAAAGAAAGCAGTCTTGTGTGGAGGTGGAGTTAGTAAACCTTTATACCGAATGTTTAAATGATAAACGTGTCACTTCTAAAGCTAATTTTATTATATAGATATTTTGGCACTTTCTCTGCAATAATCCGGTGATAAAGACATGGCGAGTGTAAATTACGATGATTGTTCATGTTCAACCAGCCAACATCAAGAAGCTTGTATGAAACCCGCTGATTTTTTTTAATGCCATAAATTAATCTTATGCACGCATTTTGTACTGTCTGTATCCTATAGTATCGGTGGAATCAATGTGTGCCAAAACTAAAGCTCCACATAACCATATTTTCATCTTTTTAGTAAGCGCATATCGGTTATTAAATATTAATTTCAAATTACAAAAGGCGCGTTATATATACTTGGAAATATAACTCTCGAAACGAAGTCTACGATCCAGTATTACGCCTAAGTTTTTTGCTTCTTGCGAAATCGGAACCGAACTATGACCAATTTTAATATCAACTCGACTCAACAAACGTTCACGAACTTTTCTGGGTCCGAAGAACAGTACTGACGATTTATTTACATTTACATTTAAGGAATGTTGATTTGCGTAACTGATCAAATTTAAAAGGTCTTCATTAATTTTTGTGCATGCGTTGTCGATTTCATCAGGTTGAAATGAGAGGTATATTTGAGTATCGTCTGCATAAAAGTGTATATGTATTGCTGTGTTTAATTTGAGATACAAAATTATGTGTATATATTGAGCAAAGTAAAGGACCTAGTACTGATCCTTGCGGCACACCAGATGATATTGTCCGGACTGCCGATAAATGTTCCTCAACAACAACTCGTTGAAATCTATTCCTCATGAAATTGTTTAGCATTTCTCTGCTACTATCATCATTACCTATGTAATGAAATATAGAAAATAAAATATCATGGTCAATAGTATCAAATGCTTTTGAAAAATCTAATAAAACCAATACAGTTAATTCATGTTTATCGACAGCCCGACATACATCATCAGTTATATTTAGTAACGCTGTAGCACAACTATGTCGTGGTCTAAAACCTGATTGAGTTACCCCTAACTCAATCAGGTTTTAGACCACGACATAGTTGTGCTACAGCGTTACTAAATATAACTGATGATGTATGTCGGGCTGTCGATAAACATGAATTAACTGTATTGGTATAAGTTATGTTCCGATAGATAGCTACGCAACTGCATATCCATTACTTTTTCCAATAATTTTGACATTACCGGCAACACACTGATAGGACGCAAGACTTTCAGTTCTTTCGGAGAATTAATTTTAGGTATGGGAATCACATTGCCCATTTTCCATGCCGAAGGATATACTTTGAAACGTAAGCAATAGTTAATTATGTGCGTTAAATAAGGTAATATAAATGGACAACTTAATTTTAAAAAATGGATGCTAATGCCATCAGAGCCTATGGCATTCGTTTTAATAGAAAGAATTAACTTAAATATCAAGTCTTCATCAACTGGACTGAACTTAAACAAAGTGAAAAAAAAGTTGTTGGCTTAGTATTACTTTCGTAGTACTGAATCACTCGATACTTTGCCGGATTATAAAAAGAAGCATTTTTACTAAAAAAATCATTTATTTTGTTGGGGTCAGCCATTTCCGAAGGTAATGAATTAAAATTAGATCTATTATTACGAAAATTAAGATTTTTGAGGCTGCGCCAGAAATTCGAAGTATTGTTAGTTTGAAATTTATGATTTAAGTAGGCTCTTTTCTCTAGTTTAACACACGCTGTTACATAGTTTCTTAGTTGTTTGTAATATGACCAATCTTCATCAGACTTGGAGACTTTAAATTTGCTCAATGCTTTATCCCTTAAGGACATTAGGTATTTTATATTATCAGTTAACCATGGCGGCGAAAATGGTTTCGTAATTTTGCGTTTTCTTAATGGTACATGAATATCAAAAAGGGTTAACAAATTATAGCTGAAATTCTGTACTTTATCATCAATATTATGAAAGTCAAAAATGTTTCTCCATGGCAAGGAACACAAATCACTTTTTAAATTGCTCATAAACAAAGTTACTGAAATCCCTATATGTACGCTCATAGTTTCTTAGTTGTTTGTAATATGACCAATCTTCATCAGACTTGGAGACTTTAAATTTGCTCAATGCTTTATCCCTTAAGGACATTAGGTATTTTATATTATCAGTTAACCATGGCGGCGAAAATGGTTTCGTAATTTTGCGTTTTCTTAATGGTACATGAATATCAAAAAGGGTTAACAAATTATAGCTGAAATTCTGTACTTTATCATCAATATTATGAAAGTCAAAAATGTTTCTCCATGGCAAGGAACACAAATCACTTTTTAAATTGCTCATAAACAAAGTTACTGAAGTCCCTATATGTACGCTCTATACATTTGAAGCTTCTAGTAAATACAGTGTCACAAAATATTAATTCGTGATCAGAAAACTCATGAAGACTCAAGCTATCAGCTAATGTAAAAGTGTCTTCGTTCGATACAATAATCAAATCCAAAAGTGCTGCTGTATGATCTGTTATTCTGGTTGGTTTAATTATTAACTGAGTTAAGTCATATGAATCAAGCAAAGAATTGAATTTGATACACGGAGTACTAGTAGCATCAAGCAAGTTAATATTTAAGTCACCCAAGCATATCATTTCATCAGACATCGGAGAGATAAATGAGAAAGTAGTATCCAATTCATCCAAATATTTCACATGATTATATCTAGGGGGTCTGTAGGTAACTCCAATTGAAATAGAAATGCCATTAACAAAAATTTTTAACTACAACTGTTCTATGTTATCGGACGTATCAATAATTTTATAAGAAATGTTATTCTTTATATAAAATGTAACGCCTCCACCACGACTTGCTCTGTCTTTACATAAACATATATAGCCATTAATATGAATAGTTTGCGAATTAACGTTAGGTGATAACCACGTTTCAGTAATACCAATGATGTCATAATTTGCTGAAATTAAATGCTTAACAAACACATAAAAATTAGATAACAGTGATCGAGCGTTTAAGTGGGCAAATTTTAAACATCTATGTCGTAGTATGTTAGATAAATATATATAGATATGCATTGGGAAAGAAAAAGAGAGAGAATAAATAAAAATAACTTAACGGCAATAAATTATTATCAACAAATGAGCTAAAGTACTGCTGCATACACGATACTAAACGTAAAAAAAACAAAAAAAAAATTATAAATAATGAAGTTTGAAATTAATGCAATTGTGTTTATCATAAATCAAAATATATATGCAAGAAAAAACAAGAAACAAAAATCAAAAATTGCACATATGAATTTTACTTTACAATAAGTCATCACCTTGACTGTATTATAATTCTGCCATTGGCACCCATGGCGTACACTGAACCATCCAGAGTCCAGACCCTGGAATGACCAAACTTCTTGAAAGCCTCCTGTAGTAACAGTAATTGAACAGAAGAAAATTCTACAAATTAACAATATTAACATATTTTTCTGCCCTCGATGATTAATCTGTGAAATGCAATGAATGAGTCTCAAAGTACCCAAAATAAAGTTGATTAATATTTTAGAAAACTTTCAATTTTTAAAGCATGCTTATATTTTCTTCAATTAATGAAATTATTTTCATTCCAATTTTCTAAAGTACTAATTAGTTACTGTGAGATAAAATATTCCAACACACCAGCCTCGTACAGTAAGGAAATTTATTATAGGTATAATTAAAGCAGAAACCAACATACCATGTAATTACATTTAAAATCATACATATTTTAAAGTGCTCACCCAATACTGATGTTAATATAGTATTCTTATTCGTATGAATTTTTTTCTCTTTATTATACAAGTTCCTTAACAAATTTAATTTAAACAAGAACTTCCTTTACCTTTTTTTTATCTTTCAAGTGAAGCATTTAAAATTATGTTTGCGAATTGTATGTTCAATAAATAATGATCAGTGGTTAGAGAAACAATATTTTATTTACCTACAATTATTTCGGTGAATTTTGTTTGTGCGCTTATGCTTTACACAAAACTATTCATACACAAATATTCATACACATGAATAATTGTGCATTCCTATCATTTCAAGAAGCTATTCCTGTCCAATTCTAATCAAGTATAATCTTAATTAAATCAAGAAACAGTACTTAAATATTACAGGGTGCCTGAGAAAATAATCAGAACAATTGTATACAATTTTTTTTAATGACACACGTTTTGCATATTTTTACATTTTTTAATTCTCCTCTTTGCTCTTCATCGATCGCGTCAAAGAACCCAATACGAGGACGTACGTGAGTCCAGACGTGAATCCAAATATCATTTGATTTAGTTCTATGTTAAGTTACGTCATATTGCAGAATGTGTTGCTCGTTTTATTTATAATTCTCAGACGACTGACAAAGAGGGATACGAAGTATATACAATTCCTTTACTCAAAATGTAGAAGATACCTCGAGATAGACGAGGGAAGTAACTCTCAATTTAATCCTCGAATGACTATAGAGACTAAAGGTACGCCAATTAAGATATCTTAACATGTGTATAAGGGGAATTATTGCGTGTTATTTGCCTCGTGCAAAAAAAAAGTTCTTTTTAAAAGTTATGTCTAAAATAAGAACTGCTCAATAAAAAAAAAAACGGTCTAGATAGCCATGAATTTGTCCTGAACGTATAGCGTAGGATTCTTCATAGGACTAGTGTCACTTGCATTTCAAAAGTAAATGCTTATTACTAACTTAATAAACTTTTTACAAAAATTATACGTAACGTTTTGAAAGTGAAAACATTCCGAGGATCTGTGCTTAATTTCGTTCATCAGATTCTCTAAAAGTGCCGCTCCATTTGAGAGTAATTATTGGCAAGTACATCTCGAGATGCTATTGATAGTACTCTCAGAGGTGTGTCCATTGACGATAAACACCTCTGAGAATACTATCAATGGGATATCCGGAGTTACTCGCCAATAATTACTCTCAAATGGACGGCCACCTTAAGATACGAGGAAATTCATTCAGTTCTTGAATTTCGTTAACAATGCGCTGTCTCAAGTCATTTAAATCAGCAACTGGCGTGGTAAATATAAAGTTTCTGTGTAAAGCCATAAGTAAAAATCACAAGCAGGATCCCGGAGGAAAAGGAATTATAGTGTTCCGACTAATAATTCTGTCTCTGTAACGCCTCTTGTCAGGATTCTGCAATTGACAGTTTTTTTTGCACAGAAATTTACAAAATACTTCTCGAAACATTCCAAAAAACTTTTGGAACAGCTTTCGAGTTTTATTGACATAAGACTAACCGCCATCAACTTGTCAAAGTGGACGTCCCTGACAACAAAAGCGCTTCTTTATTGAACGCCCGTTATTTACATATTTTTGCAAACTATTAAGTTCATTTGGAATTGCAGATTTAAAAGTCTTTCTGTTTGCAATTATATCTCTGACTGAAAACCAAATATTTAAGAACGGAACTACTTCAAATGCAATAATAATGTACCGGCGTAGATGAAGTCTGTTGTAAGGAATTGATTTTGATTGTTTTGAGTATGGGAAGGGACTTAATCTGTTGCCCGGGGGGGATCCAGAATAATATTGAAGGGTATTGGAAGCACTCTGTTTAATTCACAAGTACAACAAGCTTACATAGTGTAAGCTCAACGGTCTCTAAGCTCCTACCCTATTCGATCGAGCTGCGACGCTGCTTTGACCAGTAGAGGATCGCGTTTTGTTCTCCTCCGCAAAAGCTTTCTCATCGCTTTCGCGCGCGCTCCTCTTTCTCTCTCTCTGTTGCCCTTCTTCAAGTTCGACGTTCACGCTTCGCCAGCGCCACCTGTAAATCGCACCGTATTTGTCGGACGTAAGTCAAATACGTATTATTGATCCTTAAGTCGGGGCTTAACCGAGTTCGTGTGGCTGATGCTAAAGAGTGTGTCCACAATAAATAATGAACCTTTCATGCGATATCTCTCTATACGACTTCTATTACTTTTATTGCACAATTAAAAATTTACGAAGGACGTTACAGAAATCAATAAAGGTATAACTGCAAAACTCTTTTATGCTTTTCAATTTTAAATGTTGAAACGTTTCTACTCCGATAACTTTTTATAACTGACGCAAGAAATTAATAAACTGCGTCGGAGCTTCGGAATAATTTATTAAATTTTAACTTCGGCGCTTTTTAAGGCGGGTCTGGTAATAAAATTCAGTTGAACATAAAAAGATGAATTTTGAATTTTTTTTGAATTTTAAGAGACACATGAATGAACATTATTAGATAATAAAAAAGTAAACATTTTTCTGCTTTGTTTAATCGAGTAATTTTTTAACAAATTCAGTTATGCAAATGTTTTTTATTAGTAATAAGGCGCCTCGAAAATTTTCAGACGTTATAGTTACGGTAACAAAAATTATTACAAATTTTGCCGACACAGGATTTATAACAAGCTTGATTTGAAATCCTTCTCCATATCGTCTTTAGCTTCTTCTTCACAAACGTAAATGTTATGCCAATTAAAAACAAGAGAATTAAAACTTAATTTATAAAAATATACTTAATTGGGTTGCCTAAAAATAGAAAGTCAACGTGAAATGTTTGAGGGCGGTCGCTTAGGAAAAATTCGCTTTTCTTATTTTAAACATCTCAGGGGACTTCAAGCTTTACTTTTTCCTGAAACGATGGTTCAAATAAAGTATAAGTGGCGAAAAATTCAACTCAAACTCAAACTTCTCTTTACTGGAACGTACACAAAATTGAATATCATTTTAATTTTTAGTTAAACATGTATGTTTCTGAATTTGGATTTCTGACTAGTGATTTCTTTCATTACTTACAAAATTCCTCATGCTTTGATTCTGTACTCAAAAGACGTAAGATCTCTTTACTTTCCCAAGCGTGAATTAACCAGAAATGTTTGAAATATTCAAGAAGGATCGTTTCAACGTTCGTTCAACTATTGTCCGCTTCTTTTCCTACGATTCTTCAAAGCATGCCGATTTAAATCGACATTAAAAGTTCACATAATCATGTTAATCAGACGTACCCTATGATGGATGTAACTCGTGTCTAAATAAAAACCTGGTCAAGTAGGCTACATTTAGTAATTCTGCTATGTAAATGCAATGGATAAATTCTCGATCACAACCCACTTGACCAGGTTTTTATTTAGACGCTCGTTACTAATATGTCTAAACTATGTACACGTCTACAGTCCAACAAGAAATTGCTAGTTTGTTTTTTCAGAACAGGTTTTCAGGTTGTAAACAGTTTCAAAATAGAATTGTCGCTAATTTTCACTTCATTTTCATAATAAATTGAATTGTAATATTTAAGTTTAAGTTAGTTTCACGTTGTTACTGTTTATTTGTAAGCATGTGCTACTCTTAGGACTTTTTCCTATTCAGTAACCTTTTTGGTAAATTACATAAATAAATCAATAAATAAACAAATAGTAGGAGATTACTTGTGGCTAGTGGAGTATGATCCAAAAAGGAAACGGCGACATATAATTTGGCACGTGATGTGGCGTTAAGGAAAGCACGTAAGAATAAATGAAAGACTAAACCGACAAGCTCTTTATATTCGAGGAAAAGTGTCTTGCCATTTTAGAATTTTGCGCCACGACGATACGCTCCCAATAAAATTGTCTGCTGCTTCCTAAAATTTAAACAATAGCTGAAGAGCCTTCGTTATAAAACAAATATTTCTCGAAAGATTACTAACAACGCCAGAAAGAGTAAAATCTTTAAAATGATAAGTACTTTAAAACTAGTAACTTTAACTCATGTTAACATAAAAAAATAACTAAACAATTTGCATTACTTTTGAAGCAAACCGTGTACATACTCTGTCACGCAAAAATTCTTTTAAAATTCTTATATTTTCCATGGATAAATGTTTTTATCTAAAGCCACGTGCATTAACAGTAGATCATCTTGTTTATTAGAATGTTTATGGATTTATTATTATGTACCTGCAAATTACGAAACCTCTACGCGATCTTATACACAAAAGAGGATTTTTAATGTGGTCTTTTATTTGTGGTCTGAGAATCATTATTATTAACCTGGTTTTCAACGATCATTTTGTTCTGCAGATGCCGCGAACTGCATTTCGTTGAGAAAAATGAGTTCCACTTAGAGTACGAACTTTCGATAGTACTCACGTGCATTGGCCAAATTATCTCGACATTACCGGTCGGAAGGAAATAGCATCCACGGAGGTAGTGCATAAATTATGTATGCATTACATCGAACGACTCATCAAACGAATAACAAATGACAATCGATATCGGACTGCTATGTTGAATGTAATGGTTGCACGGTCACTCGCATATAGTTAACATGTTGGTCGCGGAAAACGTAAATAACGCACGCGAAAGTTTGTTTACCATTTACTCGTGTCAGGTGTAACTGTGTTTTATTAAAATTAATTAGTAACTGGATAATGAATTTGTTTATTTTTTAATAATTTTAATACCGAAGAGGTTCATATTACTCCCGAAGAGGCGAGAGTAGAGTAATGAAGCAACTTAATCCAAAGTAATGTGTTTGGTATTGTACAAGTAACATAATATTAGTACGTAACATACCACTGGCGGCAGCACTAGCACTATAATAACGCCATAAAACTTAAAATGGAAATACTAAAACAGTGCGAGTTTTAGGCTCGGCTGCGTTAAGATGTTTTTGTCACATTCAGAGGATTGTTCCAGCAAACGAATCCATGAGAATATTGGTGCTAGAATGTGTAACGAGCCCAGTAATTACTGTTATTAATTAATACTGACAGGTAAACAGACAAATAATTTTCGTAAGTAAATAAATATAGGTTACGGGAATTTACAAGTACGATTTATGACTTCGAAGGTTCGGCCCGCTTACCTGCTAACGGCTGGGCGCCTCGAATCGTTCAACACAACAGATGGTATTATCGGGTGGATGACCCGAAGGAATGCACCCTGTGTCGAAATTACTTTCGCTATGACCTAATTATGATCCAATTATCAATTGTAAATGACTCTACGTTATGCTTTCCCCAGATTCTTTGTTTGGTGCGACTGTACAATTAGCTTTAGTAAGGAAATAGGCAGGTTGATAATGAAAACGCAACAATTAAAAATTAATTAATTATTTATTGTAATAAAATTTATAGGGAAAAAACTCCGCTTCTCCTCTTCTATTGAATCGGAGAAATTGAGTGTAAAAATCCTGGTTGTTTGAAATAAATACAATTAATCAAAAAATTACGATTTTAGGAAATACAGTGTGACTTTCGTAGTAGTTTTCGACTTCGGGTATCGGCGCGATACTTTACTTCCGATTCACACCGTTCGCGTTGGTGGTATAATGTTACACCGATGTTTTTATTGCAGAGTTCCACTCCTGATTTATCAGTAATTAATTGAGATTCAAAGTTGGAGTCTTAGTACAGCGTCTGTAACTCTGCTGGTATTCAAAGACTTGTTCGATTTAATAAACCAACGCCCAAAGTGTCTTGGTGGGACGACAGTGTACTTAATTAATGGAGTTAATTAATGAAGATGTTTTTGGCAAAGTATGTGATTCCTGCCGCCTTAGCGCTCAATCTGCAGGTAAATCAAAAGCAATCACCCGGTTTTTCAAGGACTCCCCCTTGGGGAGGTATTGGAGTAACCCCTTCTCTAATTAACCTAATTAATTCAGGTCGATGGGTAGGGGACTTTCCCAGCTACTTCCGATCGCCTTGAGAGAATGGCTCTTGGCACCTTTTTTGAAATCTCTCTCTTCGTCGTTCTTTTCGTCGGCTAAACCTATCTAACCCCTAATTGCGCAAGGTCCCTTCGACTGTTTTTCCTGGTGCTACACTATGGGTGTTTTTGACCATGACCTTGCAGTCTCGAGGCAGTCGCTTATCATTTACCTGCAAATCTCACAGCCAAGACAACAGGTTGGCCCTCCCCCATGTACAGGGTGTGAAAACCTTGGTCAAGAAAATTGTCAGGAATGTATGACAAATTGTCTGGATTATAATTTGCTTGAGAGAATTCCCCTTAGAGTGTGGTGGCTTCTATCGTACACTGTATGGGAAGTCCCAAGTAGATGTAGGGAATGACAAATGCCGTTGATCAATTAAATTAACGAACTCGGCTACAAGTTACGAACGCTGACAATCAAAGCTTTTATTATGAAAATCACTAATGCGTTTTAATACTCGCAGTCAAGTGAATAAAAAAAGTTTGATTTAAGTCCTCTAAATGTAATGATAATAATGAACTGACTCTTTCGACAACGAATTAATGTACTTTTATTTAGTCTCGCTCTATTTATGCCACCAAGGTTGCGATGGAGAAAATACAAATACATGCAAATTTACCAATACGCGTTAATCCGTGACACTCCCGCACTTATCATAACTCCTTTTTAATCACTCGCGGCACTCGCGGCGCGCCGTGTGTTACTTTAATTGCTCTTTGTCACTAAGCTTAATCGGACTGTTATAATATGATTTAACAACCACCGAATTATATAAGAATACAATTTCGAATCAAGACTACAAGCGCCTAAGAAAATTGCGAAACTCCACTAAAGAAAATTCAATTTCGACCGTTTCCGTTTAAGCGAAAATGCTATCTGCCTTCCTCCGCGTCTTTTTACTTAACACGAAAACAATTAAGCCCCGCCCTCGGACTTGCAGCGAAAATTCAAAATCACCTCAGCCAATCCCGTTCGTGGTATTTTTGGTTCACATGCTGCCTTTGCAGATGTTAGAAAAATTAAGAGCACTCTACTACTCCTTGGGGTTGTTTTGTTCCTGTCTCACGAACACCTAAAAATTTTACTTATTCAAGTGTGGAAATTGACGTTTTTAAAAAGGCCTGTTTTCGGACTAAGACAAGCTAACCTGCCATTAAGCCTAAACTCCCAACGTAACGTGATATCTTCACGCATTTGGCTCGCACGTTTGCAGTTTTGACAAAGCAATCTATACATAAGAGTTTAGAAAAACAATTTGAAATGTCAAGTAGATTGGTTTATGGTGTTTGCATGACTCTATCGCTGTGAACGTCGCCAGTTTCAACACGGCACCGACAGCGAGGTATGTTTTTCAAATGACTGGAATTTAATCTTCGCGATTCCGGGCTAGTACTTTAAGGTTTAGAAAACACTAAAACACATGTGGCGATGAACTATTTAGCGTGCCCTTGGGTGGGCAGGAACATGCAGCCCGTCTGCCTACGGTGGCACCTACGGTCAACAAATCAATGCTGCAAGTCCAAGAAAGAACATGTGTTTTATTGCAATCAAACATGCAGTAATCGCTTTTTATTTTTAAAACAAATTATCGAAAAATTTCAAATGATTATATTAGAATTCATTAATGTTGACCGTTGGAAGAAGTGGTTCTTTATTACATTGTTATGTATAATATTGTAGCATCCTCCATGCTTGTTTATAAAAACATGAATTAATATTATTAACTTTACAATTGCTTATTTTGCTTGTAAGTCCATTAAGATGATAAGATTAGATTAAATAAATATGCTGAAGCCTGGTCTTTCGCTATTTTGTCATAAAATGAGTCGGGTATTTCTTGTATGTACAGGATGCTTACTAAGGTCGTTGTGTAAACAAATTTTAAATCCTTTTTAAACGACCGCTTCGTCAGATGATACTAAAATAATCATTGTCCGTAATGAACACGCGGGGTCGTTCCAGTTTACTGCCAAGTTTTAATGGAATAGTGAAAGGATTCCCCGACACTGAATGGTAGAATAATGTCGGCCAGATTATACGCTTTCAGTCCTCCACTTTTCTAGATCAATAACGCTGATTGCGGCCCCGCCGAATGGTAAAAGGAACGGTGTCGGCAAATGTACGCGCGAACATAATGTGGAAGTAATTTATAACGTTTCATTTATAAAATCCAGCTCGACGGCATTCATGTACCGTCGCTGTTGCTTGCCTGTTTAATGATTTTGTAGTGCCGCGCCGGCTGAAAACAAATAGTGAAAACTTTGCTTTGAAATGAATGCGCGCCCGCCTGTGTGCAGCGGGTCAATAAATTCATAATAAATCCCTTGTAAGCTTTAACATGAATAGCTTTGATGAATTTGAATAGATGTGTAATTTACGGCGTTCACTAATGCAAATATCAAACTATAAGCTTCAAGTGTAATTGGAAATATTTGTAAAGGCAGTTGGTTTTGCTGCGTTGCTTGAGCGCTAAATTTTGCTTTATTACTACGGACTTCAAACGTCAACTTTGATTCATTAGTTCAGACTGTTCGAATCTACATAGTTCCACCTAATAACTTTTGCTTCAATTAAGATTCAAAACCGAAAGACTCGGAGAATCACAGAAATTATAGGCATTACACCCGAGAAATTCTGAAGTCACAATACCTTTGATAAATCTACATTTTTTTTAATTTCAATATTATTTTTTATTTCTCTGAGTTTGAGTTCTTCACTAGGATGTGAAAAAGTCCAAAAGGCTTGCGAAACACTTCTTCAAAGGACATAAAATCACATTTCTTTTTGAGGATCCTACATCGGGGAAGATTTTTTCGACAATAAGAAAAAGAGGCAAGCGATTTCTGTTCCTCAAGAATAAATGTGCACAGTAGTAACCAGATGAGGTTACTGACCTTTTCCTTTCATTACCAATTGTAAACACATACACCATCGAGTAACAAAAATTACGTAGCTTTCAATGAATTTTTATTTATTGATTAATTTCAAATTCTTCTACTTATTATTGAAAAAGTCTTGTATCATTATTGCTCATATGCAACTCTTAAGAAGAAACCTTCTATTTCTGCATCCTGGGAAGAAGTCAACAAAAATATGTCCCCGGAATTTTCCACTCCTACTCCTTGGTCCTCCCCGGGTGGATGTACGGTTACCACCGAAAAAAACTGGTACAAGGCTTAAAATTCATAAAATGTAATCCATGAAATTTTATATTTTTAAATGGATCATTCAGGTTTTGTGTTAACCATTCGAAAACTAATTGTTTTCTAATTTATTTAAATGAGGTAGCGTATCTCTCTTTCTACACATTAAGAAAACTAAAGAAAATACTATTACATTACACATTTGTTGTACCAGTTTTTTTAGGCGACAACTGTACGTCATTAAATCTCAATGTTTGCTAAAAAATCAAAATCTTCCATCTGCTTAGATGAATTTATAATAATGCTTCGATTACTTGCGTCAAGACTACTTAGAACAACATTCAGATGACCAAGTGATATGGAGAATACAAAGTACACTGATCAAGGAATATCTAATTTGTTTACATCATCACCATAGCACAATTTTCATCAGCTCTTCCTCGACTAGCAACAGTGAAGAACGGTTGTGGATAAATAGATCTTAAAACAGGCACCAGAGTGAACAAAATACCCAACTGATCCGAAATAGGCCTCGACAGTATTCCCAATGAACTTGGCCTTCCAGTTCATCGTTCGGAACGATCACAGGAGATTTTATCTAGACTCACTTGTACGTTTAGGGTAATGGCACAAATACACAACCAGCTAAAATAATAATTATTTTAATTACAAACACATAGAATAGTTACTCACACAGAATCATTACAAGATCAGTTACAAACGGGTTAATTCAATGCGATAGAAAGTCATCGAAATTCTAAGCTTAAGACTATTCAAAAATATTGTACCCGAGTGTACACCGATTTACTTATTTACTCAGATTAATTCGCCAAGATGGCGTCATGTCGTTAGCCTAACATTACCTGGATTTTTAGGCAAGCCACGCCCTGGCAGGGTAGTGGAAAATTATCCCAAACTCGTTTAAGGATGCACCAATAAATTCCGACCACGTCGAATACGAGTTCTTCTAAACTTTCTTAGCAAAGGCTCTGATAATTGTAATCACAACGACACAGCATCACCAAAGTTAAGCGAGTGATGAAACTTTAAAACAAAGCCAAACAGGATGACGTGAGATGGTCATAAATGCCGTTAGTCCCAACCAATAAGAAACCATTATTGTCGAAATGACCATATTAGGACGAGTCACGTGGCCATCGAGTTATCAGGGTTGCCACATTAAATTCTAAGTTGACTAAAAATTTCCGACTATTGCCAACCTATTCCTTACGTGTTTTGAAACTGTAACAATCCTTCTGTGAGCCTTCTACTTTTCTCTGTTCTCAAGCAGAATTTTGAAATATTTATGTTCATAGTTTTCATTTTCCTTAACGAAATTCCCCATCTTTGTTGCTGTCGAGGTATCAAGGTGACATCTTACAGTTCTTTAAAAACCCTTCCTGATGATTAGCTGCGTTCCAGTCTTATGGTCTTTAATCGTTATTTCTTTTTTCGCAAAATTAATCCTGCTTGTAAGGCATGAGGTGGATGGATACCAACAATTTAAATTTTTATAGAGTTGAGCTTTGATTCTAAAGTGTCTTTTTTATTTCATTTTTCCCTTTGACCTATCGGCTAGGCGACTAACTAGTATAGCTCTCAGAATCATCAAATTCTTCTAACGTGTCTTAATCATTACCGAAAATTTTCTGGTAGTCTTTATATGACTATGCTGGGTAATCTTAAATGTCACATTATAAACACCACTTAAATTCAAGCTCAGTTTAAGTGTTTGATGCATATGCTCATATGACCCGGCTTTTCAATCACACTTTAACTTTAATCTTAAATTTATTCCCATAGTAACGATTATAAAAACAATAGTTTCAATGGGAATAAACAATGAAGATTAAAGTTAAACTGTGATTGTAATACCGGGCCTTAGAATATGACTTACACAATGTTGTATAACTTTAAGTGTCGAATTCACCAACGATACTTAAATTCAACCAGTCCTTAGAAATAATTGTTGCTATAGTTATAGCAAATGTAACGATGAAGTTAGTCATCATTAGTAAAATCTAATCGACGTTGGTGAATTAGATCCTAAATATCACATCATAAACACCACTTAAATTTAAGCTTAATATTAAAACTATACGTTATATTTATTTGACTATATTGATATTAAAAGTTATTTAACTCTTAGAATAAAAGGTACATGCTTTGAACTTCAATTCAATATCGTGTTATTTTTAAATTTCTGTTAAGATCTGCCACAAAAAGACCGATTTCTGGAAAAGAAGAACCCAAATTCGTGATTTGGTTAATGACAAACTGCACATGTATAATTATTTTGTTGAGCACGTGAAGTGTATTCAAAAAGTTAGAACATGAATAGATACAATAAATAAATTTTAGCATAATGTAACAAGATAGAATTGAGTTGATCATCATTAAATTTGACCTTTTATTTAAACTGTGCCGTAGTTTCCTCTAATTAATAATGAATAATAAAATTTTAAATCGTTAATAATATACATACGAGTAGGTGGCCGATATGGAAAAGTATTGCTGCCATAAATAGAACTGTTCGTGCAACCAGTTGAATTTCCTAATTTACATTATTGAAGTGCACTCACAGTACTTTAATGTTCGTATAATTCGCTTGTATAATGAATATCGACAGTTATATGAAATTTTAATATTTGCAGTTTTAATAAACTATCAAGAGGTTCTATATATGCAGATTATTTATTTGAAACAAATCAGTCGTACATTCAAGCCCTTAAAATTCTAAAAACTTCATCGAGTGAGCCATGGATTATTGGGGACGTAGTTAGGATCAATCTGAACTGGCCCTGTAGGTCTAGCATTTTCAGTTTGTTCTGGCAAAGGTTTAATGATATCTTTTGGATACGGACATAGTTTTGGGTCAGGTACAATGGGTCTGGTTTCCGGTACTTGCACTGGAGGTTCAACTGGCACTGGCCTGTTTTCTGGTGCAGGTGGTGATGGTGGCTCTACCGGAACTGGTCTATTTTCTGGTGCAGGTGGTGATGGAGGTTCTACCGGCACTGGCCTGTTTTCTGGTGCAGGTGGTGATGGTGGCTCAACCGGCACTGGCCTATTTTCTGGTGTAGGTGGTGATGGAGGTTCTACCGGCACTGGTCTGTTTTCTGGTGCAGGTGGTGATGGAGGTTCTACCGGCACTGGCCTGTTTTCTGGTGCAGGTGGTGATGGTGGCTCAACCGGCACTGGCCTGTTTTCTGGTGCAGGTGGTGATGGAGGTTCTACCGGCACTGGCCTGTTTTCTGGTGCAGGTGGTGATGGTGGCTCAACCGGCACTGGCCTATTTTCTGGTGTAGGTGGTGATGGAGGTTCTACCGGCACTGGTCTGTTTTCTGGTGCAGGTGGTGATGGAGGTTCTACCGGCACTGGCCTGTTTTCTGGTGCAGGTGGTGATGGTGGCTCAACCGGCACAGGCCTGTTTTCTGGTGCAGGTGGTGATGGGGGTTCTACCGGCACTGGCCTGTTTTCTGGTGCAGGTGGTGATGGTGGCTCTACCGGCACTGGCCTGTTTTCTGGTGCAGGTGGTGATGGGGGTTCTACCGGCACTGGCCTGTTTTCTGGTGCAGGTGGTGATGGTGGCTCTACCGGCACTGGCCTGTTTTCTGGTGCAGGTGGTGATGGGGGTTCTACCGGCACTGGCCTGTTTTCTGGTGCAGGTGGTGATGGAGGTTCTACCGGCACTGGCCTATTTTCTGGTGCAGGTGGTGATGGGGGTTCTACCGGCACTGGCCTGTTTTCTGGTGCAGGTGGTGATGGAGGTTCTACCGGCACTGGCCTGTTTTCTGGTGTAGGCGGTGATGGAGGTTCTACCGGCACTGGCCTATTTTCTGGTGCAGGTGGTGATGGAGGTTCTACCGGTACTGGCCTGTTTTCTGGTGCAGGTGGTGATGGAGGTTCTACCGGCACTGGCCTGTTTTCTGGTGCAGGTGGTGATGGAGGTTCAACCGGCACTGGCCTGTTTTCTGGTGTAGGTGGTGATGGAGGTTCTACCGGCACTGGCCTATTTTCTGGTGCAGGTGGTGATGGAGGTTCTACCGGTACTGGCCTGTTTTCTGGTGCAGGTGGTAATGGAGGTTCTACCGGCACTGGCCTGTTTTCTGGTGCAGGTGGTGATGGAGGTTCTACCGGCACTGGCCTATTTTCTGGTGCAGGTGGTGATGGAGGTTCAACCGGCACCGGTCTGTTTTCTGGAATGACTATTTCTGGCACAGTTTCTTCCGAAGGCAAAGTTTCTCCTGGAGGAGGCAATATTTTCTCTTCTTCTGGAATGGGTAGGACTTCCCTGTTCGGTGTTTCATCTTCTTCAATTGGTAACACTTCTCTGTTCGGTGTTTCATCTTCTTCAATTGGTAACACTTCTCTATTCGGTACTTCCTCAACGGGTAAAACTTCTCCGTTCGGTAGTTCATCTTCTTCAACTGGCAACACTTCTCTATTCGGTACTTCTTCAATGGGTAAAACTTCTCTGTTAGGTATTTCATCTTCTTCAACTGGTAACACTTCTCTGTTCGGTATTTCTACTTCTTCAGAAGGTAGAATTTCTCTGTTTGGTGGCACAATAGCCTCAGTATCTACGCCCGGTAGGATTTCTCTAGTCGGTGGCTTAACGACTTCGGGATCAACACCCGGTAAAACCTCTCTTACCGGCGGTTGTGGCGGAGCTGGCAGAACTTGTTGCACTTCGTCATCGCCGCCAAGCCAAGACCATGAAAACGCGTTCAGCCCTATTGTTAATATATTTTATAAATGTATAATAAATTATTTATTGATATTGTAATAATTATGGAGCTGACGAAATAGGCGCTCGCCTGTGCGTTGCCTATTTCGTCCCCCTTATAGTAGTACCTGTTTCAAAAAATATTTTAGATAAGTTTTCTTATTTCATTAGTCCTAAAATAAACTCTGTAAAAAACTAATATTTTACCTGTGGCACAGAGCAATACTACAACGAGAATCAGCTTCGCCATTGCGTCGTAGTACGAATTCTTCTCAATAAATGTTGCTCAGAATTCTTTATATATAAAATGGTTGGTCTTATCCGACTTATTCTAAGATAGGTTATAAATTAATAAAAGGAGATTAATGTTAATGCGTTTGTTAATCAGCAACATAATTGGATATAGGTATAAATTAAACAATAAATACGTCGCTCCTAAATACATAAATAAATGCCCGAACTTTTGTGTTTAAAATTTTTATTGTAAAAAAAAATTTCCTGATATGTTTTTCAGAATCGGCAGATCTTTACAAAGCTTAATTATTTCTCTGTATTTCTTTCATTTCTTATATCCACGTGATTTTAATACCCGTCTAGATGTGCAGATATCAATGTTTCTTCTAAAATTATCTACATTTATTAATTGAAAGCTTCAAAAATGACAATGAAGTTATTTATGATTCTGTTCGTTTCTGTTTTAAATTTGATTTACCTAGAAGGACTTTTAATATGTGAGTATCATTATTATTTAATTTGTGGATACTGTTATTTAAAAGCCATTTTAATTTATTATCAAAAGTCGTCTTCTTCGTATGCATAAGAACAGAATTATTTTAGAAATAAATCAAAGAATTATAAACAATGTGGGGCAAAAACAACTAATCGGTTCAAATTTGGCGCTATTTCGATATCCTGTATCGCTTAGGAGCTACAGGGTTTTATTCAAAATTCTACGAATCTTAATAACCTCTATAACTTTTTGTCTATGAAAGTTTTTGATTTCTGTAGAAACTTCTTTAAGGCACTTTTCCATACAGAATTCATTGGTTCAAATTACTTTTTTCTACAGTGCTCAATATCTAAGATATAAGCAAGAACTTTATGTTTAATGTGGAGCACCCTATATATTTTTACATTTAAAAAAAGGATAAAATTCTATTTACAAAAGTATAAAACACTTGATATTTTATTCAAATAGTTTTTGAGATAGAGAGCTTTCAAGTTTTAATTAAAATTTTAATTTGTTATTGCAGCATTCAGCATGCAGTAAGTAGGCTATTGTCGAATATTGTTTTATAATTAATAAATATAACGAAATTATATCGAATAAAAGCTAATTTAATCGAAATTGCACAAAAATTACGTAGTGTTAAAATTGTCGGCTACTTTGTTCTAAACATAAACGACAGCGTTACCTTTTGGTTTGAGCTGAGTTCACCAATTCAAGGGCAGGTATTTGCTGCATCTTTTTTTTTCAATAAGATCAGAATGTTTGTTTCTTTAAAATTCGTCTTGCAGAAGTTATTGCTAAGCCAGATGTTTGCTCCAACTGACCTGCGTTATTTTTGATTTCTCCCAAAACTATGACGTCGTCTAATTTTTTATTTCTGTTTTCATAATTGTTGGGTTTCGGCAATTTATTAATTTGTCTCAAGAAAATATCTCGGAAGCATTGTCCTCTTTCATGGTAAAAATTAATTGCTGCTTCTGCGTTTTCATCAAACACGGTTGCGCAACTGTGCAATGCAATGCAATAATTTGCATATTTGGCGTTTGAACAACCTCGTTAACTAAACGTGAAAGTTATCGTTCCTTTAATATTTATAGTTCTTGTAACTTATTGCACGTCTGCAGATAATAATAACCCGTGACACAGAAAGCAATTATATTTATCTCATGGCTTCGAGCATGATAGCTTTTGAATGAATTCTGAATTTGGTACTAAACCGATTAGATTGATCGGACTCATTCTAAGACAGGTAATAAATTGTTTAAAACGCTGAATGCTTCTGATAAATAACCCAATAAAATATAATACGTAAATCATTATAATATGACTAAACCTGCTTCCTGTGGATCACTGTAAATTTACAGAAATATTTATGTTGCGAGGAGTGAGCATTAGTTTCAGTTTCATTAGTTGCCAAGCAGATAATTAATTTAATAGAATGATGCATCTTTTTTTTTTAATTTAAATATATTGCGATTTATTTTTAACACACTTTGCTTCTTTACTTCTTAAAATATCTTCTAAGGAGTGTTCATTTTACTAAGTAGTTAAACTCTCTCTATTGTAATTTTTTAATTTTGAAATTTTATTACAATTACAAGCGATAGAAATTCTGCACTTTACGACCCATAAGCTCTTGCACACCTTCTTTTCAAACACTGTTTAAAAATTTTCTTCTAAACTTTAGTCTCTTTACTGTCCTTTTTCAAATGCCGTTTTATAATAACCCAATATCGCTCAATCTGCCGAAAGCTGCGGGCAATTAGGTGCACTGTGCTCTTTCTTCACAAAATTTCTTAACAGTTTTAGAATGCAGAAGCTCAAGAGTAGTAATAGCATAATGATCGGTTGCCAGATCAGGTCGGAGCAACGGTTTAATATTATATTTTCGATTAAGAGACAGTAAATGAGAACATTGCCATGTAGGTGTTTTTTGCGAAATTATCCACTTTTATCTTTCTCACTTTTTCATTGATATCCTCTCCTACAAAATGTCCATTCTCACATATTATGTTTCGTCATCCATTAAGATATACCAACATTTTTTTTTTCAACCAAAATGATGTACAATTTCCCACATCACTCTGATTGAGCTTGTTGTTCTATACTCATTTTTGACACTTTTTGTTTTTTTTGTTTATGTTGCCCCTTTTCTTAGTGTTTTGAACCGTTCCAAAATTGACTCTTATTCGGGGTAGGTAATAATAACAAAAAATGTGAACTAAAAATGTGACAGTGAAAGTCTGGGATCGAATAAATTTTCATTTAAAAAACAAGACACAGTGTACACTACTTATTATTATATTATTATTATATTATTATATTATTATATTATTATTATTATATTATTATTATTATTATATTATTATATTATTATATTATTATTATTATATTATTATTATTATTATATTATTATATTATTATATTATTATATTATTATATTATGTTTACTAATAATAATAATAATTAAAGACCTTACATACATAATACATAAGGACTAATACATACATAATACATAATAAGGACTAATAATAATAATAATTATTATTATTATTAGTCCTTATGTATTATGTATGTAAGGTCTTTGGTAGGTGCCTCAAGTTTTGATTTGAATTCTTATTACACAAATGTCATGTGATGCTTTTCTCACTATCCTATAACAGAATGTAAAATATTTCGCAATTCTTCATTACAAAACTGATGAAAAATTTGCCCGGAAAACACGAGATCGTTATCAAAATTCGCAATACAACAACTAAAAGAAAGGTAGTTCCATCAATAACGTTCTCGCATCATTTTGCTATGTTTCATTTTTTAAGTTGCTTCTTTTAAAATAATACGCATTTTAATAAACTGCAATGAATTTATTTCAAATTAAAGTTCTACAACTACGCATAACACATCATTTATCTAGTTAACGATGGATTGCTGGGTACAAAATTAGGATCAATTTGAATTGGTCTCGTTTCTGGCCTAATTTGTCCATAGTCAGCTTCGACTTCGTTTGGCAACGGCTTCACGATGTCTTTGGGAACTACACATGGATCTTTGACCTCTGGTTCTGGTGCAATCTCCGGCAAAGGCACAATTGGTTCAGGAAGAGGTATAACTATTTCCGGTTGTTTCTCCGGTTCTGGTGGTAGAATTTCAGGTAAAGGCAATCCTATTTCAGGCCTTTTTTCGGGATCTGAAGGAATTTCAGGTAATGGAAGAATAGGCAATGGTAATCCTATTTCAGGCCTCTTTTCAGGTTCTGAAGGAATAATTTCTGGTAATGGCAAGGGCACAACGGGTTTTTCCTCTGGTTCAGGAGCAATCTCTGGCAAGGGAACAATGGGTGGCGGAAGAGGCAGGACTACTTCTGGTTGTTTCTCTGGCTCTGGTGGTAGAATTTCAGGTAATGGGAGAATAGGCAATGGCAATCCTATTTCAGGCCTTTTTCCGGGTTCTGAAGGAACTTCAGGTAATGGGAGAATAGGCAATGGCAATCCTATTTCAGGCCTTTTTTCTGGTTCTGAAGGAACTTCAGGTAATGGGAGAATAGGCAATGGCAATCCTATTTCAGGCCTTTTTTCGGGTTCTGAAGGAATTTCAGGTATTGGGAGAATAGGCAATGGCAATCCTATTTCAGGCCTTTTTTCGGGTTCTGAAGGAATTTCAGGTAGTGGAAGAATAGGCAATGGCAATCCTATTTCAGGCCTCTTTTCGGGTTCTGAAGGAATTTCAGGTAGTGGGAGAATAGGCAATGGCAATCCTATTTCAGGCCTTTTTTCGGGTTCTGAAGGAACTTCAGGCAATGGGAGAATAGGCAACGGCAATCCTATTTCAGGCCTTTTTTCGGGTTCTGAAGGAACTTCAGGCAATGGGAGAATAGGCAATGGCAATCCTATTTCAGGCCTTTTTTCGGGTTCTGAAGGGACTTCAGGCAATGGGAGAATAGGCAACGGCAATCCTATTTCAGGCCCTTTTTCGGGTTCTGAAGGAATTTCAGGTAATGGGAGAATAGGCAACGGCAATCCTATTTCAGGCCTTTTTTCGGGTTCTGAAGGAATTTCAGGTAGTGGAAGAATAGGCAATGGCAATCCTATTTCAGGCCTCTTTTCGGGTTCTGAAGGAAATTCAGGTAGCGGGAGAATAGGCAATGGCAATCCTATTTCAGGTCTTTTTTCGGGTTCTGAAGGAATTTCAGGTAGTGGAAGAATAGGCAATGGCAATCCTATTTCAGGCCTCTTTTCGGGTTCTGAAGGAATTTCAGGTAGTGGGAGAATAGGCAATGGCAATCCTATTTCAGGCCTTTTTTCGGGTTCTGAAGGAATTTCAGGTAATGGGAGAATAGGCAATGGCAATCCTATTTCAGGCCTCTTTTCGGGTTCTGAAGGAATTTCAGGTAGTGGGAGAATAGGCAATGGCAATCCTATTTCAGGCCTTTTTTCGGGTTCTGAAGGAATTTCAGGTAGTGGAAGAATAGGCAATGGCAATCCTATTTCAGGCCTTTTTTCTGGTTCTGAAGGAATTTCAGGTAATGGGAGAATAGGCAATGGCAATCCTATTTCAGGCCTCTTTTCGGGTTCTGAAGGAATTTCAGGTAATGGGAGAATAGGCAATGGCAATCCTATTTCAGGCCTCTTTTCAGGTTGTTCCGGTGCAATTTCAGGCAGCGGGACGATTGGTAATGGAAGAGGTACAACTATTTCTGGTTGTTTCTCAGGTTCAGATGGTTGCGGTTGAGGCAGTGGAATAATCGGACGAGTGATGTCGTCAGGTACTTTGCAAGGATCATATTCCGGTACAATTTGTGGTGGTTGAACTGGAACTGGTCTTGTTTCAGGTCTGATTACTTCAGGCAATGTTCCTATAGTTTCTGACTCGTCAACTTCAGGAAGGACTTCAGGTAGTATCGGACTAGTCTCAGGCACGACGGGGACTGGTCGCACTTCAGGTGTAATTACGGGTAGTCTGCCAATAGTATCTGATTCGTCGACCTCAGGAAGTACTTCCGGAAAGGTGGGACGAGTTTGTGGAATTATGGTAAACGCATTCAGCCCTGTTATAATAATTACGTTTCTTTACTTAAGAACGATATAAAAAATTGATGAGACTTACCTGAAAGGCAGAATAGGGCTAAGAAGAGTCCCAATTTTTCCATTTTCGTGTCGCCAAGTGTAAACTAGCAACTATCTCGTCTTCTTTTGCAGCTCTTATATATAAAAAAGGCTTATCTGTGTAAGTTATGGGGCTGTAAATTAATAAAATTTTACTACTTGATATCCGCAGTCATTCACCAATCAAGTGATTTTATTTTACGTTGTAGTTTTGCAATTTTACAAATTTTATTGTCAATAGCTTTACTTTTCAGACGACATTAATTTTTGCAAGTAACGAAAAACCTTAAAGATAACAAACACGTGCTATTCATCGATAAATAATGTTCAGTATACAACACTTATAATATTAGAAATATTGCCAATATTTATTACATTTTGTTCTGTATTTTGAGGTATAAAGAAATCCGACATGTTTCAAGTAATTTTTGTGTGCAATTTTCATTGCATTGCATATCTGTAAAGCTAGCTTTAAGCTACAAAATATTTTCTTCCATTTCTTCTCTTTCTTTTTACTTTATAGCCAAAGCTTATCTTCTCAGGATACTTCGCATATAAGGGCACGAGCAACTGAAAAGGCTTTTGCCGCCGAGAGTAAAAGAGCTTAAATACTTGACAAATGGGACGGAGCCATGCTTAATAAAATTATTAGTTCCGAACTTCACTTAAAAGCTTCCGTGGCCGTTGTCTGTTGGTACCTTCTATACTTTCGGGCTTGAGTTTCCTTTGTCAGAGAAGCTCCGGAAATCGGTAGAAAGCTCTAATACACCTATTTTATTAAATAGCCACAATAAACAGTGTATTATATTATTGAGACTCGCGCTATAATTAAAGCTAATAATTTTTTCTCTCAGGTCATAAAAATGTAAAAACCTGCTTAGTTATTGTTAACTTAGTTATTATTAATTATTAATTAATTACTCGTATTAGTTATTAGCTATTACTACCTATTTTTAATTTAAATTTTTCACACTTTATTTTTTATCCATTTCTCTCCTGTTGGTGTACAGTCGTGACCATCAAATGCTTTAGACCTGTATGCTAACCTCGCCTTTATTGACTTGCAATAGGAAAAGGGCTACCGTACTCTATCGTACGTCTATTGGCTCCCCACTCATATTGCCGCTAAGGGTTACGTGTCCTTCAAGTCGTAACGATTAACTTGGCGATGAGTGTACCTTGTACCATCGAAAATCTACAGTCGCAACAACCTTTGCAAAATTCAAACCCAACCCGTAACATTAGATCCGTCGAACAACAGCTCCTGTTCATGTGTCAGATAATTTAAATATGGTTTGATCTCTATCCAACGTTAAAAATAAATTAGTGTCTTCTTTCATTGAATTAGTAAGAAGTATGACTTTCGAGCTGGCCTCTATACAATCTGTCAACCGATTTCTGTAACATATTGAAATGTATGAAGTGCAAACAAATAGCACTAGGTCTTAAGTAGGGAAACGTTACGTTTCCACAAGGGATTAGAATATACAAAGAATATACATGTCTCTGCCGCTTCTTGCTTGTCATATTACCTATATAATCACAATAAAACAATTACCATTACATTTTTCGAGATAATTAAAAAAAAAAGAAACTGTATCGCCCATATTCTTATCTCATATTTAATTTAATAACGTGTTTATTTCTCATGGCAATGCTCTCCATCGCTCTCTTATACGAGGACTGACAATTAAGTTCGCAAAGAAAAAATTATTACACATTTATTCGTTATCTGGCACACGGTCGCCTTCGAAGTAGTTTCTGTCTAAAGCAATGCTTTCTTCCATTGCCGGAAGTCCTCTTTAAAATAATTTTTTTGTGAGGCTGTTTAGAGCTGGCGTCGTAATCCGTTCCAGCTCCTCTCGTGAGCCCCCTTGATGATCCTTCATGTCTTTCTTGATTTTAGGAAGTAAAAAAAAACAGAAGAGGGCCACATCGGGCGAATAGGGCAACACAGTGATTTTTGGCGAAGAAGTCCTTCACAACAATGGCTGTGTGTTCTGGAGATTATCATGATGCAAAATCCAGCTGTCCTTCGCTTATTATCTGTCGTACTGTCTCTTTGTTGATTCCTAATTCTTCTGCAATGAATTTAGTTGAAACACAACGGCCTGTTGATAGAAGTTCATCCACTCTTCTCACATTTTCTTCTGCCTCCCGTCGAAATGAGTCTTTCTTCTCTCGGATCGTTGTCAACCGATTCTCTCCCTTCTTTGAACCTTTTTGCGTACTCGTAAACTGTAGCAGGTTTCATGGCAGACTCAACAATGCTTCATTCAAAAGCTCAACGATTTACGACCTATCTTTCTTTATTTTTGCCTAAAAAATTAACCACGGTTCTCTTTTCTATTAAATCCATAACGCAAATTTTTACAGCGGTCACGAAACTGCTTTGCAAAATCCGACGTTAAACTAAATTAAATGAACTGAACTGAAGAAAGAACGAGGACGTTATTTCACGGCCCACATGTTGCCGCTGTTGCGGGGTTGCCCTATAGAGCACACAAAAAATATCCTACGAACTTAATTGTCAGTCCTCGTAATTAAATTGATGAAAGCTAGATCGTTTCTTGTTTATTTTAATCACGACTTTTTTAGTTAAACACATTTAATCATAAGATGAGAATTCAGGTCAATATTCATACACTCCATAAATCGCGCTAGACTGAAAATCCAGCGCTGATGATGTTCGCATCGCGGATGAAACACGTATTTTATCTTATAAAAAAAAGTGTTCACACAGGTGTGGTGACAGGAGCTGAATTGTAACAAGTGTCTAAATAAAAACCTGGTCAAGTAGGCTACATTTAGTAATTCTGTTATGTAAATGCAATGCAAAAATTCTCGATCACAACCTACTTGACCAGGTTTTTATTTAGACGCTTGTTACAATGTAGTTTTAGTCCACAGGAATTAGCGTTCTATCATTTCAAATTTAATGTTTTCATAAAAAAAATGTATAAAACAAACAACCAAAGACTAATGAAACAATTGTGGCAAGTTATGAATTAATAACAAATAACCGTAAGGCTGCTGCACTGTTTTTCTACATTCATAGTAAACCTCTATCATATCGATTCATTTCCTACGAAGACAGATTGACGTTACCGGTATTTTACGTACGATTATTTATAAACTAAATAAAATATGACAAATTTCAGTAATATACTTTTGATATCATTTTGTTCTGTTCATGGCCTGCTATAAATATTAGCTGGTTTAAAAGATAAACTAGGCCACGGTCCGTGAAACTAGGCAAGTTGTGTAGGTAGTTTTTTTTAAGTTTTCTCGAAAATTCTCTTGTGTTAGGATATAAAAATTTTAGGTGTATGAAAAGAGAAAAGAATTTCGCACGAAAAATATTATCGTGCCATTAAAAAAAATGTTAATGACGTCATCATTCCTATACAGTGTAGGCGAACAAATATTTTTATACTTCATTCTCAATAAAAGGACGTCCCATTTAAGAATATACAGGGTGTTGAAAAATTCGATGGCCAAATTTCTAGGGTAAGTAAATGAGACTAAAATAAGCCATTTTTGTTATACCGTTTGTCCATCTGACAATGAGACATAGGGATTTAACATGGGAAAACAGAAATTGCTTTATATTATCTACCTGAGTTCATATACCGTCTGTCTTATGAAAAACGGACGACATTATAACTCTGTTATTAATGATCCGATTTCAATAAATCAAAAAGCACATAAGACTAGTTTAAAAATACTACAAAAGGATAGCATTTTACATTTTTTTTAATATGACATTTTTCTCAGGCGATGATCGACTTTTTTTTCAAATGGCGGCAGATATTTTTTTTTACTCAGTTTGAGATTTGAGATTTATTTTCTGAATTCAATTATTTAAAATTCGATTTCGAAATATCAAATTTGGAGGCGGGGATAATCGAAAAACTTTCGGAAAAGTGAAACTCATCGTGCGGGTACTCAAATTAAAGGTCTCAAAGAAGAAAGTCAGATAATCGAAAATGTGCAATTTCCCGAGTTGAAGTTCTTGGATTTTCTAAGAAACACTAAGAAAGACATCTAACTATATATTTTCACGAAATTGACGTTGCTGTTTCTTGGATTCTTAAAAGCTTCGTGATTTCTTAAATTTTTTTCAAGTCATCTAAATTTCTGACGGTTAAGTACTACTACTAACTACTCTATTAGAAAAGCGAGCTGCGTAAAGGTGCTCAGCTTGACCAGAATTTTTCTGGAACTCGAAAAACACTTGCACCATATCAGTTAATTGATTGTTATCCATAATGAAATAATAATGGTATAACAAAATAATAACAAGACGGTAACAAATAATGCAAACAAGACTAAATTAAAACAAGTTTTGTAAAATTTTATTCTAGGGTTATTCGGCAAGGTTGAGCTGAATTCTTAAAGACACTCTTTTGTTGTATGCCTTATATTTCGAAACAAGATTTGTTCCATCATCAGAGGCTCTGCGATTGTACAAGATATGCAGTTAGTAAAAAAAGTTTTTTTAA